>OY979653.1:8078600-8678600 GCA_963855885.1 Coenonympha glycerion
GAGGTTCAGCGTATTTTTTGTACGAATAGCCCTTAACTATCTTTAAAACCATGACAGTGCTCCTCAATCATCATCCAAATCCTAGATCATTGTCTCTTCTCATAGTATGTACATTTTCCATGGAAAGATAAATTCCGCCACAGGTAATTATTTTCCATGCATCCCGTAAAACTTGAGATCCTGATCACCTCTTGCTTAGAAACCACTCTCTTATCTTTTATACTCTCCGAGATAGAACAACATGAAAGTATGGCGGCCATCTTGAATCCGCCATTTTGTTTTTTTTTTCAGCTCACTGCCATTTGCGTGAAGTTCCGAGTATTTTTTGTTTCAGCAGTCCCCCACCTTACTATAATACCTTGCCCATGCTCCTTGACTGTCTTTAAAATCCTCAATCATCACCACATTCCATATTTTTCTCTGGTAGTCTTCCAAAAAACCGCATCAAAGCCTTTCATGATTTACAACTCGTAGTCTCTTCAATATTCCTCATACATTTTCTATGGAAAAATAGATTCCGCCATTTTGAAATTTTTTCCTATCCATCAAATAGACCTTCGGGTCCTGATCACTTCTTGTCAAGAAACCGTTCTTTCATCTTTTATACTTTTCGAGATGGACACTGATGAAGTTTGTATGGCGGCCATCTTGAATCCGCCATTTTGAACTTTTTTTCAGCTAACTGGCAATTGGATGACGTTTCAAATGACATTTGGTCGAGCACCCCCCACCTATCTCTAATACCCTTGGCTGTGCTCTTCATCCGTCTTCGAGATCTTCAATCATCAGCTCTCTCCATATTTTTGTTCTGAATGAATTTTTTCCTTCTATACGACATGATCCTTAAAAAAATTTTTTTTCATACAAAATTGTTCAGGAGAGGTGATCAATGAGTCAGTCAGTCAGTGAATCAGCACAAGTAGCTATATATATATTAATTCAACAATTAGTAATCCATAAATTTGTAGGAAAAATCACGATATGAATTATTGAAAGAAAGAAAAAGAAAGAAAATGGACAACTACCTTAACTTCAAATTACTCTTAGTGTTTCAAGGACATTCCGCACAAAAAAATTACAGAGTCAGTGTTTTAAAAAGTGTGTAGAACGACTGAAAAAACATATTAACCTGAATCCTTGGATTAAAGTGCAGTCCTGCTTGGCACTGTTGCTGATGTTTCATGCCGTTATAGCAGCTGTAGAAGAGCGAGCAGTTGTACTCGTGCGGTAACAGCCAGTGCACGGTGAAATCTGCGGGACAGCCATTTTGAAGCCAACCTCCACCTCCACCGCCATCACCTCCTCCGCCACCACCTCCTCCTCCATCTCCACCGCCACCTCCGTCACCGCCTCCACCTCCATCTCCTCCACCTCCACCGCCACCGCCTCCTCCGCCATCTCCGCCTGCACCTCCGTCTTCACCGGCGCCTCCATCACTGCCTCCACCTCCACCTCCACCTCCTCCACCTCCACCGTCACCGCCTCCTCCACCATCTCCACCGGCACCACCATCTCCACCGGCGCCTCCGTCACCGCCTCCACCTCCATCTCCACCGCCACCTCCGTCACCGCCTCCACCTCCATCTCCTCCACCTCCACCGCCACCGCCTCCTCCGCCATCTCCGCCTGCACCTCCGTCTTCACCGGCGCCTCCATCACTGCCTCCACCTCCACCTCCTCCACCTCCACCGTCACCGCCTCCTCCGCCATCTCCACCAGCACCTCCATCACCGCCTCCGCCTCCGCCTCCTCCACCTCCATCAACACAGCCAGCATTCCAAGGCCAGTCACATACCTAAAAAAGTAGAAAATAAATTAATTTATGGTTTGTGAGAACATTCATTTAACACAATTTTTTTATAAAGCTTTTCAAAGGAATTGTTCAATGATAAATCAACAATTAGTTATCAATTAAAATATAGGGATAGTCAGGATTTAAAATATTGCTAAAGTAGTGGATTAACACCAAACAGCGGCATGTAAATTGTAATCTACCACAACTGCGAATTCCTTGAGTCGCAGTTTTTTAAATTACAAATGTATTTTATTGTTTCGTATTCAATCTAGTTAAACTTTGTTTTGTCTTTATCTTTCATTAGAAAATTTTCATTTGAAAAAAAAGGACAAAACAGAGTTTACCTACTTCATCTTTATTCTCCGTTTATTAATTAGTGTTGAAAGGATCCATACATTTATGCTACAGAATTAAGCAATTGTTAAGAATTTAGACAGTGTGAAGAAAGACTGTTTGGTTGCCTCTTTATTGCTTGGTACATAAATATAGCTTCAAAAGCTTATTACCTGAATGCGTGGGTTGAAGTGCAGTCCAGCTTGGCACTGTTGCTGATGTTTCATGCCGTTATAGCAGCTGTAGAAGAGCGAGCAGTTGTACTCGTGCGGTAACAGCCAGTGCACGGTGAAGTCTGCGGGACAGCCATTGGGAAGCCAACCTCCTCCTCCACCACCACCTCCTCCGCCACCACCTCCGCCTCCACCGTCTCCACCAGCACCACCATCTCCACCGGCACCTCCGTCACCACCACCTCCTCCGCCACCACCTCCGCCTCCACCGCCTCCGTCTCCACCGCCTCCGCCTCCACCGCCTCCTCCTCCATCTCCGCCTGCACCACCATCTCCACCGGCACCTCCGTCACCACCTCCACCTCCATCTCCTCCGTTTCCACCGTTGCCACCTCCTCCACCATCTCCGCCTAAACCACCTTCTCCATCAGCGCCTACGTCGCCAACTCCGCCTCCGTTTCCGCCATCTCCACCTCCGCCACCTCCTCCACCATCTCCGCCTGCCCCAGTATCTCCATCGGCGCCTCCGTCTCCAGCCCCACCACCACCTCCTCCGCCTCCACCGCCACCTCCTCCTCCGCCGTCTCCGCCATCTCCGCCTGCACCACCGTCTCCACCGGCGCCTCCGTCACCACCTCCGCCTCCGTCTCCTCCACCTCCACCTCCTCCACCATCTCCGCCTGCACCTCCGTCACCACCTCCATTTCCATTTTCACAACCTGCACTCCAGGGCCAATCGCATACCTATAACATTTTTTGAAAACATTTAATATTCGTAATAAAAATCTATACTTAATTAGTTATTTATAAGGAATATTTATAAAACATCATTATTACTATGTCACAAAAAAAACATCAAAAGCAAATGCCATCTCAGTGTAGAAATCGCTGTAAATCTTAGTATCAATGTTATAACTAAAAATATTTACCTGTAGCCGTGGGTTGAAATGTAGTCCAGGGTTACATTGCTGCAGGAGTCTCACGCCTTCCCGGCAGTTGTAGAACAGCGAGCAGTCATGTTCGTGTGGTAGCAACTGGTGCACGTCGAAGTCTGCGGGGCACCCATTCGACAGCCATCCGCCGTCTCCACTACCACCCCCGCTTCCACCGCCATCTCCACCCGCGCCAGCTTCACCACCTGCACCGCTATCTCCGCTACCGCCGTCACTGCCACCTCCACCTCCTCCACCTCCTCCACCTCCTCCGCCTCCTCCGCCACCTCCGCCACCTCCACCACCTCCACCTCCTCCTCCGTCTCCATCCCCACCAGCATCACCATCGACACCGTTGCCATCATCTTCGCCGACACTACTGTCTCCATCTCCTCCACCATCTCCTCCACCACCTCCTCCACCACCTCCTCCGCCACCTCCTCCGCCACCTCCGCCTCCTCCTCCTCCTCCGCCACCTCCGCCTCCTCCTCCTCCTTCGCCATCTCCTCCTCCTCCTCCTCCGCCACCTCCGCCTCCTCCTCCTCCTCCTCCACCTCCGCCTCCTCCTCCTCCTCCGCCACCTCCGCCTCCTCCTCCTCCTTCGCCATCTCCTCCTCCTCCTCCTCCTCCTCCGCCACCTCCGCCTCCTCCTCCTCCTTCGCCATCTCCTCCTCCTCCTTCTCCGCCACCTCCGCCTCCTCCTCCTCCTCCGCCACCTCCGCCTCCTCCTCCTCCACCTCCGCCTCCGCCTCCACCACCACCACCACCAGCTCCACCGTCGTCACCATTGCCACCATCTTCGCCCACACCACCGTCTCCGCCAGTGCCATCATCTTCACCAGCACCACCACCTCCAGTTCCACCATCACCGCTTCCACCACCATCTCCGCTTCCACCACCATCTCCATCCCCGCTAGCTCCATTTTCACACCCCGCATCCGATGGCCAGTCGCATACCTGTAAAATATTGTCAATGTACAGTGTGTTCTTACCTCTTAGGTGACATTACTTGGTAACCTCTTTCCATTTTGTTAATTTTTGGCCGTGGTCACTTTATATTGGATTCTTTATTACTATATTTACCTATCAAATTTTTATATTAGCATAAAATACATAAGGCTCTTTTGGAATTAAGACATTTCCTACTCTTGTTCCTGTATTGACATTTGTCTGTTTTTATGTTGGTCAGACGTTGGACAGCTGTAGGCCAACAGATAGAAAATTATTACCTGTAGAACAGCGTTAAAGTGTAACCCAGGGTTGCAACTCTTCAGGACTCTCTGGCCATCTTCGCACTTGTAGAAATTGCTGCAGTTGGACTCATGAGCCAGTAGCCATTCAACGGTGAAGTCCGTTGGACAGCCGTTGGGCAGCCAGAAACCACCGCTGCCGCAGTTCACATTGTGTGGCCAATCGCAGAGCTGGAAACAACGGGATGGATAAGATTAGATAAGTTTGGCAAAATAGTTGAGTTGAAAAAAATTAGTCAAGTGCTAGTCTGGTTCGTGCACTGCCGTGCTATTCTGCAAAACAGCGACGAGCGTACATCTATGCATCTATGAATTTGTCAGTTGTAATAGAGTACAATTTTGCATGCCAAATTCGGGTTGGCAGCTGTCTGGCAGCTATTTCATTTTGTAGAATAGCACAGCAGAGCGTTCCGTACTATCAAGACTAATTCCATTCAAAACACTAAACAACAAATTCAAAATGAACAAAAAATCACGTTTTTTTTGTATGGGAACCCCCTTAAATATATCTATTTTTTATTAGGATTCCGTACCAAAAGGGTAAACAAGGAACCCTGTTACTGAGACTTCGCTGTCCGTCCGTCCGTCCGTCTGTCACAAAGCAGTATTTCTTGAACTGTGATAGCCTGCCGTTATCAATATCGAACAAAAACGAGGCAAAAAATTATGTTTGTTGTATGGGAATATTTGTTGGTATAGCGGCAACATAAATACATCATCATGTGAAAATTTCAATTGTCTAGCTGTCACGGGTCAAGAGATACAGCCTGGTGACAAACGGACGGACGGGTGGACGGACAGCGAGGTCTTAGTAATAGGGTCCCGTTTTTTAACCATTTGGGTACAGAACCCTAAAAACCAACCAAGAGGGACTCTTCTGACGACCTCCGTAGTTGAGTGGTTAGCGTGTCGGTTTTCAAGGCGCCGCCATTTCTGAGGTTCCGGGTTCGATCCCCGGTCGGGGCAATGTAGAAAAATAAGTTTTCTACATTGTCTCGGGTCTGGGTGTTGTGGTACCTTCGTTGTTCCTGATATCCATGACACAAGTGCACAAGCTACTTACTATGGGATCGGAGCAATGTATGTGATGTTGTCCACTATTTATTTAATTGTTTACAATTTTGTTTTAAACAATATATCACATTATAATAAGCATCTTGTGTGCTATACATGTATTCCTCGAAATATTTTATCACTAAATCACTCGATTAGTTTATTTAATCATCATTTCAGTGAATAATTCCATTTGATAGTCATCAAAATGACGTGAATTTTCTACTGGACTTTAACTTTTATCGTGAAATACAATCTTTAGAAAAAGATTACGCACATGCTTAGTAATGTTTTTTTATAATAAAGATTTTTTTGCATTATCGTTTTCCTAGTAGGTAATAAGCTACTTGAAAAATTATTATATTGAATTTTCAGGGTGACGAATCGAAAAATGGCAAAATTTTTTTAGTACCTACGTCGATATTTCGATCCATTGTGACCTGTGCCACTGGGTCGAAATATCGATAGTTTAAATCGTCCTTTTGATCGTGCAACTAGGTATAACTATACAAGATAACCCGTGCGAAGCAGGAACGGGTTGCTACACAGCAGCGCACCAGAATGCTTAATCCCTTTGCGGAACAAACGATCAGACCTAATTGAATTTCTTCTCAACCTTACAATATCTGGGCGTTGCTATCCTCTCAGAATAAGATTGACAGTTTGGTTAGTAGAGATATTTCAATCCACGATGACACGCCCCACTCTGTCTAACTCCATGCGAATTGAATAACATAAGCGATTTTGACAGAGTGTATGAGTAGAGGAAGACCAAAGAAGATATAGGTGAATTATGTAAAAGAAGATTGCACATTGACAGGAGAGATTGGAAGAAGACTCCTTTACGGGTCCATCGAACCTAGAGACCACTCATTTATCTTGGGAAAAATTACCAACCCGAATTCACTCATTTATCTTGGGAAAAATTAAGAAATTCCACGGGAAACATGTAAAAAAAACGAACTGCACGCGGGCGAAGTCGCGGGCAACAGCTAGTTCTGCAATAATACTTAAAGCAGCGACGAGCGTACATCTATGCATCTATGAATTCGGCAGTTGTAATAGAGTACAATTTTGCATGCCATCTTCGGTATGGAAGCTATGTGACAGCTGTTTCAGGGATGAACATTTTTAGGGTTCCATACCAAAATGGTAAAAATGGAACCCTTATGGTGAGACTTTCTCCGTCCGTCCGTCGGTTCACACTCGATTATTTCAGTAACTAATAAAGCTATCGACCTGAAATTTGGAATAGTTGTAGGTAATTGCGGCGCGCCGCCATTGCAACCATTAAAAATTGAAAATCTTTTTATTTTTATTTAAAAAGGGGGGAAAACCGGGTCGTAAAAATTTCAAAATGAGATAACAATATTGAGTGGGGTATTTTAAGAAAGGGCGTCACTTGTGTATTCTAAAATCGATTTTTGTTTATTTTTATGATAGATATCGATTTATTGGGCAAACTGTCAAAAAAATACCGTTCCCCCCTTGTCTCCGAAGTTTATCGATCGAAAAATCTGAAATAATTATAATCAATAGACATTTATGTATATTTTACAGGAAAAATAAAATCAACTCCCTAACTTTTATACTTTTTTTGATAATACTACATACTACATACTGACCAAACGTGGATTTAGATTTATTTTTCTGTCTCTACGCATAGGTACATAGTTTAGTAACAATACAACGCAGAAAGAACGACGTAAGACGTCATATACAATCTTATTGATATGCATTATCAATCAATTGAATCATAAATGGCCGCTACCTTTAATACAATATTATTTAAAGTATTATTTTTAAGTTTTAAAACTTAGTAATATCCGATATTCGTAGGTAACACAAGTTGTTGCCCGCGGTTTCCCGTTATAATGAGTCAACCTTTAAAGATAGACATGTAGTGCAGAAATTTCGTAACGAAAATAGCCTGGCACTCCTAAAGTAGAGCTTTTGGTACTAGGCTAGCATGAAAGCAAAGAGCGCAACTCCACAACTTTTTAGTTTTTAGTTTGCCATCTATCAAAAAACGTGATATTTCAAAAAGTCATTAAAAGTTCTGCTATTTTTTGATATATGGTAAACTAAAAACTAAAAAATTTGTGAAGTTGCACTCTCTGCTTTCATGGTACTTAGCCTAGTACCAAAAGCTCTACTTTTCGATTGATGGCAAAACTAAAAATAACTTTAAATTCTATGCAATAGCTTTACCGCGGCAGTCTCCGAGTGCCACACGCCTTTTTTTTAGATCTTTTTATGGAGAACAATTCCGTCATACAGGACTTTTGTGTAACTTTAGCCGTTTAAGCAGCGCAATCAAAGATCTGCATAGGGAACAATTTTTCCCGTTCTTTTACCAATTTTCATTGAAACTCCGCTCCTATTGGTCAAAGCGTGATGTTATTTATACAGCCTTAATTAAAGCCTTCCTCGATAAATTGACTAACCAACACGAATAGAATTTTTCTATTTCGGACCTGTACCTACAAACAAAAAAAAACTCTTCACCTTCAAAATTTTTTTTTAAGCTGCATAATAGTATGTATAGATATCTATATCTTTCAAGAGATGATAAAATATGCATAAGACAAATCAAAATTCAATAAATGCATTGCTGATTGTAGAGACAAGATGCTAAAGACTAGCTGACCGGTTAAGGAGCATACCACGGGTGTGCCCACGAAATTCAATTTTTTTGTGGTTTTCGCGATTTTTTAGCTGATAAAACATAGGCTTATGGCAGTCAAATTGCGATAATCCCAATATCATCTTCACGTGTTTACATAAAAATCTCTGCTCGAAAGTGTCGAGTTAAAGAAATTAGTTCGAGATTTGCGAGTTGCTCACTTAAAACTCTTCACTCGGACTAATTTCCTGGGATAGACATTTTTATGCAAAAATTTTGATATAAACATGTAAAGAAGTAACTGCAATTCTAGCAAAATGACTGCCATAAGCTTATTATGTGTAATTAGCGTACAAATTGCAAAAAACCACGAAAGTTTTGAATTTCGCGGGCACACCTGTTGAGTTCGCCTTTTGCCATTTAGGGGTATGAAAAATAGCGTACGACCTATTCTCAGACCTACCAAATGTAGACAAAAATTTCATTTTTGAAAGAGTTCAGTTAAAAATGCTGTCACACGATAATTTTATATATTATATTCGATTTATTTTAATTCACGCGGGTGTAGCCACGGGTCAAACTGACGTAGCTATAATTATGCGTTTGATATCTCTTATCACCAATAACAATCAACTAGCTATTGCCTACAATTTCAAAGGTCTCCCTTATCGCTACAGTCTACTGGTTATCTCACAACGTAAATAATTTAATTATTTTATTATTGGTCTTATTTATACCGGAATTATTAACGGAAGTATAGGTATTTTCTATTTTTTTTTAATTTTTATTATTTTCTTTTCTATATTTTTATTCTGTGGTGTGTAATAAAGAGTTTATCTATCTATCTATCTATTTTTAATTACTTATAATACTTATCCAATACTTGAAAAGATTCTGTATGTTCCAATTTGCAGGAACACCACACACAATTATTCTTCCAACAATTTCTTGGACGCACGTTTCGTTCTGACACCGGGACATCCTCAGGAGTTATTGTTATTGGTACAGTGAAATAAACATCTAATAAATCAGGGTTACTTATACAACCCTCTTTTCTCTTTCAACGATCTTTTTTGACAGTGACTTTAAACTTGTGCGAAGGTAAGTAGGTATAAGACAGATCAAACCGCTTCTTTGGTACTTCGGCTATGTATACATATATACGACTTCATTTTTTAGGTATAACCAAAGAATTAAATCGCTAGATGAGTCTTAAACCTCCAAAAACGTCCACGTTTTTGTCTAGTGTGCGACACGTTGTCATCTTACACACACAGCGACATAAGAGTGGTGATATAGCGAGGTCTCACTTACTCTTAAGTGAAATTTGCACTTGCGTTCTCTGTCACACAATCGCATACCACAGTATGTTGAGAGCACTTACTCAACTACTACTACTACTATTATCAGCCTATGGACGTCCACTGCTGGACATAGGCCTTTCCGAGAGCGCGCCACCACACACGGTCCTCCGCCTTCCTCATCCACCCGCTACCAGCGACCTTTTTCAGGTCGTCGGTCCAGCGGGCAGGAGGTCGTCCCACGCTGCGCTTACCGGTACGCGGTCTCCACTCCAGAACACGTCTGCCCCAACGGCCGTCGGTTCTGCGACAGATATGGCCCGCCCACTGCCACTTCAGCTTGCTAATCCGTTGGGCTATGTCGGTTACTTTGGTTCTCCTACGGATGTCCTCGTTGCGGATTTTATCCCTTAGAGAGACACCCAGCATAGCCCTCTCCATAGCACGCTGAGCGACTTTGAACTTGTGGACAAAACCTACTGTGAGTGTCCACGTTTCTGCTCCGTATGTCATTACCGGTAAGACGCAGGCGTTGAAGACTTTTGTCTTTAGGCATTGGGGTATCGGCGAGTTGAAGACTTGACGCAGTTTTCCAAATGCTGCCCATCCCAGCTGAATTCTTCTATCAGCTTCCTTGTCGAAGTTGTTCCTACCCAACTGTATAAGCTGTCCCAGGTAGTTGTATTCTTGTACAACTTCGATGCTGACATTTTCGACAACGATGGGCCTTGCGATGACGTATTCATTAAACAGACTTGGACTTGGATAACTCACTCAACATGTACCTATGTGGATTGTGGACGTTTCCGATGTGCGCAATGTAGGCTTAGGGCGTATCCAGATTTAAATCTTTGGTATTGCTTTCTTTTGTTATACAGATTACTTGCCTAATACAATACAAGTACAAGACGCATATAAAAATAAGTCGGGTTTTCCTTCCTGACGCTATAACTCCAGAACGCACGAACCGATTTCCACGGTTTTGCATTCATTGGAAAGGTCTCGGGCTCCGTGAGGTTTATAGCAAAGAAAATTCAGGAAAAATTTCAACAGAAAAGCGGGATAATCTTTTTTCACATACAGCGCCATCTTTGATACATAGCATGTACTACATACCAAACGATGCCATCTGGTGGCGAAATTACGGAGTTCGCCGGGTTTGCTAGTATAATAATATTATAATGTCCTTGAAAATTGCATCGAATGCAATCAATTTATATTATGGCAGGTGCGCAGTTGTTATTATTTGTTGTGTCTTTATTATTTTATGATTATCAAAATGCAGTGATAGTAATCTCCCTTTATTGACGTAGCAATAAATCCATTAAATGTAGATCTTATTTATTTCCATGATACAATCTTATGAATTTCCCTTATCAAAGTACTTCCCCTTTGTTCAACCGGCATGCTGATTTTAGGGTTCCGTAAGACCGTTTCACTCGCACTGTAGGTAAAAAGTTACTTAAGGCGAACTCAACAGGTCTGCCCGCGAAATTCAAAATTTTCGTGGTTTTTTGCAATTTGTACGCTAATTACACATAATAGGCTTATGGCAGTCATTTTGCGAAAATGACAGTTACTTCTTATTTACATGTTTATATCAAAATTTTTGCATAAAAATGTCTATCCTAGGAAATTAGTCCGAGTAAACAGTGTTAAGTGAGCAACTCGCAAATCTCGGATTAATTTCTTTAACGCGACACTTTCAAGCAGAGATTTTTATATAAATACGTGAAGATGATATTGGGATTATCGCAATTTGACTGCCATAAGCCTATTACGTCTTATCAGCTTAAAAATCGCGAAAAACCACAAAAAAATGAATTTAGCGGGCACACCTGTGGTGTGCTCCTTAAGTACGTTCCGCTGACCGCTCAGCGGTTTTATTAGGACCTCTGTAGCAAGCCGGAAAGAGATATAGCGAGATAAAGTAGTTGAAGTTTTTAGTCCATTATTGGGCCTTCATCATCATCAGCAGTTCCATTCATCATCTACCTAGCTATTATTCATTATCATCAACAAGTAATTTCGTGTGATGTTGAAGCCCCAACCGATTTTTATTGTGCTTGATTGATTTAGATAATTTATATAGAAAAAGCTTGCTGACCTGGCAGACGTTGTTTTGGCGTTTAGGGATATAAAAAATAGATAACAACCTGATCTCAGATCTACCGATCATACACAGAAAATTTCATAACAATCGGTCCAGCTGTTTCAGAAGAGTTTGGTAACAAAAATTGGTACGAGAATTTTATATATTAAAAGAGAGAAAAAAGAGAAGACTTCCATACTGACCATTGTGTACCATTAATCTATAAACATGTCTCTTGTATTTAAAGATAATGGTACGGAACCCTACGTACATGAGTCTGACACACACTTCACACTTGGCCGATTATTTGGCCGATTTCTTTCTTTTAAAATTGTCAATTCCTTTTCAATTTAACGATCGAATGGCTTAGCAGTAGCTAATCTGCCGTCTGGGTCGGAGGTCGTGGGTTCGATTCCCACTACTGGTAAATGTTTGTGTGATGAGCATGAATGTTTTCCTGTGTCTGGGTGTTTTTCAGTATATTATATTTATGTATACATATTAATATGTATCTCATACCTTTAAACGAGCAATTCTTATTTTTTTCTGTATAATCTTAATCTCTGATTTTGGGGGCGATAAATCGATCTAGCTAGGATTCATTTTTAGAAAAAGTCGTATTTACCAAAAAAATATGTCTATGCCTGACATCTATTGGCGAAAAGCAAAACTATTACAGTAAAGGTAAGTAAAAAAAAAATATGACTCCTGCTGCCATCTATTTGTGAGTAGCTGTAATACTACTTAGTAAAGCTAGGTCACCCAGATATTTATTTATTACTAGCATTTACCCGCGGCTTCGCCCGCGTCATTTAAGAAAAAGATAAATATTCAAGAATTAAACTACTCTGGATTAAAAGCGACAGACAATGACTTCTATGTATCCTACATAGAGGTCTTTGGCGACAGATGTTAGAATTGTGTTAGATCCTGGCAATTTGTAACATAATTAAATATTATGTGGCAAGCAAACTGAGCGCATATTTTAAAGGAGTGGTATTTTACAGAAGACTTGCTGTTTTCACTGTGCCACTGTAAGTACTGAGTTAATTCGTTACGTAAATGAGTTACGTATACGTATGTTGTGAAACAGTGAGAATTTACACTTCTAATGCAATCCCACAGGAATAGGTTTATTTTTCCGGGATAAAAGGTAGCCTACGAGTATGTCACTCTCCGAGTCTTGAACTATATCTGTGCAAAAATCAGGTCGATCCCTTGCGTGGCTGCGGCGTGATTGACGGACAAATAAACCAACAAACCAACAAACCGACAAACTCACTTTCACATTTATATATTCGTAGGGATACAGGGGATTTTGGGGGCGATAAATCGATCTAGCTAGGATTCATTTTTAGAAAATGTCGTATTTACCAAAAAAATATATAACTATACCTGACATCTATTGGCGAAAAGCAAAACTATTACGGTAAAGGTAAGTAAAAAAAAATATGACTCCTGCTGCCATCTATTGGTGAGTAGCTGTAATACTACCGAGCTAAGCTAGGTCACCCAGATATTTATTTATCATTTTTATAATTATTCGTACCTGTTTCTCGTAAGAGAACGCGGTCCCTGGCGTGCAGTCCCTCGGCTCCACGTATCTGCGCCCATACTCGCAGTAGTAGAACTTGCTGCAGTCAGTCTCATGCGGCAGCAGGTGGTGGACGAACTCCGGACAGCGCGGGTCGGGCCTGGAGCGGCTGTCCACGTCCTGGGGTCGACCGAGCGCGGAGGCGACGGCGCCCAGAAGGAGAAGGCTTTCTGGAACCACGGAAATAGTATATCACAAGTGTGGCCAACTTGATTGGACCCAAGATCTCTTTTCCCTAACGAGCCCCTGTCCGATCTACCAATTAAGTACCTACATACTTCTAGAAATCTCAAATGAAACAGCATAGTTCAGTACACAATCATGTAGCATTTTTTATTTTATTTTATGACAAAACATAAATTTGAAAATTATACTTAGTACTTCAGGCGAAATCAACGACTCTGCCCGCGAAATTTAAAATTTTCTTGGATTTTTGCTATTTGTACGCTAATTACACATTTAATGGCAGTTATAATTTGCGATCGTGACAGTATCATCTTTACATGATTACTAGCTGACCTGGCAAACGTCGTTTTGCCATTACGGATATAAAAAATAGATAGATTGACATTTAAGCTATCCTATCTCTCAAGTTGGATCGAACTACACATGGTGTGCGAATTTTATTATAATCGGTTAAGTGGTTTAGGAGTCCATTGAGGACAAACATTGTGACACGAGATTTATATATATTAAGAGATATCAAAATCTTTGCATGTAAATGTGTATCCTAGGAAATTAGTCCGAGTATCGAATTTTATGTGAGTAACTCGCAAATCTCGGACTAATTTCTTTAACTCGACACTTTCGAGCAGAGATTTTTATATAAACACATGAAGATGATATTGGGATTATCGCAATTTGACTGCCATAAGCCTATTATGTCTTATCAGCTTAAAAATCGCGAAAAACAACAACAAATTTGAATTTCGCGGGCACACACGTTGGGCAGTCTGGTCTACATATTTATATATTTTTTTGCCTTGCCACGATCGACTGGACTAACAGTCGCGATCGACCTGTTGGCCACCCCTGGTATATCAAAATATGAGTGATTAGCAGTACCCGCGGACTCCGTTCCGCGTTAGAAATATTTTTGTGCCTGCCCGTAACCCGTGTCCCGCGTAATACTTCAGCAGCGCCGCACGTTTGTGTTTTTGCTAATATCTTTGAAGATATTTGTTTAAATTGTATAGAGTAAAGGGCACAAAATTTTCTACAAAAAATTTCCGTTCTAAAAATCAAATTTACAAAGATATAAATTAATACCATATAGCCTAAATAAGCTTGACAAAAATTATTTATTTTTAATCCACAATTTTAACAGTATAAGCAGTTATTGTGAATGATCCGTAGGAAATAGGCATATGCTATCGCTGACTTTTTTGCAGATTTTGGTACGTTCTTTAATATTGTAGAACATCGTTTTGTTCTATCTTCAATAGTTTCCGCAGCGCACGCGATGAAAGCAATTTTTTTTACGACTTGGATTACATTATCCAAGTTTAAGTAATGATGCGTAATTAATTTTGGAAATTATTATAGCCTATGACACTCCACAATATCGTAGCTTTCTATTGGTGAAAGAATTTTGAAAATCGGTTCAGTAAATCCAGAGATTACCCCTTACAACGTCACAAACATCGTTACGCTACGCTGCGACTCAGGCAGACAACAAAGTGATCTTATGAGGGTTTCGTTTATTTTTATTTTGAGGTACGGAACCCTAAAAAAAGAATTTCGGTTTGTTGACCCAATCCAAAGACTCGTCAGACTTGCCTGTAATGTAAGTTAGGTCTATATTATGAATTTTATTTCTTTATTTGAATCTTTGATATTACCGATGATGATAATGATTTATAAGATTATTATGTATTTTACTTATGAATTATTATTATTTTAAAACATATTACGCCACAAAACAATGATTTCATAGGAAACTTTTCTGTTATTCAAGTATAATAAACTGATAAAAACAACAGCATGTATTGTACGCTGTAAAACATTTATTGAATCTATGATAGCGCGGATAGGCAGTAGTTACTAGTAGAACTTAGTAGTAACTACTTGTAACTATCCAGGTAGTAGTATTGAGTAATTAGTAGAACATAGTAGCAACTCACATTCACTGGACATTCTCAGAGGGACAAACAAGCAAAGTGGAGCACGATTGTGATAAACTGGTACCCGCGGGATGCCAAGAGAAATAAAGGCAGACCATTCAGGAGATGGGAAGATGAGATAAGACAGACTGCGGGATCAAATTGGCGCAGGGTTGCACACGACAGGACACAGTGGAAACAGCTAGAGGAGGCCTTTGCCAATAGGCAATTCGAAACTCGAGACATTTTATAACTAAAACATTATATTTTTAATCTATCAAAACATATTCTATGGATCATTTTAAATTGTAATTCTTTGACTGTATTGTAAAGACATTTTGCAATGAATATAATAAACGAAATTTGTATGACATGTCTCAACTGCTTTCGAAATAAGGATATTTTTATTTTATTTTATTTATTTTATTTAGTATTAGTAGGTATATTTAAAATAGTAATTAGTAATTATAGTATTAGGTAGGTATATTTAAAAAAATACCTAACATAAATAGAAAATTTCATAATAATCGGTCGAGCTATATTGGGGATGTTTGGTGAAAAAATTTATGCATGAGATTTTATACATTAGAAATTAATTAAAACTACAAAACTTAGGTATTTCATCAACCTTGCAATATAATCAACTGATATACGTATTTCTAGGCTAATCCATATAAATCCTGTTTGACCTGAATATATATCTTTATGCATATAGACATGTAAAAAAAAGTATAAAGGCCAATGTCTGACATGCTATAGAACTTTACCTACTCCATTTTCTACAAGTCTTTTAAAAGCATGATAGAGATGCAAAAAGAGGGGTGTTATAAGTGTTGAAGATGTTTGTCTGGGTGTGTATCTGTAGCATTGTAGCTCTGAAACGGATATACCGATTTCGATGCGGTTTTTGTTAATTTGAAAGACAGTGTCCTTGCGGTGGTTCTTAGCTAAGTTTGGTTAATATCGGTCCAGACTGTAAGAGTATCAGCTCTTTTCCTAATTTCTTAGTTGACTCAGGTCTGGTCTGGTGGGAGGCTTCGGCCGTGGCTAGTTACCACCCTACCAGCAAAGTCGTACCGCCAAGCGATTTAGCGTTTCGAAGCGATGCTGTGTAGAAACTGTTGGGGTAACTTTATTTACCCCTTCCAAGTCAGTACGTTAATCTAATCGTTAATTAAAATCTTCAGCTGCATCATCACTTACCATCAGGTGAGATCGCAGTCAAGTACTAACTTGTAAAGTGTAAAAAAAAAGAAATGCTTTTAATGATTTTACAATAAAATCAAGTTTTGTAATGACTGTAGAATGAATGATTATTTCAACAGGAAATCTAGATTTAATAGAGAAACGAAAGTCAAATAAAGAATTTAAAGTACTCAATTACCGCGAACACAATGCTTTTAAGATTTTTTAAAAGCAAAGAACTCTTACAAGATTTATAAAAAACTTTTTTCACATTAATTTCAGCTTTCCGCACTCCTTCTTCATGTGTCAAATCCCCACAACTTGTGCATAGGTACTGTATGATTTTAAAAGGTATACAAATAGTTCTTAGAAGAATGAAAGCTAAAAACTTACTTATCATAGCGTTCCCGCAGGCACTCAAGATTTTTCAGGGACTTTTCCCACCGAAAAAAAATGTTCTTCTCGCGAGCACTTGTAAAACTAAACTGATAAACTACCTAATCATATCTATTATATATAATTGCCATCTGTCCAAAATAATAAAAAGATATATAAGTATGATAAAGTGTATGCAATCTAGAAGACAATTATCACGATTCTGAATACATCGCTGATAGATTTACATAAGCTATGTAAATCGGAATTATTTTTGTATGTTTGTATGTCTACAAATGACATACCTCCTCGGTATAGTTAGCATACTGTGATTTTTAATCTGAAGGTCTTTATACCTACTTTCAAAGAAGTTTGATAGAGTAAATCTACATATAGCTGTCGCTAAAGATTACCTACTGTAAAAATTTGGGGTTTTTAAATAACCCACAGGAACCATGAATTTTCCGGGACAAAACGCCTGTGTGACCTTTCCAAAGCTCCAGTCTATAACTGTTTAAAAAACAATAGCAGAAGTTTATATAAATAATGCGTTTAGATGTAGCATATTGAATATTAAATGGAAAAATGGGTTATTTTGCGGAAATCCCAGATAAGCAGGACAGATTAATTCGCTTCTTGAAAAGAATATATGCAGGAACACCTCCCACATGAATCACCACAAACAATTCTTCCAACACTTTCTTCAACGCATGTTTGGTCCCGATACCGTAACATCCTCAAGGGACGTTGACTTCACAGTGCGAAATCGTAGATCTCTACAATCTCGAAGAAATCTACGACTTCGCATTGTGAAGTCGGTCCTGTTAAACTGAAATAGGTATATTATACTGAATTTTTTGGCTGAAATTTTAAATTTAATATGGTAATACTGGATTAGCAATTATTACTTTTCATCAATAAAAAATCCTTGTTTCTAGTGGCATAGATAAAAAACCCGAATGTCACTCGGTTGGAGCCGCGGGCGTAAGCTAGTTAAAAAAAACAATTTGTGAGTTTGAAACGACATACGTATCTATAATGTTAATTGAAGCAAAATATTATCACAAATTCGATCTAAGATTAAAATATTTCTGTGTATTCCGCGAACGTATAGATTTAGACGTACAGTGAATAAAGACATTTTATCAATGTATAGTATAAATTATGCTTGTGTATTTTATCAATATCAGAAGTGTTTTCACTTTTTCGGGCGTTTTCCGGAAGCGGGCTTCGTAGAAATTTGATAAGCTTCCGTAAAAATTACCATTGTCCTATGCAGTATGACGATATGAAGAAAAATGTTAGGTAATCCAGATTTGCATTTACACTCTATAAGTTAGTACTAGTAGTAATAGTTTTTCAAGGGTCATTCACAACTTTTAAAACAACTATAATTATACTTATTTTATTATTCAGAGCAAAAATAATGGATATGCAGTGCTCGAATTGGACCGGAACGCACCGGAACGACGTTCCGGTTCGTGAAATCACCGTTCCGGTTCGTGAAATCACCGTTCCGGTTCGTGAAATCACCGTTCCGGTTCGTGAAATCAGCGTTCCGTTTCGTGAAAATTATTCTCAGAGCGTTCCAAACTCTGTTTTTTAAATAATTGAGATCTTCTTGGCAGGAGCACTACTAAAAATGTCTCTGCACCCTCAGAATTGAATATGAGTAGGTACTGTGAAGGCATAGCGTTCCGGTTCGTAAAAAGGCCAAAATAATAATAGAAGCACTGAAGGTACAGCGTTCCGGTTCGTGAAAAGGTTCAAGGATATGTGAAACGATAATAACACCGTTTGCATAGGGTACAGAAGTCCTGTGTGGGGTTGAGTGTACGCTTTTACAATAATAGTATGTTCCCAAATTCAGTCTTGGTTAAGACCTTACACAGGTTTACTTTCAAAAACATCTAGTAAATCAGAATTACTATACCATTGAAGAATTTTTTAATGACAAGGATTCTTAGAATGTTAGGGATATGCTTCCTAACCTCCTCACGAAATACCTACTCGTATCTTAAAAATTAGGTAATAAATTTTCATATTATATAAGAAAAATTGTGACATTTTCAAAAAGAGCAAGTGCCGAGTTTCTTTCCAGTTCTTCTCCGTGGAAACCAGCTTTCCGAACCTGGCGGTAGAGTTTTGACTTTTTATAAGAGCCTATATTGAAAAATAAAGGTTTTCATTTTAGATAAGTATACTTATTGTGGCTTACCTAACAGTATTTCTTAAATGACCGAGAAACTTGCTAAGCAAGTACTGGGCGTTAAAACTAAGTTAATGAGGGCTCCAACGCGCCCTGCACTGAGAAGAACCACAAGAAACTCATCGGTATACGAACATGCACCTTTTTTTTAAAGTCGGTTAAAATGAGTAATGATGATGCAAAAAAAATGCATCATACTTTGATCAAATAATTTTAAAGGCTATGAAATTATTAATGTGATTGAGATCTCAAGATTATTCTAGAGATAAGGTAAAAGAATTTCAAGTGCTTTTAATGGAAACTGTCGATAGGTTGTACCTCTTTGAAAAAGTCATAACGGGATAAAGTCATTAAGGATTTTTAGTTGTTTTTAGAAAAAGTAAAGAATATTGGCTTTATTTAAACGTAATGTATTTTGGGTATAGTTCGGAGGCAGAAACACGACTGTAAAATAAATTCGGGATAGAAAGTTTTCTCAAAAGTTGCTCTAAAATCTCCATTTATTAAATATTTATAATATCGGAAATTAAAAAGTTTTTTGGTTTATTTTATAAAGGAGAATCAACAAAGGTGGTATCAAGTTTTCTCATGAACCAAAACCAAAATAGTTTAGGAAAATAATATAGACTTAAAAACAGAGCCACTGGCACTAGGCATTTGTTTTTCGTATCCGGAATTTAATTTTGCATGCAAAAAGTTACTTCTTTTTGCACATTTCCCGTCATACAGATTTTATTGAGAAGTACAACTTGTTTATTTGCCTGTAACCTTGGAATTTAGATGTTAATTAAAAATAAATAATTGTAGGAGTTAATGTAGAGATTTCTCCGAAACTGACGGGAGAGGAGATGTCGAAATGACGAAATCTGATTGGTTACTTAAGGTGTTGCGGCCCTACCAGCCCGCGAAATTCAAATTTTATTTAGTTTTTCGCAAATATTAAACTAACTAAACATTTTAGATTTATGGCAATGCATTTTGCGGGCCTACTTTTTATGCATCTACATGTTTTTAATAGAAACTTTGCTCGAAAGTTCCCACTCATCTCATATTGGTTCCCGAAAGATAATTTTTTGCAGTTTCCCAGATTTCGAGCTATCGGGAACCAATATGAAGTAAATGAGTATTGTTGAGCAAAGTTTTTATAAAAAACATGTAGATACATAAATTCTGTGCTCGCAAAACACATTGCCATTAACCTCCGATGTATAATTAGCCCACTATGAGCCAAAAACTAATTAAAATTTGAATTTTCGCGCCCGGATGTTACCCATTGCCCTTAAACACAGCTCCGCTTTGGTGGAAATCGGGCCTTAACATCGGGACTGTCCTAAACTTCCTGGCACGCGTGGCCCCACTGACATTTAACGTCAAATCTGAAAACGGCAGCGGCGAATAAAATAATAACTAAACAACAATAAATTACATTAATTGAATAGATGTTAATGATAAACAGTGAAACACGCTAACCGTGGAAACTTTGATTGTCAAATTGCGATCTTTATAGATTAAATAGATTTTATCTATTTTTTATCTGTTAACTACTGATTGGCCTGGCAGATGTTGGTGTGCCATTTCCGTTAGTTAACGTTACCGTTATAGTTACCGTTCTTTATTACCGTTTTTTTAATAGTTTCCTTTTTAAATGGCTTCACAAAAGGAGGAGGTTCTCAATTGAACTGTATGTTTTTTAGGGTTCCATACCAAAATGGTAAAAATGGAACCCTTATGGTGAGACTTTCCCCGTCCGTCCGTCCGTCCGTCCGTCTGTCTGTCAGACTCGATTATTATTTATGTTTGTAATCTCATAACTTTTGACTGGGAGAATCGATTTTTATGATTTTTTTTATTAGACAGCTGACGCTTTCCGCTTTTATTTCAATCTAGTACAGTTCTAATAATGGTATCCATGATAAAAGCATTTAAGTCTTAAATTTTTAAATGAAAAGGATGTATTCAACAGTACTTTTTTGTACTAGATTTACAGTTACTAGATTGTACTTAGCTGGGAACAATCGGCAAGGGCGTACCCAGCAATTTCTTACGGGTGAGCCATAATGATATTTTTACAGGCTGAATAAACAATATAATAAGAAGTACGTATTCTTTAATTACGTAGCTAATTACTGTAATTTGCGAAAACTAATCTTTAATTTGATAACGATAAACCTAATCTTTTTAGAGTTCCCCAGAGATTTGGTTATAAAAAGTGTTTGCCTTAACTTGCCCCTGTCTACGAGTAATATATTCATAATTATCGTGCCAGAGTGTATATTAAAAAATCTCTGAAACTATTTGACCGATTTTACCGATTTTTTTTAATTTTTGTGTATATTCAGTAGGTCTAAGAATAGGGTGTAAATATGTGTGTAATTTTACATTGTAATCTGATTTACACATGCATTCAAAATTTCAGCTCAATCTGTAACTTGCAAGATTTCATCTCTCTCTCTCAACCCCTTTTTATGTCCCGCTGCTGGGCACGGGTCTCCTCTCAGACTGAGAGGGGTTTGGCCATAGCCCACCACGCTTGCCAAGTGCGGGTTGGCGGGCTTCACACACCTTCGAGAACATTTTTGTGAACTCTCAGGCATGCAGGTTTCCTCACGATGTTTTCCTTCACCGTTAAGCAAGTGATATTTAAGTTTCCTAAAAATACACACATAACTCGGAAAAGTCAGAGGTATAAAACGAACCCAGTATAATTCGAACTTGCGACCTCCTTTTAAGAGGCAGAGGTCAGAACCACTGAGCTATCACTGCTTTGATTACAGACAAACAAACAGGACAAGCGAAACTAAATTGCTTATAAAACGCACATCATTTTTAGTAGCTAAAAACTAATTGCCATGAGATAGATTCACACTTGGCTGTTGAGTTTAGTTAATTAGGGTTCCATACCAAAATGGTAAAAATGGAACCCTTATGGTGAGACTTTCTCCGTCCGTCCGTCCGTCTGTCACACTCGATTATTTCAGTAACTATTCAAGCTATCAACTTGAAATTTAGAATAGTTAATCAATAATCAATAATCAATAATCAATTTATTTGTAAATTTCTTTACACGTCATATAATATCTTAAATTGAATTTAAATAATTTTAAATATAATTATTTATAATTAGTAAAAAATTATAAACATTATCTCAATGATAATAATAATTTTATATTACCTTACAATCTAAAAATTCCTTATAGGTATAAAAAGACTTCGCGACAAGCCAATTCTTTAACTTATTTTTAAAACCAGATTCGCTGGCAGCATCTCTTACCGATAGGGGTATTCGGTTGTATACCTCAGCACCCATACCTTTAACGGTTTTTGAGGTTTTCTTTAGCCTTCCGCCTTTCACCAATATCCTGTCAGGATATCGCAAATTACCTCCCGCGTCACCTCTTCTCTCGTATTCATTTTTATGATTGAATACATACAAAGCTGTACTGTAAATCAGCAGGCTCGGTAGAGTTAGGATTCTTAATTTCGTAAAAAAGGGCCGAGCTGAGGTGTCTTGGGGCATCCCTGCTAATATCCTGACAGCACGTTTCTGGAGCCTAAATGCTCGTTCCCACTCCGCGCCGCGGCCCCACAGTTCAACCCCGTATTGCAAAGAACTCTGTATTGAAGCGAAGTAGCATGCTCGGGCTGCCTCTGTGGATAAGGTTGATGCGACTCGTTTTAAGGCGAAGCAAGCTGTGGACAGTTTGCCACACAATTTATCAATGTGAGAATCCCATTTTAGGCATTGATCTACTTGAAAACCGAGAAATGACGTATTTGCAACTTGCTCAATTCGTTCATTATTTAATACGATGGATAAGGGACGGCACTTACGCCCTGTCAAGTTAAATCGCATGAATTGTGTCTTTTTGGTATTCAGAGCTAGACCGTTTGCCTGAAACCATTTTAGACATTGACGGGTTTTGATGTTCAACTCCGTTTCTAGCTCATCTACTGTCGATGCCGTAATAATCATTGCCACGTCATCGGCATACATGAAAACATCAGCATCGCTCATATAGCAAGGGAGGTCGTTCAGAAGGAGTGTAAAAGCAAGGTTCGATAGGGAAGATCCTTGAGGAACACCGTTATGACTAGTTAGTTCGTCCGATTTTAGACATCCGGCTTGTCCTACTACTCTCTGTCTCCTTTCTGTCATAAAGTCGGCTAACAAATGTAACGCAGGGCCAACTATCCCATAGTGCTGAAATTTCATTTTAAGGATGCTATGATCCGCGACATCGAAGGCTTTCGAGAGGTCACAGAACAGAACTGCAACTTCCTTTTTAAGTTCAAGCGCATCTAAGACTTTCTGTATTACCTCTCGCACCATGCCAGTCGTGGAACGTCCCGAACGATAGGCGTACTGTCGATCTGATAGAGCGTTGGTGGCTAGTAAAAACTGTGTCAATCGGGTAGTGAGGCCGTTTTCGAAAATTTTTGCTATCGCCGGGATAATAGCTATCGGGCGATTGCATAATGGGTCTCGTTTACTGCCCTTTCCCTTGTACAACGGGCACACCTTCACTTCTTTCAGTGGCTTAGGATATGCCCCTTCCTCAATGCACTTGTTAAAAACTATTTCTAGTGGCAGACTTATAGTACCACTTATAGATGTTAATAGATTCGTCGATATGTCGTAAATGTCTTTTGTAGGTTTCTTTGCTACGTCTTTTGTTATGATTTTAAATATTTCTTCCGCTGTGAAATACCGAAATCGAAGAGATCGATCGGATTTCGCGCGGGCGTCTTTTAAGAATTTCTCCGACAGTTCGACATTGGGTAAGGGTGCTCCGCACGTCGCGGCGGCGTTAACGAATTGATTATTAAGGTAATTGACCAGGTCTAAGTCGGACTTAAAATTTTCTCCATCGACATTTTTTATAATATCTAGAAAGTCCTGTCGTGGTTTGTTTGTTATAAGAAATAGTGACGCGACGTCATAACAATCGTAAAAATTTGAAAATTGTTTTTATTTTTATTTAAAAAGGGGGAAAAACCGGGTCAATAAAATTTCAAAATGAGATAACAATATTGAGTGGGGTATCATATGAAAGGGCGTTACTTGTGAATTCCAAAACTAATTTTTATTTATTTTTATGCCTGATAGTTTTTGATTTATTGGGCAAACTGTCGAAAAAAATACCGTTCCCCCCCTTTATCTCCGAAGTTTACCAATCGAAAAACCTGAAATAATTATGATCAATAGAAGTTAACGTA
This sequence comes from Coenonympha glycerion, assembly GCA_963855885.1. NCBI lineage: Eukaryota > Metazoa > Arthropoda > Insecta > Lepidoptera > Nymphalidae > Coenonympha > Coenonympha glycerion. The sequence continues at coordinate 8,102,838 of OY979653.1, forward strand.
TATTTTACAGGAAAAATAAAATCAACTCGCTGACTAATATACTTTTTTTGATAATAACAATAATCCGACAAAAACAAAGTTACAAATCAAATCAAATCAAATCAAATCATTTATTTCATACTAGCAGTGCCCGCGGACTCCGTTCCGCGTTAGAAATATTTTTGTCCCGGCCCGTCTGTCCCGCGTAAGGTCCGGTTTCCACCAAAGCGGAGCGAAGCGGAGCTGTTTGGATAACCAACCAGATTTCATCATTTAGACATCCCTCAGTTTCGGAGATATCAAAATGACGAAATCTGATTTGTTACTCAAATACAGCTCCGCTCCGCTTCGCTGTGGTGGAAACCGGGCCTTATACTCACAGCCCACAGCGCTGGACGCGTGGCATTAGGATAGATAAATTGCCTATACTTATAAAACCTATCGCCATTCCCTAGCAACGGCCGAAGCGGAGGCGGCGCGCAACCGCTTACCGCACGTTTTTGTTTTGCTAATATCTTTGAAGATATTTGTTTAAACTGTATAGAGTAAAGAGCACAAATATTCTACATTAAATTTCCGTTCTAAAAAACATATTTACAAAGATATAAATTAATACCATATGGGCTAAATAAGCTTCACAAAAATTATTTATTTTTAATCCACAATTTTAAAAGTAAAAGCAGTTACTGCGAGTTACCCGTAGGAGATAGGCATATGCTATCCCGGACTTTTTTGCAGATTTTGATACGTTCTTTAATATTGTAGAACATTGTTTTGTTCTATCCTCAATAGTTTCCGCAGCGTACGCGATGAAAGAAATTTTTTTTTGCGACTTTGATTACATTATTCAAGTTTTAGTAAAGATGCTTAGTTAATTTTGGAAATTATTATAGCCTATGACACTCCACGATAATGAAGCTTTCTATTGGTGAAAGAATTTTGAAAATCGGTTCAGTAGATCCAGAGATTACCCCTTACAACGTCACAAACTCACAAACATCGTTACGCTACCTCTAGATTGGCCACTACTTGTTAGCACTTATGAAGGTCAAGTAGGTACATATACTTATTAGTTATTAATAGTGACAACTATTTAACGACTTAAAAACTAAGTTTACGAGGGTTCCAACGCGCCCTGAACTGAGAAGAAGCCCACAACAAACTCTGCCGGGTATAATTTTTTTTTGTTATCACTATTTCACAATATAATATAAATTAGAACTAGGTATAAATTTGAATTAGAGCAATTTACTCCCATGGATTGAATTACGTTTGCGGTTTGCCAACAAAAGTAGGTACCTACATGTAAATTATACTCGTAAAATCATGAACAAAAGTGATTCTTTCAATGTTTTACTTCTTTTATGGTATGGAACCCTCGGTGCGCGAGTCCGACTCGCACTTTGCCGGTTTTTTTTAATTTATTTACACTTAAATCCCTTGTGTAATTAAGATAAATAAAGCAAGAATAGCACAAACGGTTTTTGTAGGTCACAGCTTACAACTGGCCCACAAATATGTGTTTTTCAGTACCTACTTGCCATTGAAACCATCCATTTATTTGTATGTGTGTAAGTTTGTTTCTCCTTCAAGTTGCAACTACTGAATCAATTACGATGATATTTTAAACGGAGATAGATTATACCGAGGCTCTTTGTTAAATCCCAAAAAAAATATAGTTCAAATTATGGGATCTGTTTATATTGAGTTAACGATTTTTTTACACGACTGCCCAAAAAAAGGAGTGTAATATTTTTAGGGTTCATGTATGTATGTATGTTTGTTTGTATGTATGTAATATGTATGTATGTCTGTCTGTATGTGAGTTTCTTTATTCCACCATAACTTCCGAACGGCTGAATACATTTAAATATGGGGTATCGTTAGAATACTTGTTTATTTTTTACGTAATTTATAGCTGGCGCCATCTTGGTTTTCCAGATCTACTTTCTGTAACTATACAGAACCATTGTCTAGCAGAAAAACTTTGCCTGTTTGAGCTAATTAATCAAAAATCAATGCGCTTTGCTTTGATTACAATTATATCATATCGTATGATAAAGTGTTTCTATAAATATTCACTTCAAAGACAATACTTAGGTATATATTAGTTAAGCTGGTTTTCACCAACATCATAAAGAACACCTAAGCCATTGACGTATAATCTAGACGGGGCGGACTGCGCGAAAAAATGTCGTCAGTTTATGGGAGCAAAAATGTCTATTGTCCCTCCGGCGTCAGTAGTAAGCTGTAAGCCTACGCAGTATTTCGCAGGAGTTTCGACAGATGGCGCTACATTTTCTTGTATGAAGAAGGTTTACGTAAAATGTTCGGATGGGCCTATCTTGACTATTATTATCAATTACCAAAGCCCATAGGTGACAGTTTTCCCTAAAAATGTTGTTGAGATGTCCCTTAAAATGTTGATGAAAACGACCATTAATCACAAGAATATTATTAAGGCGTATGTTTTTTAACACCAATGACGAAACACGCTACGCTAAGAGGACGGGAAAGATGTGACGTATGATGAAGCCAAAAATTTCTCAAATATAGCGTCGCGCGTCGTACATTTCGGTACCGCTGACAGCACATACCGCTGTCGGTAGGTTACATTAGCGCCATTTTACAGATTTGACAAATTAAAAATCCGGCTTCAGGACGGAGCCTAAAAATACATGCGTGACGTCACTTAGTGCTGATCCTTTATGTTACAGCCATGGTTAATACTCCTTTACGCCGCAACTACTGAACTAATTCAAAAATATTGGTGCAAACTTGTAATAAAATGGAAAATTCTTTTCAAAAAAACCGACTTCAAATGCCACTACAAAGAGTGAAATAACTTTTCAATGTAGGTACACCAATTCGAAGTCAAGCGATTAATACGAAGGACTATGATTGTACGAATTGCCCGACTTTGAATTGGTGTACCTACATTGAAAAGTTATTTCACTCTTTGTAGTGGCATTTGAAGTCGGTTTTTTTGAAAAGAATTTTCCATTTTATTTTTTACTTTTTAGTGGAAAACAACAAATGCACAGGGTATTGAAAAAACTGCCCAAATCGCTTAAAGTGTGCTTATAAAATCTGAAGAGTTCCCTCAATTGTTCCGAGATCCTATCATCAGAACCTGACTTGATGACTATAGCCTTAAGTCTGCATCTGCAAGCAAATGCACTAGTAACTATAAAAAAATACCCAAATCGCTTCAAGTATACTAGCAAAATTTGAAGAGTTCCCTCGACTTCTCCAGGATCCCATCATCAGATCCTGACCAAAAAAAAATGGGACCATCTGGGAAGTATACCCTTTCAAACAAAAAAAGAATTTTTCAAATCGGTTTACGCGTCTTCGAGTAATCGGTGAACATACATAAAAAAAAAAAAAAAGATTCCGACGAATTGAGAACCTCCTCCTTTTTTTGAAGTCGGTTAAAAATAAAAACTAAGTAAATATAGATCGGACTAGCAAGGTACTTAATTGTAAGTGCCTGTCACAATCGTTATCAGTAAAGTTTGTCATGTTTTGGAGCTATGTCTGGTTATTCAGACACATGTCTAAAAAACCAGACATAGCTCTGATGTTAAAATAATGTTTCTTAGTCACTAAGTCAAGCATATTAGGTATCTATAAAGAAATATACCGAGGAGTTACACTTTCTAGGGTTCCGTAGCCAAATGGCAAAATCGGAACCCTTATAGATTCGTCATGTCTGTCTGTCTGTCCGTCCGTGTGTCACAGCCACTTTTTTCCGAATCTATAAGGACTATACTGTTGAAACTTGTCTCTTTTTATAAATTGTTTACTTGTTTTAACAGTATAGGCTAGCGCTTGACGTGACATCGGGTAGTGATGATACAGTCTAAGGTGGAGCGCGGTTGTCTAGGAGATGCCTATTCACTCTTGATTTGAAGGCGCCCAGGTTGTAGGTGCTGGGAAAGACAGTGCCTGGGAGGGCATTCCAGACCTTTACAGTGCGTATCAGGAACGAGGAATCAAACCGTTTCGTAGTAGACGTACCAAAGACCGTACCGTAAATCAAGACCAATACCAGCAAAGACGTACCGCCAAGCGATTCAGCGTTCCGGTACGATGCTGTGTAGAAACCATTATGGGTGAGTTTCCTTACCCCTTCCAAGTTAGTACGTTAACACCTTCGACTGCATCATCACTTACCATCAGGTGAGATCGCAGTCAAGTACTAACTTGTATAGCGTAAAAAAACCGTGTCTTTGGTACGTCTACTATTGAATTATTCTTGCGGAGTCCACCGCAATGTCGGATGTTGTCTTGAAGCAGTCATCACGAAGCGTCACTGTGTGTCGGTTTAAAGCGTCACTTTGTGTCGGTTTAAAGCGTCACTGTGTGTCGGTTTAAAGCGTCACTGTGTGTCGGTTTAAAGCGTCACTGTGTGTCGGTTTAAAGCGTCACTGTGTGTCGGTTTAAAGCGTCACTGTGTGTCGGTTTAAAGCGTCACTGTATGTCTGTTTAAAGCGTCACTGTGTGTCTGTTTAAAGCGTCACTGTGTGTCGGTTTAAAGCGTCACTGTGTGTCGGTTTAAAGAGTCACTGTGCATCGGTTTAAAGCGTCACTGTGTGTCGGTTTAAAGCGTCACTGTGTGTCGGTTTAAAGCGCGCTACAGCCGGCGATGTTATTGACTTATTGACACTAACAACTGATGTCTCAGGGTTATGAACGCACTGCAGTTCGTCGTATGCCATTGCATTGCAGTTCCTGGGATGTACGGCATCTGACATGGGTAGACATAAGTATGCAGGTGCATGCATAGAAAATAATTGGTCATGTGGGAGTCGGGTTATATTCCTTACCATCAAGAGTCAAGACCAATTCCAACAAAGGAACCTCTGCATTCTGTCCACCAAATTCAAAAACGAGCAAAATTGCACGTCTGTTGTATGGGAGCCTTTTTCATTTTAATTTAATTTAACTATCTATTTTTAAAGTGAATATTATATAAGTATAATATATTCTGTAAATATTTTAAGCGTTTATACTTTTTCCTGTTATCAATATTGACCAAAAACAAGTAAAAAATCACGTTTACAACAAAAGCCAAGGGGGCCCCGTATAATATAATATACCTTATATTTATTTTATTCAATTTTTTTGTAGTTGTTTTTATAGTGGCAAAAGAAATACATCTTTGAAAATTCCAAGTTGCTAACTATCACGGTTCAAGAGATACAGCCACATGGTGACAGACGGACGGACACTTTCTACCCTTTGGTTACGGAACCCTAAAAAGAGGTTGAGAGAGAGAGAGAGAGAGAGAGAAGTCTAGTTTTGAATAAAGAGAATAACAAACAATAGTTAAAAGAGGACATTATGATTGCCAAAAGTTGAAGACCATTTTGAACAAAACAACACTAGATTAAAACTATGATTAATTGTTTATTATTAATAATAATTAGTTTGGATATAGGTTTTGACAAAGAGTAATCTATTTTAATCCTAGGTATTACGTTTTAATCGATAACGGCGATAATCGGAGGAAGTTGGGGTTGAATAGTGCACTTTGATAATACTATGAATGGATGAATGAATGAATGAATGTTAATGGTTGTAGGAATCTTGCGGAGTTCGTGTGCGGGTTCCTTTTTTAGGGTTCCATACCAAATTGGTAAAAATGGAACCCTTATGGTGAGACTTTCTCCGTCCGTCCGTCGGTCCGTCCGTCTGTCACACTCGATTATTTCAGTAACTATTCAAGCTATCAACTTGAAATTTAGAATAGTTATAGGAAATAGTGACCCGACGTCATAACAATCGTAAAAATTTGAAAATTGTTTTTATTTTTATTTAAAAAGGGGGGAAAACCTGGTCGACAAAATTTCAAAATGAGATAACAATATTAAGTGGGGTATCATATGAAAGGGCGTTACTTGTGTATTTTAAAACCGATTTTTACTTATTTTTATGCCTGATAGTTTTTGATTTATTGGGCAAACTGTCGCAAAAATACCGTTCCCCCCTCATCTCCGAAGTTTACTTTTCAGGTACAGAATCCTAAAAATTGAACATTTCGTGTTTTAGTAACTACGGAAAACTTCGTATTTGTGAAAGTTGTGCAATGCATCACTGTTGCACCCACATAGCATACCTATTCGTTAGCGTGAAGAAAATAACTGCATGGGTCGATATGCAACCCTAAGGCGCAGGGCAAGTCTATCGTGACCGCCTGAACAGTGGAAAATTACTTAGTAAATAGGTAATTTAAGCTGTGATCGTCTTTGATGACAAAAGATAATTGACCATGGATGTGCGGAATCCCGTACCAAACTGATTTAAATCCAAACTTTATTTTAAGACTACGGTATCCACATTAACTAAAATTATTTTTTTCCGGATTCGAAAGTTTTAGGCATATAAACAAGTTATACTTCTCAATGAAATCTGTATGAAAGGAAATGTGTATTGAAAACTTTTTGTATGCGAAATTGAATTCCGGAAATGAAAAACAAATTCAAATTGTATAATTTGGTTTTGGTTCATGAGAAAACTTGATACAACTTTTCTTTTTGTATGTTACTCAATCCCGCCCCAACCTCCTCCTCACATGCCAGATTCGTGGATTAAAAAAAAAACTTGCATTATGTTTGGACTATCAAAAAATATCAGCCTTTATCTGGACATATTAGTATAAAGCAGAATGTTACATCTTTTTACAAGTATTTGGTTTTTTCGGTGCATCGAAAAGTACTTTCTGTGATCGGATAAAGAGTTTTGTGCATTATACGTGTCATTTTAGACACGATGTTAGGTAATTTCTTGTGATAGTAGAAGTTATTTTTTAACTACCTACGTAAAAAGAGGGTGTTATAAGTTTGACGTCTATATCTGTATGTGTGTGTGTCTATATCGTAGCTCTCAAACGGATAGATCGATTTCGATGCAGTTTTTTTCATTTATTAGATAGTTTGATTGCGGTAGTTTTTAGCTACGAAAATGAAAATCTCTATTTTTCACATAGGCCTAAATAATAGGCTCTTATGAAAAATACTACCGCCAAGTTCGGAAAGCAGGTTTGCACCGAGTTTTGAGGACTGTTTTTTACCCTTTGGGTACAGAACCCTAAAAAATGGTCAAGTGCGAGTCGGGCTCGCGCACGGAGAGTTCCGTACTATCAAGCCCCATTCTCAGTATTAAAGTAAACTAAACTCCCCTGCCTACCAAAATCAAAAGAAGGTGGGAAGCCTACCTAGAGCCCTTAAAACTACGATTTAGCTATAGGTTGTTTATTGAAAATCTATGAATGTAGTTTAAATATTATATGTATAATTTTAATGTACTTTCCCTCCACCTGACATCGCTTTGAGACGCCCTTGTACTTAGTGTAATTTTAATCATGCTAAGTTAAGGCGAACTCAACAGGTCTGCCCGCGAAATTCAAAATTTTCGTGGTTTTTTGCAATTACACATAATAGGCTTATGGCAGTCATTTTGCGAGAATGGCAGTTACTTCTTTACATGTAAATCAAAATTTTTGCATTAACATGTCTATCCTAGGAAATTAGTCCGAGTAGAGAGTTTTAAGTGAGTAACTCGCAAATCTCGAACTAATTTCTTTAACTCGACACTTTCGAGCAGAGATTTTTATATAAATACGTGAAGATGATATTGAGATTATCGCAATTTGACTGCCATAAGCCTATTATGTCTTATCAGCTAAAAAATCGCGAAAAACCACAAAAAATTTGAATTTCGCGGGCACACCTGTGGTGTGCTCCTTAAGTCTCAATCCTTTATCTCATTCCAGTAAAGCTACTCCTCCTGGGAATCATCGCCTGCGCTGTCGCCCGGCCTCAAGATGAGACCCAGGTGCTGGACACCAGGTGTGACCCGACCAAGGACTACCTGATCCCCCACAAGCGCGATCACACCAAGTACTTCGCCTGCAAGTACGGCGCGAGGAACGAGGAAGCCGAGACCTGTCCTAAAGGGACGGTGTTTTTATTTGAAGCGCAGGTGAGATATCTGACTTTTGAAGTAGCTTTGGCGAGAAATTTTTGAGATGTGGAAAAGGCACCGAACTGGCGGCGCTTTTAGCGTTTACCGTTATCGTGACCCGACCAAGGACTACCTGATCCCCCACAAGCGTGACTACACCAAGTAATTCGCCTGCAAGTACGGCGCGAGGAACGAGGAAGCCGAGACCTGTCCTAAAGGGACGGTGTTTTTGTTTGAAGCGCAGGTGAGATATCTGACTTTTCAAGTAGCTTTTAGGCGGCGAGAAATTTTTGAGATGTGGAAAAAGCATCGAATTGGCGGCGCTTTTACCGTTTATCGTTACCGACACACCTGGCTGGACCCCAGGTGTGACCCGACAAAGGACTACCTGATCCCCCACAAGCGTGACCACTCCAAGTAATTCGCCTGCAAGTTCGGCGCGAGGAACGAGGAAGCCGAGACCTGTCCTAAAGGGACCGTGTTTTTGTTTGAGACGCAGGTGAGATTTCTAATTTTGGAGTGACTCTAGACACGTTGGGAATTTTTTGAGATGTGGAAAAAGCATCGAATTGGCGGCGCTCTTATCGTTTACCGTTATCGACAAACCTGGCTGGATACCAGGTGTGACCCGAGCAAGGACTACCTGATCCCCCACAAGCATGACCACACCAAGTACGTCGCCTGCAAGTACGGCGAAGCCGAGACCTGTCCTAAAGGGACGGTGTTTTTATTTGAGGCGCAGGTGAGATATCTGATTGTTGAAGTCGGCTTCCACCCATACATAGTCGACGTACCAAAGACACGTACGAAGCGGTTTGATTGCTTGGTCCTGATACTCACTGCAAAGGTCTGGAATACCCTCCCAGGCACTGTCTTTTCCACCATCTACAACCTGGGCGCCTTCAAATCAAGAGTGAATAGGCATCTTCTAGGCAAGTGCGTTCCATTTTAGACTGTATCATCACTTTCCATCAGATGTGATGACAGTCAAGCGCTAGCCTATAGAGTTAAAAAAACCGGCCAAGTGCGAATCGGACTCGCGCACCGAGGGTTCCATACCATAAGAGAAGAAAAACATTAAAAGAACCACTTTTGTTCATGAATTTACGAGTATAATTTACATGTAGGTACTTTTGTTGGCGAACCGCAAACTTAACTTTGTTTTTGGTGGTTTATTGTTATTATCAAAAAAAGTATAATAGTTAGGGAGTTCATTTTATTTTTCCTGTAAAATATACATTAATGCCTATTGATCATAATTATTTCAGATTTTTCGATTGATAAACTTCGGAGATAAGGGGGGGGGAACGGTATTTTTTTCGACAGTTTGCTCAATAAATCAAAACTATCAAGCATAAAAATAAATAAAAATCGGTTTTAGAATACACAAGTAACGCCCTTTCATATGATACCCCACTTAATATTGTTATTTCATTTTGAAAATTCGAAGCCCCCGTTTTCCCCCCTTTTTAAATAAAAATAAAAACAATTTTCAAATTCACTCACTAATACCTATAACTATTCTAAATTTTAAGTCGATAGCTGCGATAGTTACTGAAATAATCGAGTGTGACGGACGGACGGACGGACGGACGGACGGACGGAGAAAGTCTCACCATAAGGGTTCCATTTTTACCAAATTGGTGTGGAACCCTAAAAAGTAACTTTAGTCACGTTGAGAGATTTTTGAGATGATTAAAAGCCATTGAATTAGCGACGCTTTTACCGTCACCTCTGTTTGGGACATTTCTGTTTTCATAATTTTTGCGGTTCTATAAAAAGTGATTCTTAAGGTTTTGACTCGGTACGCGAGTCTGACACGCACTTGGCCAGTTTTATTTTATCACTGGAATAGATACCTAAATGCTGCATTTTTTTTCATAAAATACTGTACTGTTTCCAGGATTGCATCCCAGATTACATCAATACGGATACTGGTGATGTGGATGAGAACGCATTGCTGAGAAGTGTTCTCGCAGAGGACGGCAATGATAACTTTGTCGGCCTCTGGGGTGATGAGGGAAGCGGTGAAGGCAGTGGCGATGTTGACAGTGGTGAAAGTGGAAGTGACAGTAATGAAAGTGGAAGTGACGAAGATGAGATTGGAGGCGGAGGCGGAGGCGGAGGTGGCGGTGGAGGAGGCGGAGGCGGAATTGGCGGAGGAGGTAAAATTAGATGTTTTTTTTAATGTTTTTGTAAACAAAATGCTAGAAGATGAAAGCAACGTTTTGTCGAGCTCTGGAGTGATGTATATGAAAGCTGAGACGGCGGTGGAGGTGAGGGCGGAGGCGAAGGCAATGGCGGAGGAGGAGGCAGAGGCAGAGCCGGAATTGGCGGAGGAGGTAAAATTAGAATTAGAAGTTTTTATAAACAAAATTCTGGTGATTAGAAGATGGAAGTAACGTCTTTGTCGAGCTCTGCAGTGATGTTGATGAAAGTGGAGATGGCGGTGGAGGTGAAGGCGGAGACGTTGGCGGAAGCGGAGGCGGAATTGGCGGAGGAGGTAAAAGTAGAATTAGAAGTTTTTATAAACAAAATGCTGGTGATTGGAAGATGGAAGTAACGTCTTTGTCGAGCTCTAGAGTGATGTTGATGAAAGTGGCGACGACAGTGGAGGTAAGAGCGAAGGCGACGGCGGAGGAGGTGGCGGAGGTGGATGCGGAATCGGTGGATGGGGTAAAATTAGATGCGACCTTTTATAAGTTGTGATGAACGAAATGCTGTTCATTGGAATTTGGAAGCAATGTCTTTGTCGAGTTCTGAAGTGATGTTGATGAAAGCGGAGATGGCGGTGGAGGTGAAGGCGGAGACGTTGGCAGAAGCGGAGGCGGAATTGGTGGAGGAGGTAAATTAAATGTTTTTTTTTTATGTTTTTGTAAACAAAATGCTGGAAGATGGAAGCAATGTCTTTGTCGAGCTCTGGAGTGATGGATATGAAAGCTGAGACGGCGGTGGAGGTGAGGGCGGAGGCGGAGGCAATGGCGAAGGAGGAGGCAGAGGCGGAGCCGGAATTGGCGGAGGAGGTAAAAGTAGAATTAGAAGTTTTTATAAACAAAATGCTGGTGATTGGAAGATAGAAGCAATGTTTTTGTCGAGCTCTAGAGTGATGTTGATGAAAGTGGCGACGACAGTGGAGGTAAGAGCGAAGGCGACGGCGGAGGAGGTGGCGGAGGTGGATGCGGAATCGGTGGATGGGGTAAAATTAGATGCGACCTTTTATAAGTTGTGATGAACGAAATGCTGTTCATTGGAATTTGGAAGCAATGTCTTTGTCGAGTTCTGAAGTGATGTTGATGAAAGCGGAGATGGCGGTGGAGGTGAAGGCGGAGACGTTGGCAGAAGCGGAGGCGGAATTGGTGGAGGAGGTAAATTAAATGTTTTTTTTTTATGTTTTTGTAAACAAAATGCTAGAAGATGAAAGCAACGTCTTTGTCGAGCTCTGGAGTGATGTATATGAAAGCTGAGACGGCGGTGGAGGTGAGGGCGGAGGCGAAGGCAATGGCGGAGGAGGAGGCAGAGGCGGAGCCGGAATTGGCGGAGGAGGTAAAATTAGAATTAGAAGTTTTTATAAACAAAATTCTGGCGATTAGAAGATGGAAGTAACGTCTTTGTCGAGCTTTGCAGTGATGTTGATGAAAGTGGAGATGGCGGTGGAAGTATAGGCGAAGACGTTGGCGGAAGCGGAGGCGGAATTGGTGGAGGAGGTAAAAGTAGAATTAGAAGTTTTTATAAACAAAATACTGGTGATTGGAAGATGGAAGCAATGTTTTTGTCGAGCTCTAGAGTGATGTTGATGAAGTGAAGACGACAGTGGAGGTAAGAGCGAAAGCGACGGCGGAGGAGGCGGCGGAGGTGGATGCGTAATCGGTGGATGGGGTAAAATTAGATGCGACCTTTTATAAGTTGTGATGAACGAAATGCTGTTCATTGGAATTTGGAAGCAATGTCTTTGTCGAGTTCTGAAGTGATGTTGATGAAAGCGGAGATGGCGGTGGAGGTGAAGGCGGATACGTTGGCGGAAGCGGAGGTGGAATTGGTGGAGGAGGTAAAAGTAGAATTAGAAGTTTTTATAAACAAAATACTGGTGATTGGAAGATGGAAGCAATGTTTTTGTCGAGCTCTAGAGTGATGTTGATGAAGTGAAGACGACAGTGGAGGTAAGAGCGAAAGCGACGGCGGAGGAGGCGGCGGAGGTGGATGCGTAATCGGTGGATGGGGTAAAATTAGATGCGACCTTTTATAAGTTGTGATGAACGAAATGCTGTTCATTGGAATTTGGAAGCAATGTCTTTGTCGAGTTCTGAAGTGATGTTGATGAAAGCGGAGATGGCGGTGGAGGTGAAGGCGGAGACGTTGGCGGAAGCGGAGGTGGAATTGGTGGAGGAGGTAAAAGTAGAATTAGAAGTTTTTATAAACAAAATACTGGTGATTGGAAGATGGAAGCAATGTTTTTGTCGAGCTCTTGAGTGATGTTGATGAAGTGAAGACGACAGTGGAGGTAAGAGCGAAAGCGACGGCGGAGGAGGCGGCGGAGGTGGATGCGTAATCGGTGGATGGGGTAAAATTAGATGCGACCTTTTATAAGTTGTGATGAACGAAATGCTGTTCATTGGAATTTGGAAGCAATGTCTTTGTCGAGTTCTGAAGTGATGTTGATGAAAGCGGAGATGGCGGTGGAGGTGAAGGCGGATACGTTGGCGGAAGCGGAGGTGGAATTGGTGGAGGAGGTAAAAGTAGAATTAGAAGTTTTTATAAACAAAATACTGGTGATTGGAAGATGGAAGCAATGTTTTTGTCGAGCTCTAGAGTGATGTTGATGAAGTGAAGACGACAGTGGAGGTAAGAGCGAAAGCGACGGCGGAGGAGGCGGCGGAGGTGGATGCGTAATCGGTGGATGGGGTAAAATTAGATGCGACCTTTTATAAGTTGTGATGAACGAAATGCTGTTCATTGGAATTTGGAAGCAATGTCTTTGTCGAGTTCTGAAGTGATGTTGATGAAAGCGGAGATGGCGGTGGAGGTGAAGGCGGATACGTTGGCGGAAGCGGAGGTGGAATTGGTGGAGGAGGTAAAAGTAGAATTAGAAGTTTTTATAAACAAAAGAATTTTGCTTAAACAAATATGCTCTGAAGTCAAACACATATTGCCCCAGTTATTGCATTACTGTTTCAGTTTGTGGGACACTGTAGCCAGTGTAATAATACTATCTATCACAGATATCTCAGGTGGCCTAGCCGAATCAAATGCATTCCATGGATATTGCAATGCGGAGATGCACTGTATCTGACATAAGCAGGCGGATCACTAACCATCACGCGCATGTCCTACTCGTTTCCTCATTCTTTGCTTTAAAAAGGATATTTTAAAAATCTCACCCGCAAACCTAAATTATCGATAATTTAAGGGAGTGTTCTATAGCCTCATTACAAGCAAAAAAATCTCCCATTATGAGGGGGTGACCCCTCACCCCCTCCCCGGAAGAGCTATTTTAATTTTGGTAATCGAATTGTAGATTTAGTATGCGCTTGCTCTCAAAGCAGAGAAAAATGTTTCCAAATATAATATTTTAGGCGGAGGCGGAGGCCCCGATGGCGGTGGCGGTGGTGGTGGTGCCATCGGACCAGACGGCGGCGGTGGAGGCGGCGGCGGTGGTGGTCCTGGAGGAGGCGGCGGTGGAGGCGGAGGAGGAGGAGGAGGAGGCGGAGGCGGTGGAGGAGGAATAGGTGGCGGTGGAGGAGGTTAGTGTGGTATTATCGTTGTCACTAATCGAAATAATAAAAATTAAAACTTTAATGCACTTATTCAACCTTGCACTGTACTTTAGAGAAGCTTGAAATACAGAGAATAACGCTTCCAAGATTAACATAGAACAAAAGAAATAAAAAGCGTGCAAAAAGAAAAAGAAACTTAAAACTTGCCAAATTAAACTTAAACGTAAATGAGACGAAATCGAGGAAATTTGATGTAAAAATGATTTATACAACATACATAAAATATATAGGCATAATATTACAGACAAACTGGTTTACTGTTTTTTTTTATTTTATTTTAAGGCGGAGGTGGAGGCGGCGGTGGCGGTGGAGGTAAAAATCTTTTACATTTTTATTCCAGAATTTCGATTTCGGTTTTTGTCTAAACTCCGCAGAGACTGTGGAGTGTTTTAGGATAAAAAGTTATGTTAAACCAGTGCCCAGTCTGTATTCATTACACAGACAAATAATTTCACTAAAATAATAATACCTACACAGAAGTATATACTATAAAACAAATAGCCTTTATGACATCATAGAATGTACATTTTTGTGATCTCAATAATTGTATTATATTAACACTTTTTTTTAATATAAAGGTGGCGGTGGAGGCGGAGGCGGTGGCGGTGGCGGAGGCGGAGGCATAGGCGGAGGCGGAGGTGGGGGCGGGGGCATAGGCGGAGGCGGAGGCGGGGGCGGAGGTGGCTGGCCCTGGCCTTGGCCTAGAGATGAGGCTCAGACCAACAACCTCCAGCTAGACGACCTGTCGTCGTTCGTGCTGCCACTTCTTGAAGGCGACGATCGAGCTCTCATACTGCCTAACCTTGATCTAAATTAAATTCCTTATGAAAGAAACTAGAAGAAAAATGTAAATATTGCTTTACCAATAAAGACTACTAAAACGAAATATGTTTGAAAGGTTTATTTTTATTTTTAATCAGATAACTTTTGTTTAAATTATTTTTGAAATAGGTAATATATAAAAAACTTACCTTAAGTGGAATTTTAACAAGAACTAAGACTAAGAGATACTAGTTAATTTAGACTAAAATTTAGAGTATCCTAAGGTTTTCTCAATTCTAAATTTCTGCTAAATTAGTTCTATAGTTGTGGCGAAAAGAACTAAGAGTGCCAAAAATACAAACTGTGATAATATCATTTTCAGATTGTTTTTGAATTTTGTTCCATAAACGTCCTTAATCCAAATCCTATAATCAACCTTAAGAAATGGAACAGAACAGCGGCACAGCTGAAAGTTTTCAGAACTAAACCTCTTAAGAGTCCTGTGAACTATCATGTCTCCCATACAAACCAATACCAAAATCATTTGTAATTAGGAGCATAGATTATTACTATATGAATCCGAATAACACCACAACATCATCGAAATATTCACGAATTACAAATGATTTGGTATTTTGCATTACCGGAGACATCGTAGTTCACAGGCCTCTTAAGGATAGAATTTTAAAAGAAAATTTTTAGAACCTATACATAGGTTCTAAAAATTTTGACCTACCTAAAAATATTTCCCGAAAACTTAAAAATTTTACTTTCAGCCATTGTTGGGACTATACTTGTCAGTCATTACTTCACACAGCACAAAGCCTGTTTTAACGGTAAATAAATAATTTTCTATGCAAGTCCATTGTAGGAGATATTGCTATATGAAAATGAAAGGTTTGAATCTTTTTCTGTAATAATTATTATCTAATAATAATAGAAAATTAGAAACATCTGATACAACATATTATTTCGATAATAATTGAATCTAAAATATACAACTAAGCTTTAAAATGAAAATAATTAACAAAATATAAATTATTGCTCTATGAGAATAAATAAATAATATTTTAGAAATATCTGACTGATAAAATAGGATTTTGACGAATTTTCGGCGAATTTCGCAGTGATTCGGGTGATTAATGTCTTGATATTTCTTTATTTATGATATAATTTCTTGGATTGTCTTGACTTACCGACAATGTACGCCTGAATTTACAACTTGAAAATTTTTTCCTTGAGCATTTTTATTCTTAGCGACTTGGTTTTTGTTACGTCACAGCATCACAATACAAAGCTAAATCGCTTGGAAGTAAAAAATCACAGGATCCTCGGGTTAAATAAAAGTGCATTTCATGTAAAAATAAAGGATGTATATTTAATGTACCTTTGTAGGTTATTCACAATAACTGGTAAATAGTTGTAATGAAAATTATACATAAGTAAAATTAGAAATGGTACACTTATTAGTTAAACATCATTATAATGATTAATATGAGCATTCTAAAAAACGGATCCCACATGTGGCTAACCTAAATATTAATAGAAAAGTTATGATAAAAGTTAGACAATTTACAGAAACAATTGTCATGTAAGATTTTGAGTAATGGCTTTTCCATTTTTTTTTCAATGTGTCGTGACCCATTAAGCTCTTAAATGCCTTAACTTAATCCTCAGCCAAAAGTATCGGATGTTGCAACTGATTCCAGAAAGCTTCCTGATGTGCTTGCAGATCTTCGAGGACTATACCATTTCCAATAATGATTCCACCATTGTTTTCTGGAATTCCAACGTTTATTCCACCATTGTTTTCCGGAATTCCAACGTTTATTCCACCGTTGTTACCTGGGTTGGCAACCACAGGTCCAATGCCTTGGCTGTTAGTGTTGGCCACACATCCAGCGTTCCAACGCCAATCGCATACCTGGAAAGAAGAAGTCATCAATTAGATCATCATCACTAGCCATTTTTCATAGAAGTTTCGTAGAGCTAAAATTTTGAACATCATTTTAGAACAGTAACTTTAAAGAAACTTGAATTAATATTTTGGGAAGTCATCCGTATCAACTTTGAAATTTTCTCACAATATAGGTATTAGGTATACAAAGACAAAAAAAGAGAAAATATGAAATAATTGCAGACAAATTATGTTCAGTTATTTCAGTACTTAAAGCATGAAATAAAGTCTGCTTCAAGATCCATCAAAATAAATATATAAGAGAGTTTGAAATAATGATTAATAAGAAAAATAGAGATATATTTTAATTAAAAATAAAATATGAAATTTTATGAAATAGGAAAGATTATGATAGTAGAGTAGATCATTTATAATTATGTAGTGGATCACTGAAACGAAGACAGTGTGAAAGAATTATATATCGACCCCATAGAAGAAAGTAGTGGCAAGATAATAAAAGACAAACAAAACGATAATGAAAGAGAAAAGAAGAAAACATAAAATAAAGAATGTAAGAGTGCAGAGATAAGAGAAGAAATAGAAAAGTAGAAGAAGATAGAAAAGTAGAAGAAGATAGAAATCAAGAGAGCAGAACGTAAAACTTTAATTACTTGTTCTCTCGGATTGAAATGTAGACCATCCGGACAGTAGCGTGGTTCAGCATTACCGAAAGCACAGTAGAAGAAACGGTTACAGTTCGTTGGATCTGGTAACAGTCGGTGAACAGAGAAATCTGATGGACAGCCAGAGCAACCCGCGTTCCAAGGCCAATCGCAAACCTTAAAGGAACCATAAGTGTTCATAATCGGGTATTACACTCCAGAATATTAATTTCTTAAACTAAGTAACTAAAAAACTAAATAAAATGATGAAAAAACTAATGAAATCGATCAAATAACACAAAAAGTTATGAGAATTTCTGTATTTCGGAGCGCAAATAACTCCATAGAAGCTTCGGGAGGCTTTATAAAAATTTTTGTTTTGCAAGAAAGGGATAGAAGAGGAATTTTCATTCAGTTCCAAAGAGAAATCATAATCCTCTGCATTTGGATTTTTTCACTAGTCTACTCTCGTAGTTCAGCTTCTGGATTTTAATTTATTTTATTTCCTTGATGGCAGATAAATCCTGAACAGGTAGATGATGAACTATTAAATAATTGCCCTTACCTGTATTGTAGGATTGAATTCAAGGCCTCCAGGACAGCTTCTCTCCACCAGTTCACCCCAGACACAGTAAAAGAATCTGCCACAGTCGAATGGATGGGGTACAAGCCAATGGATGCTAAGGTCTGCCGGGCAGCCGTTGGGAAGCCAGTTGCCATCACCCCCGCCTCCATTACCGTCATCACCTCCATCACCAGGGTCTCCACCACCCCCGTTGTCTCCGCCATCTCCGTTATCTCCACCGTCTCCGTTGTCTCCACCGCCTCCGTTGTCTCCACCGCCTCCATTGTCTCCACCACCTCCATTGTCTCCACCGCCTCCATTATCTCCACCGCCTCCATTGTCTCCACCGCCTCCATTATCTCCACCGCCTCCGTTATCTCCACCGTCCCCATTATCTCCACCACCTCCGTTATCTCCATCACCTCCACCTCCGTCACCACCTCCATCTCCGCCATCACCACCACCACCACCGCCTCCTCCTCCACCGCCTCCGCCACCTCCACCACCGCCGCCTCCTCCACCTCCACCTCCGCCGCCACCACCTCCTCCTCCACCACCTCCACCGCTGTCATCATCTCCGCCACCTCCACCTCCGCCGCCTCCTCCACCTCCACCTCCGCCGCCTCCTCCACCTCCACCTCCGCCGCCTCCACCTCCGCCGCCACCACCTCCTCCTCCACCGCCTCCACCGCTATCATCATCTCCGCCACCTCCACCTCCGCCGCCTCCTCCACCTCCACCTCCGCCGCCTCCTCCACCTCCACCTCCGCCGCCACCACCTCCTCCTCCACCGCCTCCACCGCTGTCATCATCTCCGCCACCTCCACCTCCGCCTCCTCCACCGCCTCCACCTCCGCCGCCTCCACCGCCTCCACCTCCGCCGCCACCACCTCCGCCTCCACCGCCTCCACCACTGTCATCATCTCCGCCACCTCCACCGCCACCTCCACCGCCTCCTCCACCACCTCCACCACCTCCACCTCCACCACCGCCACCTCCTCCTCCACCGCCTCCACCGCTGTCATCATCTCCGCCACCTCCACCTCCGCCGCCTCCACCGCCTCCACCTCCGCCGCCACCACCTCCTCCTCCACCGCCTCCACCGCTGTCATCATCTCCGCCACCTCCACCTCCGCCGCCTCCACCGCCTCCACCTCCGCCGCCACCACCTCCTCCACCACCACCTCCACCGCCACCTCCACCGCTGTCATCATCTCCACCACCTCCACCTCCACCGCCTCCACCGCTGTCATCATTTCCGCCACCTCCACCTCCGCCGCCACCACCTCCGCCTCCACCGCTGTCATCGTCTCCGCCACCTCCACCGCCACCTCCACCGCCTCCTCCACCACCTCCGCCACCTCCTCCACCTCCTCCACCTCCACCTCCGCCGCCACCACCTCCGCCTCCACCGCCACCACCGCTGTCATCATCTCCTCCACCTCCACCGCCTCCTCCACCACCTCCACCACCTCCACCACCTCCGCCACCTCCTCCACCTCCACCTCCGCCACCGCCACCTCCTCCTCCACCGCCTCCACCGCTGTCATCATCTCCGCCACCTCCACCACCTCCTCCTCCACCGCCTCCACCGCTGTCATCATCTCCGCCACCTCCACCACCTCCGCCTCCACCGCCTCCACCGTTGTCATCATCTCCGCCGCCTCCACCTCCACCTCCACCGCCTCCACCACCTCCACCTCCTCCTCCTCCACCTCCACCTCCGCCATTATCATCGTCTCCAACTCCTCCACCTCCACCTCCGCCTCCACCTCCGCCTCCACCTCCGCCTCCACCTCCGCCTCCACCTCCGCCTCCACCTCCTCCTCCTCCTCCGCCTCCACCTCCGCCTCCACCACCACCTCCTCCTCCGCCACCACCACCGCCTCCTCCACCGCCTCCATCGCCACCTCCGCCTCCGTCTCCACCACCGCCTCCGTCTCCACCACCGCCTCCATCTCCACCACCACCACCTCCTCCTCCTCCTCCTCCTCCTCCTCCTCCACCGCCACCACCTCCACCTCCGCCTCCACCACCACCGCCGCCGCCTCCTCCACTTAAATTCTCAGGCCAGTCACATAACTGCAAAATTAAAGAAGTTTAGGGTTAATGTTTTTCTTTTACTACAAAAAGCAATACAAACTAACGGTTAGTTTAAAGTTCAGTCTATGCTTCATTTTCATTATTCCCGGTTCATTGATACTGACCCAGCTGTATAAGGGATGTCTCTTAAAGTTTATGGTACATTTTTTTATTAATCCCTATAGTTCCCTCAGGATATG
The DNA here is from genome assembly GCA_963855885.1 of Coenonympha glycerion. Lineage (NCBI taxonomy): Eukaryota > Metazoa > Arthropoda > Insecta > Lepidoptera > Nymphalidae > Coenonympha > Coenonympha glycerion. Next base: position 8,122,727 of record OY979653.1, read on the forward strand.
AGCTTCACTTATTGTGATATTTTTTCATGCATCTATACATCGTTCCCAACTTTAGGCTTTAGGCTAATTGGGGTAAATAATCTACACGTTGTATATAAGCTTTTAAAAAAGTCACCTGTTGTTCATAAGAGAATTCGGTCCCAGGAGAGCAGTCCTGAGGCTCCCCAAACTTCAGACCATGGAAGCAGTAGTAGAACTTCGTGGGGTCATCTTCGTGAGGCAGCAGATGTCTCACGCCAGACGAAGGACACCTGGAGTCGAGTGTGGCTTGGAACACGTCCAAGACCTGGGGCCGCCCGTAGACTGAGGCTACGAGGCCCAGAAGGAGTAATCTTACTGGAAAGGAGAAGATAGACTGTTAGATTGACCTACTGATAGGACTCTTGTTGCGGAGTTCGTCGGGTTAGGTACGCCGCGGTGTTGGTTATTCTACCGTGAGGCATTGTCCTAATACAACGCGAATGCGCGATCATCGCGCGAATAAGCGATGCGACCATCTTGTGCTCGCGCGATAACAAAAACTGGGTGTCCTAATAGAACGCGACGCGATCATCGCGCGAATCGACGATGCGGCCGAGGGTTCCGCTTCGCTTTGCAGTTTGCACGTAGCATTGGCGCTAGCATGGATGTCAGCACCGATGTATATTGGACCGTCGGTAGATGTCAGAAACGTCCAGTTTTTAAGCGGACAGGTTTGAAGGGCACTGTACGACGACGACAAAGTTGGAAAACGAATGTTAATCAAAAAAATGTTTTTGTGTTCCGTACCCGTAAAAAAAGAAAGACTTGAAATTTTCACAGATGATATATTTCTGTTGCCGCTATAAGAAAAAATACTATAAAGTGGAATAAAATAAATATTTAAGGAAGCTCCCATACAAAAAACGTGATTTTTTCGCTTGTTTTTGCTATATATTGATAACGGTAACAGGTAGACGCTTCAAATTTTCACAGAATATTTAGTTATATACTTACTATAAAAATAAATAGTTAAATTAAAATAAAATAAAAATTCAAGGGGGGCTCCGATACAATAAACTTGATTTTTATGCACGGGTTTTGATTACGTGGGTAGGGGTGTTTAGTTTACTTAAATACTATCTATAGAGAAAGGGATGATATATATACTATACTATATACTCTTCATGCTACGGAACCCTCAGTGGGCGAGCCCGACTCGCACTTGACCAGTTTTTTTATTAACTTCCGGTTTCCAAAGTTGATTTCAATGATTATATTGTAGATGTTATATGCAGGCAGTACCTAGTCCATAAAAAAAGTTTGGATTAGAATTAGCTTGATACGGGATTTCATACATCCATGGCCAGTCTTCAATTTTCCATATACACTTAAAAATATTTTTTCAATTATCTCAGGCATGGATTAGAATGTCAGAGATAAATAAAATTAATTTACTCTTTTTCTTACGAAGGTATTAAGTTATTAACCATAATCAACTGATAATTTAAGTTACCTTTAGATAAAATCGTATGGATTTTGTGTAATTATATTGCCCGACACGTTTGCTGATTTCCTTCTTTTTGAAAGTCAAGATCAAGATTTAACACCCGTATATTACATCAATTTTCATTAGGTACTACATTTTGATATGAGTGCGGAAAGTTCGTCATTTCTTCACGGCTATTTGGTTTGTTGTCTCAAGCCAACAATAACAGTGCAGGTCAAGAATAGAGAAGAGAGGCAACGACAATTCCGCATGTGCATGGAACATTGGCTTATAAATCTATGGACGACGGGTGTAATACAAAATAAAGTGTCCCGAGAAAACCAATATAAACGAGGGTACATGAGTATTTCTATAAACAAACTAAAACATTGTAATTTATGTCTTAACTATTACTATACAAGCCTAATTTTCAAACACGAGACTAAGTTCGATTGTATGTCTTTTCGCGTTCTGTATGTCATTTCTCGGGACACTTTTTTCGTGAATTTTGTATTACACCCCTCATCCATAGATTTATATACCTATGGCTGACTCCAAATCCTTAGTTTATAAATCAATGGCATGGAAAGATGTTTTTTAATACTTTTGCGAACAAATTATAATCCTTGGTGTTAAATAATGTTATATAATTTACGCTAAAATAGTCATGTCATACAGAAAACTTTTTGGTTCTAAAAACTCCCTCATGCATAATATTGATTTTGTATGTTACGGTACATGAAAGATGCAAACTAAAAAATTCTTGTGCGGAAAAGAAAAACTTTCCGCTTACTAAACAAAAATGGAAAAATTTATTTTTTAAGCATAATTGTGTCAAGTAATAAAAACGGAAAAAAAGTTCCTTTTCAAACAAAATACCTACATAGAAGTCTTTGTTTTCAAATCGTTTTTTTTTCCTATAGGTACCTAGACCTCTATTATCAAAAATACGAAAAACCCATACCTATCATCGCGTCACTAAAGACACGAAGTTCTGTGGTAAACACTTTCCCGCCAAAAGTTTGTATTTTTCGCAACTCGTCACAATCTAAAACTAATTTATTTTTTCAAAATTAACTTGTTTTATATTAATTGCGAATCGGTAGTGATAATGCCATTGATTATGTTTTGATAAGTAGGGTTGCCACTTCTCTATCTTGGAATTATTTTGACATACTTTTACTTTAGTCCGCGACTACGTTTGAGTGTCTGATTTTTATAAAAATGTTGTCGTTTCTAATAATGTCCAAGACAGGGGAAAAAAATTGTGACATGGAAATTAAAAACATAATGAGAAAAAAAAAATTTAGAGGAAGGCATATAATAATATAACCAAAAAGGCTCAGAAACAGTGTAAATGTGGTTTTCTGTGATATTTCCTTGCAATGCTTCTGTCGTACCAACGTATTCGTGAGAGCGAAGCGGACAAAAATAAAATCCGTCAACGCCCATTATTGATAACGCCCTGACTATTTTTTAGATATCTCATAATATAACTTTTTTATTAGAACAATTATTGTACAAGTTTCAATTCAAAAACTTATAACAATGCAATATTTAGAACATTCATAACATTTATTAAAACATAATTAGTTACTTAAAAGATATTTTTTATTTTTATTTTGTTTTCTTAATAAAAGAAAATAGACAGCCCTACATCCAAAGCTTCCTGTCACCAGGAGATCAATAACAATGCTTGTCATTTTCACGATAAGTATTGATCCAGCTTATCTTTTTAGGATTCCGTACCTAAATACAAATGAACCCGACCAAGTGCAAGTCATACTCGTTCCGTATACCCTATAGAAAAAGTGTGTTTACTAATGAACCGTAAAACTAACTTTTTAGGGGTTTCATATTAATTTGAAATTAACTAATTATGCTAGGTAGAGCGTCAGTTTTAATTTTCTAACAAAAAACGTAGATAGGTCTGTACCTACAAACGTAAACAGATTTGTCGACTGGTAAACTATGGAGATAAGGGAAATGAGTCAAGGGAGAAAAAATCAGTTAGTTTTAAAGATTGAGTTTTAGTTTTTACATTTCTTGTTATATACAAACTTTAAAAGTTAATTCTATGGGTATTTTTTGAATAAATAATCAAAAGGGAGAAAATAATTTTGTTTATTAGATTTACATTAAAACAAGTGCGTTACAAAATAAAAACCGGCCAAGTGCGAGTCGGACTCGCGCACCGAGGGTTCCATACCATAAAAGAAGTAAAACATTGAAAGAATCACTTTTGTTCATGAATTTACGAGTATAATAATTTACATAACAAAAGTACCTAACTTTTGTTGGCAAACCGCAAACGTAACTTTGCTGGTTTATTGTTATTATAAAAAAAGTATAATTATTAGGGAGTTGATTTTATTTTTCCTGTAATCATAATTATTTCAGATTTTTCGCAGTTTGCTCAATAAATCAAAAACTATCAGGCATAAAAATCAATAAAAATCGGTTTTAGAATACACATATAACGCCCTTTCATATGATACCCCACTCAATATTGTTATTTCATTTTGAAAATTCGAAGCCCCGGTTTTCCCCCCTTTTTAAATAAAAATAAAAACAATTTTCAAAGTTTTATGATTGCAATGGCGTTGGGTCACTATTACCTAAAACTATTCTAAATTTCAAGTCGATAGCTTCGATAGTTACTGAAATAATCGAGTGTGACAGACGGACGGACGGACGGACGGACGGACGGACGGAGAAAGTCTCACCATAAGGGTTCCATTTTTACCAAATTGGTAGGGAATGGTATGGAACCCTAATAAAACCCCTGACTGCAAAAATGACAACTTATAAAGTAACAAACAATGCAATAAAATACCGAAACAATTAAATTTTAATATGCCTATGGCTTTGTTTATATTTTTGATATTTTCTTTTTTTTTTTTGATACTCCGCTCGATAAGTTTGTTTATTTTTTTAAATAATGACTTACAATTTAGCACTCAAAATCCACCATTTTGATTTTTTTCAAAAACCTATTTAAGGACACTTGGGTTATAGGGACAAATTTAACGATAACTGTCAAAATTCATCCAGCCGTTTAAAAGATACGAGGTAACAAATAATTTACAAACATACAAGATAGGTGCGAAAACCATAACCTTTCTTTGGCAGTCGGGTAAAAAAATTGTGATTCAGTCTACTTACAACATTCATGCTACTAAAAGAAAATAAATTTCCCCACGTTCAAAATAAAAATAATGAGTCAGTAATTACTAGATAAGCATGGGAATTAAGATTTATATCTGAGATAGGTAAACGTCCAGTAGACGTCCTAAACTATATCCTAAGTCAGTAAACAAGTATAACAAAAGATTACCGTGCGACAAGGCGGCAAGGACGTCTTGGTGAGTGGCCAATATCGGAACTAACGCCGCTATCTTGTGATACTGTTTGTTAGTTCGCTCTGTCGGTATATCGATATTGTATGTTGTGTTGTTTTTGCTTAATATTAACTAAAATAAAACCAAAATTGAAGTATAATTGAGGAGATTTTATTTTCTGGCTGCCTTTGTGCTATAACAACGCCCTCATGAGAATGTCATTCAAGTGACAAGAGAGCCTTGTCTGACTTTGAGATATATAAAAGAGAAAACTTATGTTTCTGAACATGCTTGGAAAGAGCATTATTTTGACAAACTTCTTCGGGATAAATCGAATGGCTGTATAATAGGCAATCAGCGGTTGGCAAAAGTTGTATGAAAATTCATTTCTGACGTAGTTTAGCGGCCTAATAAATTACATTATACGTACTAAACTCATATCCGTCGTGTAACCAAGAAGGAAACTTAATATCAAGGTTTTATTTAGATTTCAAACTGGCTTGCAATAGAAATCTGTTTATTGAAAAAAAAATGAACATTAATTCGGAAAAAATATTGTTGTTCGTGATTGATTTTGAAAATTTCTGCCTAATTGCCTTAGTTTAAATTTTCGCGCATTACTTGAGAAAAGTCCTATAAAAGTTTTACTTGATACACAACTATAATCTTTATATGTACAGAATAAATAAATATAAAAGGCTTTGTCCTGTGTGACTGACTGGCTGAACGTAGGAACTTGAAATTTATAGGGATGATTTTTTGTGAACCCTAACCCTAAAGGAATTTTTGAAATTTTACCCCTAAGGGGCTTAAATAAGGGATTTAGGTTTGTATGAAAGTCCCTCATTTTTCAAGTTAAATTCATGAAAATTGGTATACCTATAGACTTTCCAATTCACGCGGGAGAAATACCTCTTCATTCTGCGAAAACAGAATCGATTTCGTTGAATAAATGATGGAGATAGCTTTTATCCTGGATTTTACTGTCCAGCTAAAGAAAAACACCAGTTAATAAAGAAAGTAACAAGTTTTCATTCATAATTTTTGGTATTACGGAAGTCGACCAAAGTTATAAAATTTTGATCAAAATTGATTATTATTTCGTTTTAAAGAAGTATTTCCGAACCAAATATGGCCAGGAGCATAGATTATTACTATATGAACCCGAATAACACCACAATATGATCGAAATATGCACGAATTACAAATGATTTTGGTATTACGAATGTATGGGAGACTTCGTGGGTAAGCAGGCTCTTAAACGCGGGCGGAGCCGCGGACAAAAGCTAGTGTGTAGAGTAGCTAGTGTAGGGTGTGTGTAGTCTTTATTAAAAGACCGGCCTCCAATTACCCAAGAGCCTCGCCAACTACGCAAAAGAAAAGGGCGCGATAAGGAAACACCGCAGTAAGCCGCAAATCCATCAGAAAACTTCACGTCGAATCAGAATCACTAGAAAAACGATAAAAATTAATCCCAACACAAAGATATTGTAATAAGTTAATCGTTCAGAACGGTTAATCTAAGTGTGAATTAAATAATTTCGCAATGTAGGTACATCACGTTTGTTGTTTATTTTTTTCTTTGTATACGTGCATTATATTAGGTACCTATTCATCTTTTTTTTTTACGCTATACAAGTTAGTACTTGACTGCGATCTCATCTGATGGTAAGTGATGATGCAGTCGAAGATGTTGGCGTACTAACTTGGAAGGGGTAAGTCACCCCAACGGTTTCTACACAGCATCGTACCGGAACGCTAAGTACACACACAATTTTCCAACACTTTCTTCGACGCACGTTTCGTCCCAACACCGGGACATCCTCAGGAGATGTTGAGTTCACAACGGGTAGTGTTCCTGCATATTGTACCATACAGAATCTTTTCAAGCAGCGGATTATAGCAAAACAAATTGATCTGTCCTGCTAATTATGAATGAGTGCCACCGATAAGGAATCTAAGGATATGGTCATCAGAACATTTTACGCAAACCTTTTTCTTGCAAAAGAATACTAGAGCCGTTTATCAAAATTTCTCCATGTCTCCATGGAAATGACATGGCCGGATTCTGCCCTCGGAAAAAAATATTCATGGCCATTGACAAACAGTACATCATATTACAGCTTATCATTATGTCTTTACAATAGTTTAATTTTTATAATCATAAAACTTGCAAGAGACATAATATTAGCATAACAACTTGCAACAAAATGCGCCTTAATATTTTAATAGCAATTATTTTTTTATTCAAAAATTGCAATTCAAAATGTTTACTCGCATTTTATAAGCTTTGTAATATGAAAAAATAATTAGTTCATAAACAATACGCATGATAATTTAGTAAAAAATTATTGCTGTTTAAAATATTTAGGCGCATTTTGTTGCAAGTTGTTATGCTGATATTATGTCTCTCGCTAGTTTTCTGATTATAAAAATTAAACTATTGTAAAGACATAATTATAAGCTTTAATATGACGTACTGTTTGTCGATGGCCATGAATATTTTTTTTCCAGGGCACAGCTCCATACAAGTTTTGGCCATGTCCAAATGCGTGCAGACTATTATAGGTCTAGGTATATCTGTGGCGGGGACCACGGACTATAGACGATACTGCTGTCGGTGTCAAAGCAAACATCTTTGGCACCGGTAAACTAGCGACACTTTTTCTTGCGTGCTGCTGTGTCTCTTATACCTTTAAACGAGCAATTCTTGTTATAAATTTCTATATAATCTGGATCTCGGCAACGGCCCCAAACGATTTTCATGAAATTTAGTATGCAGGGGGTTTTGGGGACGATAAATCGATCTAGCTAGGATTCATTTTTAGAAAATGTCGAATTTACCAAAAAAAAATAATAAAAATATGACTTCTGCTGCCATCTATTAGCCAGTAGTTAAACTACCGAGCGAAGTACTTCTGCTGCCATCTATTAGCCAGTAGTTAAACTAACGAGCGAAGCTCGGTCACCCGGATATGTTTATTATTTGTTCAGATATTAATGCCTACCTACTAGACTAATTAATATTATCAAAAAATAATCGAGTGTGACAGACGGACGGACGGACGGACGGACGGAGAATCACCATAAGGGTTCCATTTTTACCATTTTGGTATGGAACCCTAATGATGATACAAACAAGACGTTCACATCTGATGTTTATATGGTTCCGTATCAAAATGGTAAAATTGAAACCCTTATGGTGTGACTTTCCCCATCGCTAAATGTATATGGTATCTAGCCACGGCCGAAGCTTCCCACCAGAACAGACCTGAGCCAATTTAGAAATGGCAGGAATCAATCTCAAAATCTCCGACTTTTTTAATTTAAATCGCAATCTTTATTTTCACATAGGCCTAACTTACAGGATACTATGAAAAGTCAGAACTCTACCTTTCAAGTTTGTAGAGCAGGTTTGCACTGAGAAGAACTTGCAAGAAATTGGGCACTTGCTCTTTTAAATGTTCAAAGGCTGTTATAAATCGTAAACAAGTACTAAAAAAATTAGTCTTAAAACTTTTTCACTAGTAGGCTGAAAAAATGTTTTTAAACTTCGTAGAAAATTCCAAGTTTGACAAATGACAATAACCAACTTTTAACTATTCGACCAATTTCCGGTTTACCAGCCTTCCGGTGTTTAACGATATCTTTATCAAGTACCCACATTTCCCGATATTTTTCTTCAATTTAATTTTCACTTTTTAATAAGTTCATCAATGGTGTCTAGACAGATTGTATTTTAAGGGGTTTCGCCTCTTGAAATAAAATTCAAATTTAAACTGTTAAGATTTTATAACAAGCTACCACATTTTGTATCTGAAATTTCATTAAGTAAATTAAAATGGTTTGTCAAGCCTAACCTCATTAATAAGGCAATAGTGTAATATAAAGCACTACATTGTGAGTGTGACACAAGCCCCTGAGAGTGATACTGAACTGCTCTGAATTTACTAGCCTATTTAATATTTATACTCATTTTTGTTAATTGGTGATAACATAAAAGAATACCCGGTTGTTGTGGGCTTCTTCTCATTGGCAGATCCCTCATAAACTTAGTTTCATGTCATGAAATAGTTATTATCATGATTTTAGAAATACTGTAATACGACTGGTCATAAGTCCCTATGTGCTAGGCCTATATGAAATAAAGCATATTTTAATAGAGACATTGCAATGTGACTCGTCATAAGTACCTATGTGTTAGGCCTATATGAAACGAAGTATATTTTGCTTTGATTTGATATACTTGTAACATTTACATACCTTTTGTTCTACGTTTTTATACCAATCACGGAATCTATTTTAATCTCATTAATCCGTAAATCCTCGGTTAGATTACGTAGGTATTTAATCAATTAACCTGACTTTTGGCTTCATATTATGACCTTTATGACTAGGGTTTTTCCACGTCTTTGCCCACATACTTAGCGAGCGATGGCTAGAGCTAGTCCGACAAGGCTCTCTTGGCACTCGAATGACATTGTCAGGAGGGCGTTGTTATAGAACAAAGGCAGCCAGGAAATAAAATCTCCTCTATTTTACTTCAATTTTATAGTTTTTTTAGTTAATATTGAACTAAAACAACACAACATACAATAGCGATATACCGACAGAGCGAAGTATCAAACAGTATCACAAGATAGCGGCGTTAGTTCCGATTTTGGCCATGCGTCAAGATAACCATGTCGCACTGTATGCTCTGAGTATCTCTACATGATCACGGAATACATAATAGTACCTAACAGTACAGAAGGTTCACTCCGCAAAATGATTTAAAGAAATAACGACCCTACCGCTGTTTTAAAAAAAGTGTAATTCAGTTTGCAATAGCGCCTGGCTCCGCCTCCGCTATGCACCTTAAGTTGTGATCTCTTTCTATCGCGTAACATTATCACTTTCGGCGTACTAAGGTTGCCTCGTAATCGGGGGCACGCAGCGCGTGAAATAGACCGTACAAGAAATAACGCATGCAACCTAGCCGTAACGTGGCGGCTGTGTGAAATTAGTACGTCAAGACGGCTACTCGTAGTTTCTTCGATCACTTGATAAGCGAACATGGCCTGACGTGATTAAATCAGAAATAAGCAGATCCGTAGATGAACCAGAGTCATCTTTATAGCTCACCCACAGACTTATGTATACCTACTAAAGACAGGGCGAACAGCGCGAAAAAATTTCGCCAGATTGTGGGTGTCATTAGTACCAACAGTATAAGGCCACGCGGTAGTTCGGGCAGCGGCGAAGGCGGTTATTTCGACAGATGACGCTACTGTTTGCTTGTATGAAGAAGGTTTACGTAAAATGTTCGGATCGGCGTATCTTTACTATTTTTATCTAAGAGCCCACCGTATCGCGAAGCTGAAGTGGCGATGGGCACATAGCTCGTAGAACCGACGGACGTTGGGGACCCAAAGTGCTGGAATGGCGACCCCGCACGGGAAAGCGCAGTGTTGGCAGACCTCCGACCAGATGGACTGACGACATTAAAAGAGTCGCGGCAAGGCGCTGGATACAAGTGGCGCAGGACCGTGCGGGCTGGAAATCATTACAGGAGGCCTTTGTCCAGCAGTGGACGTCCGTCGGCTGAAATATATCGCGTTTGTGGCAGACAAATTTCGGTCCTACTAGCCCGCGAAATTCTAATTTTATTTAGTTTGCGCAAATATTAGAATAGCTACACATTGTAGGTTTATGACAGTGAGTTTTGCGGTCATAATATTTATGCATCTACATGTTTTTAATAAAAACTTTGCTCGAAAATGCCCATTTACCTCATATTGGTTCCCGAAAAATTATTTTTCGCAGTTACCCAGATTTCGAGCTATTGGGAACTAAATGCGTATTTTTGAGCAAAGTTTTCATCATGCGCTAGCGACTACCTACGTTTATAAATCTATGGTTTTTATTAAAAACATGTAGATATAATATAAGTGTTAAGCTCGCAAAACTTATTTTTTTAGCCTAAGATGTATATTTAGCCTACATTTAGCGAAAAACTCATAGAGATCCAAGAGGCCGCCGTCGACTTCAGAAGTGCGGCAAAAATACTTTGCCTAAATTGGCAAACCCGAGCCGTCGCTACACAATTTTTCACGCACACTAGCATCCGTCCACCATACAAATTTCAAATTGACACACTCACACTACAAGAAAAAGTTGCCGCACTCACGGAGCTGTCGTTGTTAGGAAGGGCTCTATTAGTCGGAGCGCGAGCGACTATTTTAAATCTATGGAAAAACTAAATACAATTTGAATTTTCGCGCCCGGATGGTACTCATCTCCCCTTAATAACAATTTGTGCCCTCTTACAAAAAAAACTTGCACTATAGAGCCAAGTCTTAAAACCTTTGTAAGAGATTTCATCCCCTTCACAAGCTCAGCATCCCTTTGACTTTGAGCGCCATCTGTTGAAAATTACAATCACTATTAGGTTCCTACAGGCTACATAAATTTGTTCTTGTGTGTTTCTTTGAGAACCTTAAAGTTAACCATAGTTAGTGCAGTGAATTTGATTTAATTTCTATTTGCTATTATAAAAAATTTGAACGTTTGTATGTTTGTAAGTCTGTTACTCCATCACGTTGTAGCTACTGAACCTTTTTTTTTTTAATTTGAAAATCTTTATTTTTTACAGAAGAATTGAAAGTGTATCTCTATAATTTACATAACTTTCAATCAAAACAAGAATCTTTCAATGGTATAGTAACCCTAATTTTTACTAGATTTTTTTGACAGATTGCTAGTTTCTTCAAGTTCAAGATAGTACAAAATAAAAATGGTATTAGAAGCGTAGCGTAGCGTACGTATTTGGAAATAAGAATTACCGGATTCAAAGTATTTATTGTTGTAAGTAATTAATTTTATGAAGTGCACGAGTCGTAAGATACGGACGAACTGACTTATGGACAACAAAGTGGTCCTGTGAGGGTTGAGTTTTTATTTTGAAAAACTTCGCCTACTCGTCAATAGGTGTCTCTACTTATTTCAAAATGAAAATGCTGAAATCTGACAGATAATGACCATGGATTTAAAAATCCATACTTTATTTTTATAGACAACATTTATTTACAAATTGTAGGTACTTTTTAATAAAATCTACAGAAAGTGTGCATTGTTATAAATTAACTTTTTTGTATGCAAAATTAAATTTCGGATATGAAAAACAAATTTCTAGTGCCAATGGTTCTTAAATACACTAAGTATTTTATTTTCCTAGAATTTTTGGTTTTAGTTCATGAGAAAACTTGACACCACCTTTGGCCATTCTTCTTTAAATTCACACAAGCAAAGCTCCTATTATAATAGGATTATACCTGCAAAGTGTGCTCACAAACAAACGTCAAACGTGCACTCCCTATTCCTTCATTTCAATGGCAGATGAACACGATTATGCTATACTGTTAAAACGTTAGGAGTCTTCTTACCCACGATGTCTCCCATACATTTGTAATACCAAAATCATTTGTAATTCGTTCAAATTTCGATCATGTTGTGGTGTTATTCGGGTTCATATCGTAACAATCTATACTCCTGGCCATATTATCCTGGTTCCGAAATACTTTTGTTAAACGAAATTGTAAACGAATTTAGTTTTGCTTATTTTTATGTCAAAGCTTATTTGTTTTGTAATAAAAACAACACTATCTCACGTCGCATTAGTTCAGGAGCACACTTTTTACTGTCCAGCTAAAGAAAAACACCAGTTAATAAAGAAAGTAACAAGTTTTCATTCATAATTTTTGGTATTACGGAACTCGACCAAAGATATAAAAATTTTGATCAAAATTGATTATCATTTCGTTTTCAAGAAGTATTTCCGAACCAAGTATGGCCAGGGACATATATTATTACTATATGAATCCGAATAACACCACAACATGATCAAAATATGCACGAATTACAAATGATTTGGTATTTTGAATGAATGGAGACATCGTAGTTCACAGGACTCTTAAGTTACCTACTTAAATAATTAAGACACCGTTTAATCCACCGCCGAATCACGTGACGGGGATGTCTTAAGATCTTTTGTTTTCCCGCGGTAGGGTAAACGTACGGTAAACGTACCTATTCATATTTTAGCATATTTTGTATGTTGGTAGTAAAATCCTATACCTTTAAACGAGCAATTCTTGTACATAAATTGGTCTGCAAAAGTAAGAATCACACTTTTCAAATTAAACATTTTAAAAGTGTGATACTTACTTTTGCAGGCCAGTGTATATATATTTCTATATAATCTGGATTTCGGAAACGGCTCGAACGATTTTCATGAAATTTAGTATACAGGGGGTTTTGGGGGCGATAAATCGATTTAGCTAGGATTCATTTATAGAAAATGTCGAATTTACCAAAAAAAATAAAAATATGACTCCTGCTGCCATCTATTAGTCAGTAGTTAAACTACCGAGCGAAGCTCGGTCACCCAGATATTAATACATAAATTATTAGTTGCATAAAGTTACCGGATAAGATTTTATTATAAAGTAGCTGACCGTTGTTTGCCATTTACGGTACGAAAAATAGTTTTTAAACGACGACCTTTTCTCAGTCCTCAGACCCAACGAAAACTTGCTAAATTTTCATAAGAATCGGTATAGCCGTTTCGTTGTAGTTTAGAGTTACAAACACTGTGACACGGGAATTATATATATATTAGACATACCTAATTAAAAAATAATCATTACTAACGATAAAGGTCTGTTATGATCATATTTAAATAAATACTAATTTACGAGTACCTAACTAAGTTTAGCATTACTTCAATCGGCGTAATAGGTTTTACATTCCTGTTTCCGCTCTCTTTTCCTACCTTTATAATAATTTAAAGGAAATTTCGAAAAACAATCTACCCATAGCTGTAGCTAAAGATGTTATTTAAGGTTGTGTTTTCAGGGTAACAAAAGTTGGGAAAGGGAGTGGGAAAGGAAACGGAAAATTCACCATTCTATCGGAATTAGACAAAAACCAAAATTCTTAGAACTTCTAAGGTTAGTACATGATACAATAATGCAAAAAAATTCGACAGCAGTATTCGTTTTTCGTTACTCGATTCGGCACGGTAATGTGCAACTGGATCGAAATTCGAATCGAAATATATATCCCATAACTTTTTCCTTTCTTTGAACTATACATATAGGCTAGCTAGCGATTGTGATCACACGTGATGGAAAGTGATGATACAGTCTAAGGTGGAGCGCGCTTGCCTAGGAGATGCATATTCACTCTTGATCTGAAGGCGCCCAGGTTGTAGATGGCGGGGAAGACAGTGCCTGGGAGGGTATTCCAGACCTTTGCAGTGCGTATCAGGAACTTGTACTAACCCTGCTTATAATATCTTATTCAAGAAAGAAACGTCATAAATCCATTGTCTGCTATTTAATATTTCTAATCTCGATAAAATTGTGTGTGTGGATTACAGACTAGTTTAATCCTATTAGTGTAATTTATTTACAGCAAATCTGCGTCTACGCATGGTATAATAACATGATCGAAAAATAAGTCAATATAACGTAGTAAAGTTATTTTCATCTCACCCGCTCGGAAAAGCGATCTTTAATTCCCGAAATGCGGGCGTTAAATGCTATTATATTCCCTAGGCCGCAAAAGCATTTTCATTTCTCCCTAGGGAGAGAAAGCAGTATGAAAATCCTTTGAAATCCTGAAATAATTATGATCAACAGGAATAAACGTATATTTTACAGGAAAAATAAAATCAACTTTATAACAACGCCAACAAAAATACCTCGTATATGTAAATTATACTCGTAAATTCATGAACAAAAGTGAATTTCTTTTAATTTTTTGCTTTTTTATAGTATGGAACCCTCGGTGCGTGAGTCTCTATACAAGTTAGTACTTGACTGCGATCTCACCTGATGGTAAGTAGTGATGCAGCCAAAGATGTTATCGTACTAACTAGCAAGGGGTTAGTAAACTCACCCATAATGGTTACTACACAGCATCGCGCCGGAACGCTAAATCGCTTGGCAGTTCGTCTTTGCTGGTAAGGTGGTAACTAGCCAAGGCCGAAGTCTCCCACCAGACCCTGTCCTGAGCCAATTTAGAAATTATAAATTTCCAAAGTGGCCCGTGGCGGGAATCGAACCCGCGACCTCTCACTCGAATCCGAGCGCACGCCATTGCGCCAGTTGATAGAGTTTCGTTCATTCATTTTATTCATTCATTCATTTTTCTCACTCGATAGAATTTCTTCAATTCATTTTGATGACCTTCCTGCTTTTCTTTAAGATGCACTTTATTCTTAGTGATTTAGGTATAAAGATGAATATAACTGATTAATATTAAAACGTGTAAATTATGGATGATCGCACGTTAATTGTTATAATTACAACAAACAGTAATTTGCAATTCTTTTCGTTCGTTATCAAAGTCGGACATTATCTCTATAAGTCTCTTGTACTGATCGATTCTTGTTTTTCCATTTAGATAACGCTTTGCGATTTTTGTTTAATTTATTAATACCTATTGGATTGAGGAAGTATGGAATATTATTACTCTACAAGTGGAATATTAGTACTTACTTCAAGACTACACGGTTTCATAATTTTTTTTGCAAACCGACTTCAAAAAAAGGAGGAAGTTCTCAATTTAACTGCGTTTTTATAGGATTGCGTATCCAATGGGTTAAAAAGAACCCTATTACTGAGACTTTGCTGTCCGTCCGTCTGTCACCAGGCTGTATCTCTTGAACAGTGATAGCTACAGACTTGAAATTTTCACTGATTGCCGCATTTCTGTTTTCGCTATATAACAAAAAATACTAAAAACTAGAATAAAATTATTATTATTTAAAGAGGCTCCCATACAACAAACGTGATTTTTGCTATATTGATAGCGGTAGCAGGCAGAATATTAAAATTATATTTACTGTAGAAATAAACTATTTTATTTTAATAAATTTAAAATAAAATTAAAAATAAAGGGGGCTCCCATACAACAAACGTGATTTTTTTGCTCGTTTTTGAATTTGCTAGTTTACTTTAATACTATTGAGAATG
Organism: Coenonympha glycerion; assembly: GCA_963855885.1. Lineage (NCBI taxonomy): Eukaryota > Metazoa > Arthropoda > Insecta > Lepidoptera > Nymphalidae > Coenonympha > Coenonympha glycerion. The sequence continues at coordinate 8,138,536 of OY979653.1, forward strand.
GGGCTTGCTAGTACGGAACTTAACCAATTCTTAAGTATGTTACCTCAGAACTTACGACTGGGTAATCCATAATTACTGTATAATGTGAAGTAACTGTAAGTACTACAGGGGAGTTCTATGAGATTTGAAATTAAATGAAAAAGTTTATTGGTAATGCACATTAGGTACATATGAACAGGGGCCTTATTCTGTATCGTTCACTTAGTTAGTTACTAACCCTAACTGGGTTATTAACTAAGAAAACGAAGGCAAAAATCCTATTTTTGCACAAATTACCAACCTAGGTCGGCATGGTATCATATCAGTATACCATGCTAGTTGCTATCTTGTACAAAAAAAATACAAAAATAGGATTTTTGCCTCCGTTTTCTTAGTTAATAACCCAGTTTGGGTTACTTACTGTTAGATGCCATCATATATGTGTAGATAAATATATACAATTATAGTGATAAGTATATACTACAATGTTAATTTGTCTGTGTTTTGTGAGTAAAGGAATGAAATAGAGTGAAATGTATGAACCACAGATTTATACTTCAATCTGTGGTGTAAGCAGTGAACGTAGGTTGTCAGTCTATGTTCATAACGGTAGACTTCCCAATCTATGTCTAGGATACGATACCTAATTGAAATCGATTCATTCCTTTACCACAGATTAAAGATATTGTATCTTACGATACAGATAGGACACAGACGAAGAAGAGCGTGTACCCGTAAGACTGACGTTTCGCCCATCCCAACTGACAGGTGTCACCAAAGAACGACGGCTTTCATTTGACAGATAGATAGTGTTGTGCTATTTGATATCGACTAACTAGTGATGTGCTTTCTATCGACTTATTATCGATTAGTAATATTATTTATTGTATTTTCATCTCTTATAAAAAATAAAAATACCAAACATGATTTAAAAATAATTTATTTAAAGACAAATGTTTAATAATACTAATAAGAATTAATAATAATTAATTTTACACTTCTAGTCTAAATTACAACTTCACAAAGTTACTTTTGTTTTTTTTTGTTTTTCATATTCCAGCCAACTAACATCTTCATTCTTCATAAATTGTGTAATAGTAGGTAGGTATATTTTCTCAGCACATTATTATGACAAGATTCTCATTGCAGACAAATGATTTCTACAAACCTCTTTTATAACAAACAAAACAATTCTGGGTGATGGATATGTTAAACAATTTCCTTTCAATAAAATATATTCCTATCTTCTTAGAGTGCTGTCTCCTATCGAAGGTTGGCAACCATAATAGCAATTTGAATCTTGGATATCGCTGCTCTGATTAGACTACGGGCAAAGAGAATAAATAGTATACCTGATCTTGCCAAACCATGTTTTGATAATAATAAGTTTTGATGCCAAGATATTATACTGCGCCAGGCCTCCTCCTGCCTGCCACCTTCCCTTGCATTATTAATTGAAGGAGCTCATATTTCTTGGTGTTGCGCATATTCATATGAAATTATCCAATCATGAAACTGCCATGTAAATCTTCTTGTATTGTATACAAAATACTTTTTTTATTACTTTCTTGCATATGTTCTGAATTGCACAGAGCTAATCTTTTCTTTATTTAACTTGAAATTAAATATATCACTAGAACCTGGAACAACTGGATGATCAGCATTTTTCTGGGTTTCAGAATCACTTTCACTGGTTTAATCCTCTTCCATTTTTGCATTTTTGCTAGCAGTTGGCTGTGAAAATAATGCTTCAAAACTGACAATTGTTTATCCCGGGTCCTTTAGGTCTCAGGTACCTACCTTATCTTCCTCGCAGTTTGAATGAAGTCCAGCTTACTTACTTCTTAATTAATACTTCTTTACGAAATGCACCTCACAGGCATTCAGGGTACGAAAATAAGCCGGCCATGGATGTAACATCGTATTTCGTCATTGAAGCTGGCGAGCTTGCGGAAATTCACATTTCTTGATTCTCGGAAAAAAATGTCTCCCTTCTCACGAAGAATCTCGGCAGCTAGAAATCAAACAATTTTGCGAGGCATATTGATACAAGCGCTCACAAAAATGATAATAAACTTAATTTCACTGTTATATCAGCATAAATTATCGGTCTTATTTAAGTTTTTTGGTTTATCCAACGAAAATAACAAAAAAGAACTTTTAAAAATAATCTGACAAATTTTGTTTTCATTTACACAAATTCTCTAGTCTATGCATAGTCTTTGTTTCTAAGGTACCATTTTTAGTCAATTTATTAAAATCTGAAATAGAAAACAAACCCATTTTAGGTTGATGTGTTGTTTATCTGAGGTAAGAACTGTCAACTGGGATGGGAGTATGGAGAAAATAAAGAGCACCCACCATAGTAGGCGAGTGTCAGGGGCCTGCCTTTACCTACCGCCAAAGTGTATACAAGTTTTATCTATACTTATAATAAAACTGTAAAGGGTCTAATTCTGTACATTGAAGATATTTTGAAAATTTTTGTTGGAGGACACTATTTAGTCGATACTGAAGCCAAAACTGTAATTTGTTTCATTTTTGTCTGTCTGTCTGTCTGTCTGTCTGTCTGTCTGTCTGTCTGTCTGTCTGTCTGTTTCACGACCGCGCATCACGGCTAATCCGCTGGATGGATTTAAATGAAACTTGATATGATTATAGTTCATACTCCGAGGTAGGACATAGGATACTTTTTGTCCCGGAATTCATCATGGTTTCCCTGGAAGACGGCATCAAAGTCAAAATGTGTATTTAGTTATAATTCATAAGCCCGTTGTCCGATTTCATTCATTCTTTTTTTGTTAGAAAGGAGGTTCTTAAAAGATTATTCCGTATAAATTTTATCATCATCACTTTTGTAGTTCAGAAATTATAGACATCAGAACCTTTATCGATGAGTTCAAGTTGGTGACTTGAAACTCGGAATGGACAAGCACCTAGGGCTAGGACGTAAGGGCTCAAGTCAGACTGGAGTACCCTTACAGCCGTAAATAAATATGCTTAGCAGAAAATTTTGTATGGTTAAAGATTTTTCACTTTTAGGGTGAACAAAAATCACCACGTTAGACCGTATCGCGCCATCTCTACAAATTATGTGGAACTTGAATGTAAAACTTGGAGATAGCTACTACCGAATTTTTGTTAATAATAATTAATTGTCATGTAATGTACTGTTCCTTGACTTTATATTAAGATGGCACTGTTGAGTCATGAACAGATTAAAGTTTTCACTTTTGTGGACATTCCCAGAGTGCCACGTCTTTTTTTATCATCCGCAACATGGAAAGAGTAAAATAATGGTTCACAAATATTTTGAACTCTCAGGTCTTAACTGGTCCTAACCGATTGACCGTCATAGCTCTTTTTATACGTAAAGAAATATAATTATAGCCATTGCCCATTCTGATACTTGGGATTGTAATGAGATGAAGCAAAGATTTTTAACAGACTCTTATGTTGGGCTGGGAATTATTGTTAGTAGAGTATTTTATCCCAGTGGTACCTACCCGGCCGAACTCTGAAAGAAGATTTCTACCACCAGTAAGTAAGTACAACTTTTCACATGATTTAATAATTTTTGACATATTTCGTGGTTTCAGAATAAAAATCACAATGAAAAGGACGATTTTAACTGTCGATATTTCGATACATTGGTACAAGTCGTGGTCACGTAGTGACCACGACCTGTGCCATTGGGTCGAAATATCGACAGTTAAAATCGTCCTTTTGATCTTTCAACTACGTATTAATGAAACTTTATATTTTTTATTAAAAAAAGGAGTTTTCAAAATCACCACAAGATAACCCGTGCGAAGTAAGAACAGGTTTCTGTACAACATCACACCAGAATCCCGCGAAAATCAAGGGATTCTACGGTATATGTAAAAAAAATCGTAATTCACGCGGGCGGAGCCGCGGGCAACAGCTAGTACTTAATAAAAATACTAAAATCAACCAAACTGTAGCTTGGGTTTATTATTACTAACTAAGTGAACGATACAGAATCAGCACACACGAGAGAAAAAGAAGAACAGGAAGAACAATGTGCACTCCCAAATGAACGAACGAAATCGATTTTTTTGTTGTTGATAAAGTGGAGGTTTTTATCCATGATAAAAACGCCTAAAGAACTTTTAACTTTAATACAAATAACGTACATTTACCCCACAAATATAATGAGATTCCTACTCAAACATCTGCTAGCGATTGGATTAAAATATTATTCCGCTCGGTCGCCGCCTCCTCTGCTCGAATCACAATGTTTGCTTGTTTACAACGTCCTGGTTTGGGGGACGATATTTAAATTATGTTTTTTAAATAACAATACTTCTTGTTATTGTCTTGGAATTGATAATGAGATCCGCAAAGGTCTACAGTTGAAGCCTAATAATAATAATAGATAAAAATAGTAAAGATACGCCGATCCGAACATTTTACGTAAACCTTCTTCATACAAGCAAACAGTAGCGTCATCTGTCAAAATACCGCCGCCGCCGCTGACCGAACTACCGCGTGGCCTTATACTGTTGGTACTAATGACACCCATAAACTGGCGACATTTTTTCGCGCTGTTCGCCCTGTCTTTAGTATACAAGTCTGTGCCTAATATAAAATTGTCGTGGCAATTTTTGTTATACCGAACTCCTCCGAAACGGCGCGACCGATTGTTATGAAAGGAGACGATTCATCAATGTATGAGCCCTGGGCCAGGTATGGTATACTTGGGTGTAGTCCAGATCACAAAAACACCTACATATTTTCTTTAAAAATGGCTTTTTCAGTTGTACAAAACAAGTGTTTCTGCATATAATTGCAACACTTAACAAAGATTCAAAATGGCGGTAATATGTATTTCCATTGTGAATTGACATTTGACTTTGACAGAAATGTCAACTATTGACAGATTGAGTCGTGTTTTACGTTAAATCGTACGACGCCAGCGACGCCATATTGAAAATAGATCATATAAATAATGACAAAAAGATATTTCTGTACACCGAAAGTATTCGTTTTAAGTTTAACTTAATAATTTTATTTTTCCCGTGAAGAACAGATTTTTCTTGATTTTTTAAGATACCGTACAAGACTTAGCCCAATTTGAAATATCTCCTTTTCTGTTCATGTTCGGTAGGTCGTAAGCTATTTTTATATCCCTAATGGCAAAAGAACATTTGTCGGGGCATTTGGTAACATTTATAGAATGATAGTCTAGTGGAGTCTAATTTATGGAGCAAAAACAAGCAAAACATCAAGTTTGTTGTATGGGAGCACCGTTAAATATTTATTTAATTATATTTTTTAGTATCTGTTGTTATAGCGGCAACAGAAATACATCATCTGTGAAAATTTTCAAGTCTGTAGCTATCATGGTTCCAGAGATACAGCCTGGTGACAGACGGACGGACAGCGAAGTCTCACTAAAAAAGGAACCCTCCTTTTTTACCCTACGGGTACGGAACCCTAAAAAACTTATGAAAGCTTGTTTTTTAAAAGATTTCTTAAATGTTTCATGAAAAGTTCTTTTGAGACGTCACAACGATGACATTACAAGTTTAAAGTGCACCTGTGAAGGATATGTGTTACAAATCTGTTACCCTGTTACTTTGCGACAAGGCTATCTTGTCGCGTGACCAAAATCGGAACTAACGCCGCTATCTTGTGAATTGTGATACTGTTTCATTGATCTGATGGTATATAGCTATTCTATAATATGTTGTATTGTTTTTGCTTAATATTAAATAAAATAAAACCAAAATTGTAGTAGAATTTAGAAGTTTTTATTTTCTGGCTACCTTTGTTCTGTAACAACGCCCTCCTGGCAATGTCATTCAAGTGCCAAGAGAGCGTTGTCGGACAGTACTGTTACTGTTAGCCCTCGTCCCTAGTCCTCAGTCACGCTCTAATTGCGGAGGGCCCACAGAGCTCGGGACGGCGGCATGCAATACCAACTAGTCTTGCTTTCTATAAACTCAAAGGGCTTTTCAAGCCTAAATTCATTAATAAAGCATACTACAATTTTAAGGTCTATATATATATTAACGACACAATAAATAATAATAATAAAAAAAACCGGCCAAGTGCGAGTCGGACTCGCGCACCGAGGGTTCCATACCATAAAAGAAGTAAAACATTGAAAGAATCACTTTTGTTCATGAATTTACGAGTATAATTTACATGTAGGTACTTTTCTTGGCGAACCGCAAACGTAACTTTGTTTTTGGTGGTTTATTCTTATTATCAAAAAAAGTATAATAGTTAGGGAGTTGATTTTATTTTTCCTGTAAAATATACATTAATGTCTATTAATCATAATTATTTCAGATTTTTCGATTGATAACCTTCGGAGATAAGGGGGGGAACGGTATTTTTTTCGACAGTTTGCTCAACGAATCCAAAACTATCAGGCATAAAAATAAATAAAAATCGGTTATAGAATACACAAGTACCGCCCTTTCATATGATACCCCACTCAATATTGTTAACTCATTTTGAAAATTCGAAGTCCCGGTTTTCCCCCCTTTTTAAATATAAATAAAAACATTTGTCAATATTTTATGAGTGCAATGGCGTTGGGTCACTATTACCTAAAACTATTCCAAATTTCAAGTCGATAGCTTTGATAGTTACTGAAATAATCGAGTGTGACAGACGGACGGACGGACGGACGGACGGACGGACGGACGGACGGACGGACGGAGAAAGTCTCACCATAAGGGTTCCATTTTTACCAAATTGGTATGGAACCCTAAAAACATCACGAGATTAATGGACGCAGCCCCTTTCTTTGTGACAGTCAATATTTTTCGAAAATAAATTGTTTCAAAAAAGCTGTGTTCATTCCAGCTGAACCTGAACCTCCAGCAGCCCGAGCTGTTGTCGTTCTGCAGGTCGCAGGGCATCACGGTGATGGGCTACACGCCCTTCGGATCGCTGTTCCCGAACAAGGCGCGCCCCGACGCGCCCCCGCCCCGCGTCGACGACCCCACGCTCCTCGCCATCGCTAACAAGGGTCGAGGGGTCCATACCATAAAAGAAGTTAAACATTAAAAGAATCACTTTGGCTCATGAATTTACGAGTGTAATTTACATGTAGGTACTTTTGTTGGCAAACCGCAAACATAACTTTGTTTTGGCCGGTTTATTGTTATTATCAAAAAAGTATAAAAGTTAGAGAATTGATTTTATTTTTCCTGTAAAATATACGTTAACTTCTATTGATCATAATTATTTCAGATTTTTCAATTGGTTAACTCGGAAATAACTTGGGGGGAAAACGGTATTTTTTCGACAGTTTGCCCAATAAATCGAAAACTATCAGGCATAAAAATAAATAAAAATAGGGTTTAGAATACACAAGTAACGACCTTTCATATGATACCCTACTCAATATTGTTATCTCATTTTGAAATTTTGGCGACCCGGTTTTCCCCCATTTTTAAATAAAAATAAAAACAATTTTCAAATTTTTACGATTGCTATAACGTCGCGTCATTATTACCTATAACTATTCCAAATTTCAGGTCGACAGCTTGAATAGTTATTGAAATAATCGAGTGTGACAGACGGACGGACGGACGGACGGAGAAAGTCTCACCATAAGGGTTCCATTTTACCAAATTGGTATGGAACCCTAAAAAGACGTGTGGCACTCGGAGACTGCCACGGTAAAGCTATTGCATAGCTTTTGTTATCAACTTCTAACACCCCCCACGGAGTGAAGGGTGTTACGTTATTTTCGTTACGGAATTTGAGTCTCCACGCTCAAGGCCCGCGATAGAGCGGGCCGGTCGGAGTGGGAGGTGTTAGGTTATTATCGTTACGGAATTTCTGGATTCGGTCTCCACGCTTAAGGCCCGCGATAGAGCGGGCCGGTCGGAGTGGGAGGTGTTAGGTTATTATCGTTACGGAATTTCTGGATTCGGTCTCCACGCTTAAGGCCCGCGATAGAGCGGGCCGGTCGGAGTGGGAGGTGTTAGGTTATTATCGTTACGGAATTTCTGGATACGGTCTCCACGCTCAAGGCCCGCCATAGAACCTTTGCAATAGCTTAACAAGACGTAGGTAAATAATTTAATGATTAAAAAACACGACTGTCATGTGGTAAAACGACTTTTTCCTAAAATATGTTACTCGGGATGATGTAAGGATTCTAACGATACCCCATATGTCCAAATCTATTCAGCCGTTCAGAAGTTATGGTGGAATAAAGAAACTCACATACATACATACATGAACCCTAAAAACATTACACCCCTTTTTTGGGCAGTCGTGTACTAAAAACTCTAAAAGATAAATAACTGCTGCATAACACTGTCCGAAAAAGCTTCGCCGTGGATTGTTGGAGCTTTTAAATCCATTTTAGCGAGCATCGTCGATTGTGAAGCGAATATCAATAATGCGAGGCAAATACGGGCGCAGCCGGGCGACGTGGCTTGTATAGTATATAGCGGTGGATGTGGGCTATAGTTTGAAGTAGTGTTGTTACGGTATCCATATCCGTAACCGAAACTATCGGATATCCGGAAAAAAAAAATATCCGTAACCGTAACTGAATCCGTAATAAAAGTTTTGGATAGTTTCGGATAGGCCGGAGTCTAACTTAAATACTACACTCGTACGAATTAACTATGCACTCCGCTGGAAAAAAAGAATAAATTGTATGGCAGATTGCAAAACCTACAAAGTACAATTAAAGTCGAATACACACACACACCGTGCACACACCACACACCACACCCACACACCACAGTGCGACAGGTGGTGGTCACGGGTTCGAATCCCGTTGGTAACGTTAATTTTGATACACTTTTCACATTTATAAAATTATACCTAGTGTGTGAAGCACTATAACAATAAAGTAAATTGTAAAAAGGGCAAGGTAGTCATCTCGTTCAAAGTTCGCTCCATTCGTAATATGGGCCTTTGAGTTGGTGAAACCGTAGTTTCCCAATAGATGGCTCCGCGGTCGGCCTATGACTGGAAAAACAATGTGTATCGAAATTATCGTGCCAGCGGTATTCGCTACCATAGCTCAGCGGAAAGAGCGATCACCCGCGACAGGTGGTGGTCACGGGTTCGAATCCCGTTGGTAGCGTTAATTTTGATACACTTTTCTCATTTTACAGTTCCTTAAAAAAATAATATCCGTAACCGAAACTATCGGATAATCCGAAATAATTTAATATCCATAACCGTAACCGAAACCGATATTATTTTTTACCAATATCCATATCCAGATCCGAAATTATATTATATCCATAACATCCCTAGTTTGGAGTTATATGAACAAAAATACGATAAAAACTAGGTTTGCAGATTTTATGTAAGCTTTATTTATGTTATTTTATAAGCTGACCGGGCAAACGTTGTATTGCCATTAGGGATATAAATAAATGGTCAAGTGCAAGTCGGTATCACGCACTGAGGGTTAAAGTAAATAAACTCAACACCTCTGCCCACCATATTCAAAAACAAGCAAAAAATCACGTTTGTTGTATGGGAGCCCCCTCTTAAATATTTATTTAATTATATTTTTTAGTATTTGTTGTTGTAGCGGCAACACAAGTCTGTAGCTATCACGGTTCAAGAGATACAGCCTGGTAACAGACAAACGGACGGACGGACGGACGGACAGCGACGTCTCCATAATAGAGTTCCTTTTTAACCTGTGTGAACCCTAAAAATGATCATAAAACTTCATAGTTTTGGTGGTACGGAACTCTTAGTGCGTATCTCTAATTCGCGCTTGGCGGCTTTTATCTCAGAAATGCTATTTATTTGTTTATTTATTAAACACTTTATTTGTTCACCACAAAACAATATTACAACTAAGAAGTAAAAATTAATTAGTACAAAGGGCGGCCTTATCGCTAAGTAGCGATCTCTGCCAGGCAACCTACAGATAAGGAAAATACAGAGGAACCACGGACTGCAGGTGGTGCAAAACTATAACAAATATACTTAAATTCAAATAAGTACATACTACTAGATTACACAAATAAAAATAATAAAATCAATGCTATCAATGTATTTCTTTTATCACATAGCGTTGTTCGGTAAATCCTACATCGTATTACAAGGTATTACACGTAAACTTTGACGTGTATTACAGGATATTACACGGTATTACAAGATTACTTGTAATATAACGAGAAAGGGTGGTGCGGTGTTGGTTTGTTATCCAACTGCATATAGGAAGATTTGGGTATAGCACAGGCACTGTGGATTGGTGCCTAATAGTATATCCTATCCTATCAAAATGAAACCCCTTTGGGAGGATATGTAATTTCATAATTTTATGCCTTAAATGAAAAAATTAACAAAGACCAGTTATTGCCCAAGTGACTGAAATACCAGACACCGATTGTCATGTGTGGCACAATCCAGAAATGTAGGATAAATTAAATAAATAAATAAATAGTGGACAACATCACATACATTGCTCCGATCCCTTAGTAAGTAGCTTATGGACTCGTGTTAAGGAAATCAGAAACAACGAAGGTACCACAACACCTAGACCCGAGACAATGTAGAAAACTTATTTTTCTACATTGCCCCAACCGGGGATCGAACCCGGAACCTAAGAGATGGCGGCGCCTTGAAAACAGGCACGCTAACCACTAAACCACGGAGGTCATCAAAATGTCGTAAAGCATGCTGCTTGCGTGAGTACCTACTTAGGGGTCACTTTCGGATATTACCTAGTTTTTTTTTCTATATAGAAGTTAGTACATACTTGACTGCGATCTCACCTGATAGTAAGTGATGTTGCCGCCAAAGATATTATCGCCCTAACTTGAAAGGGATAAGTGAACATTCCAATGGTTTCTACACAGCATCGCACCGGAACGCTAAATCGCTTGGCGGCACGTCTTTGCTGGTAGGGTGGTAACTAGCCACGGCCGAAGCCTCCCACCAGACCAGACCTGAGCCAATTTAGAAATTATAAAATTCCAAAGAGGCCCGTGGCGGGAATCGAACCCCTCACTGCGCCAGGGAGGTCGTCAGAAATGAAATTACAAGTTAACATTTTCCAGTGCATTTTCCAATTATGATCAGGATAAAAAGGCCAAGGAGCCAATCCACGCCGTCAGTACAATGGATATAAAAAAGCCACAACCGTAAAAATACGTTGTCTCACTCCATCGGGGTCGCCCATCGATACGTCGCCATTACACGCGCGCGGCCCACGCCACAGGCGGAAGCGATTTCAAATTAAAAAATAATTTTTAATGTAGGTACCTACACCAATTCGAAGTCGGGCAATGTTTCATTCAATCCCTAATTGTCCTTCTTAGTTACTTGATGTGCGAAGAAATGACGAAGTCATAAACAATCGCCCGACTTCGAATTGGTGTAGGTACATTAAAAATTATTTCATTCTTTGTAGTGGCATTTGAAGTTGGTTTTTTGGAAAGGATTTCCCATTTTTATTTTTTACTTTTTAGTGGAAAACAATAAAATGCACAAGGCGTTGTTAAAATACCCAAATCGCTTGAGGTGTGTTCATAAAATCTAAAGAGATCCCTCAATTTCACCAAGATCTCATCATCAGACCCAGTCATAAAATTAGTATCTGCTAGCAAATGCACCAGTAACTATAAAAAAATACCCAACTCGCTTCAAGTATACTAGCAAAATTTGAAGAGTTCCCTCGATTTCACCAAGATCCCATCATCAGACCCTGACTTGATGACTTTAGTCATCAAATCAGTATCGTGCTAGCAAATGCACCAGTAACTATAAAAAATACCCAACTCGCTTCAAGTATACTAGCAAAATTTGAAGAGTTCCCTCGATTTCACCAAGATCCATGATCAGATCCTGACCTGATGACAAAAAGACAACTTGGAAAATATTACTCTTCCAAATAATACCCAAATTGTTTCAAGTGTCCATATAAAATTTGAAGAGTTCCCTCGATTTCTCCAGGATCCCATCATCAGATCCTGACCTGATTAAAATGGAACTATCTGGAAACTATACCATTTTAAACAAAAAAAGAATTTTTCAAATCGGTCCACGAGTCTGCGAGTAATTGGTGAACATACATAGATAAAAATAAAAATAAAAAGATTCCGACGAATTGAGAACCTCCTCCTTTTTTTGAAGTAGGTTAATAAAATAGTAGTTATCAAGCTAGGTGAAAAAAATGCATTTGCGTGATGGAAATCCCATCATGAAGAGAATCTACGCAAATCATCGACAATGTAGAGCTAAACTTTTTCAAACTAGTCAACATAATTGGCACGTATATGTTTGGGATGACAAACATGCAAGTATGAGCTAACTGAAGACAGCGCCATTTATCGTGCGATTGATGAAATCCCACATTAAAATATAAAAAAGAGTTTTGTTTTAGGTGTTGTATACAGAAGGTTGTAATTTTATTTCAAACTATGTTTCTACTGAGTGTTCTACGACACTCACGTGTTTTTACCCGACTGCAAGAAGGGTTATGTTTTTCGCGCGTATCTTGTATGTATATATGCATGTAAATTTCTTTATGACCACGTATCTTCCAAACGGCTGGATGGATTTTGACGTTAATGGTATCGATAGATTTGTCTCATTAACCCAAGTGTTCTTAGATAGGTTTTTGAAAATAAAAAGCAAAATGGCGGATTTTGGGCCTAAAATTGTCAGTCATTTACAAAATATTTATAACCAAACCTATCGAGTGGGGTATCAAAATGAAGGGAATTACAAGGATATTACAAAAATATATGTAAGTCATATGTTTCGAATTAATTTGGAATTATAAACAGTCGATCAATGCGTTCAAAATGGTAATATTTGTAGTTTTTGATAGCGTTAATCTTGTATTGACCAAATGTGTGTCGTACTTTATATTGTGCATTTTTACTGCTATTTTATTAGCTCAATTAATTTTTAAGAGATTACCTATGTAAAATGGTGAAAACAAATAAAAGAAAACCCGGCTGAGTTTGTTGTGGGCTTCTTCTCAGTGCAGGGCGCGTTGGAACCGAGGGTAAACTTAGTTTTAAGTCGAATAATAGTTATCACCATATCGTTTTATATTAAATAATATAAATGACCTTTCATAAGTCTGTAAGTTAGGCCTATGTGAAATAAAAAAAATTTCTATTTCTATTTGTAATCTCAGTTTTTCCCGAACGATCCGCTTTAAGCGACGTGAGTTAGATACGCCTGAGCCGTAAACGTACACAAACTACACCTAAGAAATGTTACTGGTCAGCTTATATATATTTCCGGGATAAAATCCAGGTTTGCGTTTGACGACACTGTTTACAACTTTTACTTCTTCCAAGTGACTGACTGACTTGAACCGACATAATATAATATATAACCAAATATACCCACTCTGCGTCTTTGCCATTGTGTAGATAAAAGTGCTTAGGTTTCGCTCGTAAAGTGTGGCAACTAAAAAGCCTGAAATAAAATAAATAATTAAAAAAATCAAAAAAACCCGACTGCAAAAATGTCAACTAAAATGCAATAACTTAAAAGACTGAAACAAGGCGGACAACGAAAACAAAATTATAATAAACTTAAAAAGATGCAATTTTTACTTCATTTTAACAAACAACATTATGAGCTGAAAGCTTTTGTTAAATTTTCGCATTCAATTTAAAAATAAAGCAGGCGGGACCTATTAATTTTCTCTATGTTAATTTATAATTTGCGAAAATAGGTCCCGCCTTCTATATTTTTAAATTGAATGCGAAAATTTAACTAAAGCTTTCAGCTCATAATGTTGTTTGTTAAAATGAAGTAAAAATTGCATCTTTTTAAGTTTATTATAATTTTGTTTTCGTTGTCCGTCTTGTTTCAGTCTTTTAAGTTATTGCATTTTAGTTGACATTTTTGCAGTCGGGTTTTTTGATTTTTTTAATTAATTTTTTTTTCTTTTTGGTGGATAGATCTAAGTACTTTTAAGTGTATGAAAGCCTCTTATAATCTCTCCGTTTTTTTGACGTCAAATGTTACCGCATACACATTATGCAATACGCTTTTTTGTCTATAAAATATTTTTGTTTATTGTGTAGAATTTCGTGACACTTGATAAATCACAAAGCGAGGATCAATTTTATTCATGACATGCTTTTCTGTCGTAACTTATACCGTAGCGTCAGGGATGTACCCTCGCGTGTAAAACAGCCATTTTACGACGGGCGTCGTGTACGGGACACCAAATATTGGTTCTTGGCTCATTTCACCTGTAATTGAATACATTTCACTGCGGATCTCCACGAGTTACGTCCCCGGTTCAACTCCCAGTTGGGTCTTTTGCAACCTTTTCTTTACAGCGTAGCTATATTACCGAGTTATCTGGAAGAACAGGTATTTTTTAGTCAGTTTGCTCAATAAATCAAAAAATGACAGACATAAAAATAAATAATTTGTTAAAGTGTGTAAAACTCTTAAAGTTTTAAATAATATTCTAACTAACTCGTAGTTGCCTTATTTTAAAATTTTGTTATATAGATTTCCCCCCTTTTTAAATAAAAATGGAATATTTTGGTTTTGATTCATGAGAAACTTGGTTATTCTTCTATCAAGACAATAATTCTGCCCTCGTAATTGAAAACACAGTAAGTTGAGTTACTGTGTTTTAGCTTTGGATAGCTTATTAGAATCGCGCGATTGCGCTCTATCTGGGAAACTTTTCGATTTTTCTGTAGCGTGTATAATTACTGAGATACGAAAAGTAAAAACACAGTAACTCGAAAAAAAAATTAATTTTTTTAATAATAAACACAGTAACTTAGAATTTTTAGGTTTGAACACAGTAATTTTTTGTTTACTGTGTTTAAATGTATGTCTATCGATTTTTTATAAATAAATTTTCCTTGGCTACAACACGGCATCTTCAAATACTGTGTTTATTTGTAAAAATTTCGTGGAATCTTTTAATTCTTTACATAAATAAAACACAGTATCTGAATTACTGTGATTTAAGTGTCTGCAGTTTTAATATTAACTTCAGTAAATACTTAGCTTAAACCCAGTAACTATCGACTTACTGTGTTTTAAACTAACTTTTTTCGTGGAGCGAGGTTAGAGGGGAAGGTACTTCTAAATCGTGCGCACTGCGCGCTTAGCGCTTGGCGGCTTTTACGGAAATATTTCTGTTAAAACCAGATCAATGACTGAAATATAATTAACTAGCAGAAACCCGCGACATCACCCAAGTAAATTTTAGTTTTCCCTACAAACTGGAACCATCGAATTTTCGGAATAAAAAGTAGCCTTTGTGTTTTTTAGGATAAAAACTGTTTCCAGTCCAATTTTCAGCCAATAATTTTCATGAATTACGGCGTGAAGGAGTATATCTCCCGCATTAATATCTGATATACTCTATTCCCGCAGAAATCATGGATTTCCAGGATACCTAGTAATCCAGGATATAATATCTCCGTTCCAAATATCAGCCAAATCGGTTCCATAGCTGCAGTTGCGGTGTGAAGAATTTTCCGTGTGAATCGGGATAAAAGGTAGCATATGTATTAAGCCAGAGCCAGCCTTCATTTCGAATTTTAGCCGAATTAGTTAAGTAGTTGCGTAAAGGAGTATTTAAACTTGGTAAAATACAAACTACGGATCCCTGTTTTAACCCCTTAGAGGGTGGATTTCGAAAAATCCTTTCTTAGTGCACCCCTAGACCTCACAAGGAATCTGTGTACCAAATTCGGTGTCTCTAGACCTAGCGGTTTGTGCTGTGCGTTGATATGTCAGTCAGTCAGTTCCTTCTTTTATATATTTAAAAGATGTGACTAAAGTTTCTTTTTAAAATTATTAATTACTTATAGCTAAATTGCACTTTTTAAGCATTCATTAAGCTATGCAATTTATTAATTCAAACAGAAAATAATTTAAATATAAATAATAATAAACTACGAAATAATAGTTTACCTACAACATCAGCTTCAGACATCAGCATCTTTTGTTACACTCTTTTACTTGAAATTCCCGTGATAACCCTTTACAAAGAAGTAGCCTCGATTAAAATCTCTAACTAGACTGTATAAGTCCTAATAATTTATTATTCAGCAGTTCTAAACTTAAACTCGAAATATCTTTATTTCACATAGGCCTAACGTACGGGTTCTTGTAAAAAGTCAATATGATATTTGTCACATAATATATGGTGATAAATACAATTCGACTTAAAGTTAAGTTTACGCGAGGGTTCAACACGCCCTTCCCTGAGAAGAAGCCTACTACAAACGAAATTATAAGCATTCATTGAAAAATCACAGACATAACTCATTTTTTGTATTTGTATGGATGTCTTGATGATATCTATGTAATACATACCTAAAAATTAAAGACTACCTAAATAGGAACGAATAAAAATTCGGAATCAGATACGAATATAACTATAAGTACAGCAGCACAAATACATTCATTATCAGCTGGGATATCTGAAAAATCTAAGGAGAAGCAAAATTCTACACTCATGGTGTTTTTACACGTATGAAAAAAAGGTTAACTTAAAACACAGTTTCTTTAGATGCTATAACGGCAACTAAGAGTTAACATATTGCAAAATTAATCTTAAACACAGTATCTTACTTACTAGAAATCCATCTAGTAAATAAATGTTAGGTATTGTTACCTTACAACACAGTATATGTATAGTTACTGTGTTGTGAAATCACGAGTGTTTGTATCTTTACATGGTTAAAACACAGTATTAAATAAAAGTACGTTAGAACACAGTAACTATCAAGTTACTGGTTTCAAGCGTAAAATAAATTTACTTTAAAAAATTATATTACTATGTTAAAACACATTATCTAAATTAATTAATTAAAGAACAATAATAAAAGAGCTTCATGTACATATAATGAAAGCTTTATTTATTCTTCGTAGTTTAAAAAAACCCCTATCACGCTAACGTATATAGTTGGCTCATAACATATCAATTTATCTATTAAACTTTAAACGCGTTTTTCTCGAAACGCAATTTTTGGAGATACTGTGTTTTCAATTACGAGGGCAGAATTTTAACAGTTGCTGAAATAATCTAGTATGACATATGGACCCAGGAGAAAGTAGAAAGTCTCAGGCTTTGATTTTTTTAATACGGGGTTTTTTAGGGGGAATGTTTTTCGTGTGAAACCCTAAAAAATACAGTATTTTTTCAGGTACTATCAAAGAATACCATAACAGTACCTTGTATCCTAGTTATTTCTCAAGTATCAATGTTTATCTCGGGTCGGGGTTGTGGGGGTTGTAATTTTTCACCCCCGCGCAGTTTGCGGCGCACGCGGCGAATGTAAATGTCGGCTGATGATGAATAAAGAAAGAGGTGAACCGTCTGAGGTGCCCCGCCGTAAACACTGGCTAGGGGTGAACATCAACAAAAAAAAAACAAATATACAGGTCTATATAAAAAAATACCAAATCGCTCTCGGCCTGTAGTTGTTTACTTTAACAATAACAAATTTTGTTCTACGACTTTTCATAATTCAGTTTTTATTTATAACATACAAAAAATATATTTCTGTAAAGTGACATTACACTGTTTCGGTTTCGCACCGAGAGTTCGCGCGCCGTCGCGCTGCGGACTGCGCCGTTGACACTTGCCGATGTTACCTACATCAGAGTAGAAACAAATAGAGTATCTATTCGGACCTACTCTGATGTACTATTCAACGTCCTATTTTCGAACCTACCGAACATACTTAAAATTGGCTTACGAAAATATATATATAATATATACTTATACTTTGGTGAGTGTGCTCAGGAACTACATAACCTTGTACCTCCTTCACCTTTTTCTACTATAGGACTGCAAGACGCCGAGAGGGGTGGCATCCTTATGTGGTTGACATCCAACAAACTCGCACGAAACGTTTTTCTTCCACGTTTCTGATACGAACCGCTAAGGTATGGAACGCCCTTCCAGCCTCCGTGTTTCCAGCCAAGTAGAATCTGGGTGCCTTCAAGAGAAGAGTGAATAGGCATTTTCTAGGCAAGCGCGCTCCAACCTAGACTTCATCATTGCTTTCCATCAGGCATGATTGTCGTCAAACGCAAGCCTATTTACAATAAAAAAAAAAACGAAATTTGTTACTTGAAATACTTTGAAAACATGAGATTTTTTTTGGTGACACCCCTAGCAGCTAATATGTGAGTGACAGACGGACATAAATTACACGCGTCGCATCGGGCCCCGGGGTTTACTTTCGATTCCCGTTTTATTGCCCGCACCGATACCTCCTCGCTCTGCCTACCTGCCTGGTACCTTCATACCTCATGCGCCTAGTTTTTAGCGTGTTCCACTAAGAATTGCAAGTTCCCAGGTTCGGTTCCAGCTTTGTAACCCTCCGCATCGATGCTCCCGTGGCAATTGAAAAACACCTCCCTTATCCCTTATCTACGTTTGAAGTAAACCTGTGTATACTTTCGACTCCCGTTTTATTGCCCGCACCGATACCTCCTTGCCCTGCCTACCTGCCTGGTACCTTCTTACCTCATGCGCCTAATTTTTGACTTATCCTACTTAAAACGTTCCTGAGTTTAATTCCAGCTTTATGACCCTCCGCATTGATGCTCCTGTGGCAACTCAAAAATACCCTCCTTATCCCTTATCTACGTTAGAACCTGTGTATATTTTGAAGTTTCGATTCCCGTTTTATTGCCCGCACCGATACCTCCTTGCTCTGTCTACCTGCCTGGTACCTTCTTACCCCATGCGCCTAGTGGCTTGTCCTACTAAAAACGCAAGTTCCTAGGTTCGGTTCCAGCTTTGTTACCCTCCGCATCGATGCTCCCGTGGCAATTGAAAAACACCTCCCTTATCCCTTATCTACGTTTGAAGTAAACCTGTGTATACTTTCGACTCCCGTTTTATTGCCGTCACCGATACCTCCTTGCTTTGCCTGCCTGGTATCTTCTTAGCTCATGCGACTAGTTTTTGGCTTGTCCTACTAAAAACGCAAGTTCCTGGGTTCGGTTCCAGCTTTGTAACCCTCCGCATCGATGCTGCCGTGGCAATTCAAAAACACCTACCTCCCTTATCTACGTTAGAACCTGTGTATATTTTGAACTTTCGATTCCCGTTTTATTGGCGTCACCGATACCTCCTTGCTCTGCCTACCTGCCTGGTACCTTCATACCTCTTGCGCTTAGTTTTTGACTTGTCCTATTAAAAATCGCGTGTTCCTCCGGGTTGGATTCCAGTTTTGTCCCTCCGCATTGATGCTCCCGTGGCAATTGAAAAACACCTCCCTTATCCCTTATCTACGTTAGAACCTGTGTATATTTTTAACCTTCGATTCCCGTTTTATTGCCGTCACCGATACCTCCTTGCTCTGCCTACCTGCCTGGTACCTTCTTACCTCATGCGCCTAGGTTTTGGCTTATCCTACTAAAAAAACGTTCCTGGGTTCAATTCCAGCTTTATTAACCTCCGCATTGATGCTCCCGTGGCAACTTAAAAATACCTCCCTTATCCCTTATCTACGTTTGAAGTATACCTGTGTATAAGTCCGATTACCGTTTTATTGCCCTTATAAATACCTCTTTGCTCTGGCTTCTTGCCTGGTACCTTCTTACCTCATGCGCCTAGTTTTAACTTATCTTACTAAAAACGTTCCTGGGTTCAATTCCGGCTTTATGACCCTCCGCATCAATGCTCCTGTGGCAACTCAAAAATACCTTCCTTATCCCTTATCTACGTTAGAACCTGTGTATATTTTTAACTTTCGATTCCCGTTTTATAAAAAACGTTCCTGGGTTAAATTCCAGCTTTATTACCCTCCGCATTGATGCTCCTGTGGCAACTCAAAAATACCTTCCTTATCCCTTATCTACGTTAGAACCTGTGTATATTTTTAACTTTCGATTCCCGTTTTATTGCCGTCACCGATACCTCCTTGCTCTGCCTACCTGCCTGGTACCTTCTTACCTCTTGCGCCTAGTTTTTGACTTGTCCTACTAAAAATCGCGCGTTCCTCCCGTTTCGATTCCAGTTTTGTCCCTCCGCATCGATGCTCCCGTGGCAATTGAAAAACACCTCCCTTATCCCTTATCTACGTTTGAAGTAAACCTGTGTATACTTTCGACTCCCGTTTTATTGCCCGCACCGATACCTCCTTGCTCTGCCTACCTGCCTGGTACTTTCTTACCTCATGCGCCTAGTTTTTGACTTATCCTATTAAAAGCGTTCCTGGGTTCAATTCTAGCTTTATGACCCTCCGCATTGGCTCCTGTGGCAACTCAAAAATACCTTCCTTATTCCTTATCTACGTTAGAACCTGTGTATATTTTTAACTTTCGATTCCCGTTTTATAAAAAACGTTCCTGGGTTAAATTCCAGCTTTATTACCCTCCGCATTGATGCTCCTGTGGCAACTCTAAAATACCTTCTTTATCCCTTATCTACGTTAGAACCTGTGTATATTTTGAAGTTTCGATTCCCGTTTTATTGTCCGCACCGATACCTTCTTGCTCTGCCTACCTGCCTGGTACCTTCTTACCTCTTGCGCCTAGTTTTTGACTTGTCCTACTAAAAATCGCGCGTTCCTCCGGGTTCGATTCCAGTTTTGTCCCTCCGCATCGATGCTGCCGTGGCAATTGAAAAACACCTCCCTTATCCCTTATCTACGTTTGAAGTAAACCTGTGTATACTTTCGACTCCCGTTTTTGGCCTGGTGCCCTGGTACCTTCTTAGCTCATGCGACTAGTTTTTAACTTGTTCCACTAAAATAACGCGATTTCCTGGATTCATTGTTTCCGTGGCAATTCAAAACACCTCCCTTATCCCTTATCTACGTTTGAAGTATGTAATACCTGTGAAGTTCGATTCCCTAGTCTAGTTTTAGGCGTTTTCCACTAAGAATTGCAAGTTCCCAGGTTCGATTCTGGTTTTACCACTTAGCTGACCCACTGATGATTCCGTTACGATTCAAAAATGCCTCCCTTATCCCTTATCTACGTTGGACGTGAACCTATGTATACTTTCGATTCCTTCGGGTGACATAGTATGTTAAAATCGTTAGTGGTTGTACATTGTACAAGTAAGTACAAAAACACTTTACATAGAACAGCAAGGCAGCAAAAAGGCTTTCACCCCTACATAGTAGAGGTACCAAAGACACGTACGAAGCGGTTTGATTCCTCGTTCCTGATACGCACTACAAAGGTCTGGAATACACTCCCAGGCACTGTCTTCCCCACCACATACAACCTGGGCGCCTTCAAATCAAGAGTGAATATGCATTTCCTAGGCAAGCGCGTTCCACCTTAGACTGTATCATCACTTTCCATCACGTGTGATCACAGCAAACGTTTTTTTTTGAGTCAAGTCCGAAACGAAAATTTTGAAGATCGCATGTTTATAACCAATAACATAACATTATGGCAATAATAATTCTTATAAAACGTAAGTAAGTAAAATAAAATAGCCCACTTCACCCCAGTTTGTGTTTATTACATGTTTAGTACGCTCGTACCTCAAAAACAACATTCAATAAACTTTAATAAAAGTCGCCAAGGGAGTGACCAGGCAGTCGACTGCTGGTTCCGCATCTATTTTTGCTTAAGCGAGGTCTCCGTGTCTACTTGGGTCAGTCCATCTTTCCGTATTTCAATGTCTTTTAATTTTAGTAGTGACAGATAAAAAATCTTCAATTTCAAAAATTTTAAGGTGGCGTTCATAATTATGTTGACTAAAGGCCGATTTTTCAATAGCCAGATAATCGTCAACTAGGGAATAAATATTATGAAGTTTTGACAGATTTTGTATGGCAAGTTTCAAATTTATTCCTCAGATAGTTTATATGAGAATTGAAAAATTAGTAAGACAAACTTTTGTTCTAGATTTTCGGGGATGTTAGAAAGAAAGAAGGAAAGACAAAACGTTTATTCGGAATCACAACACATTTAAAGTCCGCCTGAATACAACATAATTATGTGTGAAATTGTGTAATTCCAAAATGGAGTCCACTCAGCGTTTGCTACGTCCGTGGAGCCTGGATTTGCCCCACGGTCGTAGCGCTGGTCTTCCGTGGATCCAAATAATATCGGACGATTTATAAATAAATAATGAATAAAATAAATAAACAATTATACTTAAATTTTAGTAAGGAATATGCTAAATTATATTTTAAAGTGTAATTTTTCGTACATTTCTCTTGTGACGGGATTTTTTATTTCGCTTTTTTTATTACTTAGTCCCCCGCGCGATGCCGTCCGAAAATTAATAGTATGTTTCATTACAAGTGCGGAAAGGCTGTTATTGCAAAGAGTTCCGACAAATGTCTACCCGAGCCGAGGCGCAGCCGAAAGCGAGGGTTGACAGTCGGAACAAGTTGCAATGACGGTTCCGCACGTGTACTGAACGATTATTTTTAATACAGTTGCGAAAAAATGAAGCAATTTAATAAAATAATAAAAACAAAATAAACTCAACTAACTTAACATTTTCTGAAAAACTATTTGCTTTTTTCTCTTCTCTCCACGCAATAAACTCGTCGTATGTAGATATGTAGCGACTTTTTGACTTTTCCGGTAAAATGTTCTCCGAAGCATTTTGTGCAACAAACAACTAAACTCGCAAAGAAAATTTCTGAAAAATGGCGCCAACCGTAGAATATAAGCAGTTTTTTTTTCTTCACCCATTCTGGTGATTAAAAAAAAAAAAAATTGGTCATAGACTAAATAATATTCTGGTACGCAACTAGGGAACTATGCCCATACAGCCAAGTCTTCAGTAGAATTTTTTTTATTGATATGAAATGAAAATGAAATTTAATGAGATGAAATGAAACCTAACCAAACTCATTCAATCAAATCTGATATTGAAACAAATTAGTAGCTTCTTTTTAGAAATATACGTATTTGCATGAATCATAAAAACTTCTATAAATTTTTTTAGTAAAAACTTCATGGTTGGTTTTTCTTTTTAATAGACATTATTTTGACAGTTGGGAAAGATAACGCACGAGTTCGGGAAAGGTAAAAAAAAGCACGAGTATGTAATAGCCCACATCCCGAACGCTATACGTCCCTGCAATACGCCACTTTTTGAGCAACTGTATTAAAAAATCCATAACCGTACTGTTGGATGTCGAGATTGACGATTTCACCGCGGAACCCCAAAAGCCCAGTATCACTCAAGCAAATTGCGCACCTACGCCGCATTACGTTCCGGGGCGGCAATAAAAAGATATTTGATGCTTTACTTTTGCCGCCAAAATAATTGCCGACGGTACAAGTTACCTCTCCTGAGGAGCTGAGATATCTATTTATGTTGGTATAGAATGGTCAAATGGTACAAAATGCGCCTAAGTATTTTTAATAGCAATGATATTTTAATAAAAAATGATGCGTATTGGTTATGAACTAATTATTTTTTCATATTACAAAGCTTAGAAAATGCGAGTAAACATTTTGAATAGCAAAATTATTGCTATTAAAAATACTTAGGTGCATTTTGTTGCAAGTTGTCAAGCTGATATTATGTCTCTCGCCTGTTTTATGATCATAAAAATTAAACGATTGTAAAGACATAATTACACCGACATATAGTACAATATATGTCGGTGCATAATTATAAGCTTTAATATGACGTACTGTTTGTCAATGGCCATGAACCTTTTTTTCCGAGGACAGAATCCGGCCATGTCATTTGATCATCCACCTCTTCTGAAATTGCTGTTACGATTAGCTTAATCAGCTTATTTACTTTATTGCGTTGTATGCTGTTCATCTTGCTAACACTTGTAAACTGGACTCGACTCTCTGTGCGAACGATTTTCGGGCAGTAGCGAGTAATTTAGCTACTAAATTACTTGCTACTAGCCTAAAATACTAACACAGTGTGAACTAGGCTTAAGCGATTTTGACAGAGAGGAGCGCGTCTTCCTGGATGAAATATCTATAACGCATCGCAATGACACGACAATATCTGACACTGCGGCGGTACTAGTCTTACAAATGTCTAAGATCTTAATCCCATCAACAAATAACCCCGATACAATATAGGGGTTGCGCCCAACAGCCCCCTAGGGGTTACCCATAAACCAGTTACGTCGGACCCCCTCGCTAACCTGCGTTATATTGTTTTATTGCGTTTTACCCTAGTTTTTTTACACGACTGCCCCAAAAAAGGAGTGTAATGTTTTTCGGGTTCGTGTATGTATGTATGTCTTGTTTCTTTATTCCACCATAACTTCTGAAGGGCTGAATAGATTTGGACATTTGGGGTATCGTTAGAATCCTTAGACCCTTCTGAGTAACACAGATTATATTTTTTCTGGACAAAATCAATATGGCGGATGTGAGTCGAATTTTCAAAATTGGAAAACAAATTTTTTTCTTTAATCACAATATGGGTATCAAAATGTAGGTATTAGAGAGTCTCAATTTATCTGTTCAACTAAAATAACTTGTTTCTTACTTTTTAGTTTGTTGTATAACAGGGCAGTCGTGTTTGTTAATTTTTTAATTACTTATTTTTATTTTACGTTATTGTTTGTGATTTTATTTACTATTTTGGTGTCTAGTCAAAATACGAAGATAGCGAGTTTTTAGGGTTCCATACCAAAATGGTAAAAATGGAACCCTTATAGTGAGACTTTCTCCGTCCGTCCGTCCGTCCGTCTGTCACACTCGATTATTTCAGTAACTATTCAAGCTATCGACTTGAAATTTAGAATAGTTATAGGTAATAGAGACCCGACGTCATAACAATCGTAAAAATTTGAAAATTGTTTTTATTTTTATTTAAAAAGGGGGAAAACCAGGTCGACAAAATTTCAAAATGAGAAAACAATATTGAGTGGGTTATCATATGAAAGGGCGTTACTTGTGTATTCTAAAACTAATTTTTGTTTATTTTTATGTCTGATAGTTTTTGATTTATTGGGCAAACTGTCGAAAAAAATACCGTTCCCCCCCTTATCTCCGAAGTTTACCAATCAAAAAATCTGAAATAATTATGATCAATAGAAGTTAACGTATATTTTACAGGAAAAATAAAATCAACTCGCTGACTAATATACTTTTTTTGATAATAACAATAATCCGCATAAAACCATCGATATAAATGTTACACAAAGTTACGTTTGCGGTTTGCCAACAAAAGTACCTACATGTAACTTATACTCGTAAATTCATGAACAAAAGTGATTCTTTCAATGTTTTACTTCTTTTACGGTATGGAACCCTCGGTGCGCGAGTCCGACTCGCACTTGGCCGGTTTTTTTCTTATTAGTAGTGATGAAAACTAGTGTTTCACTCGACGCTAAAACTTTGACGCCTGACTATTTTTTAAAGTGAAAACTTATTTATGCATATTTCACATTTTTGAGATGGGGAAAAACCACTGAACTCGCTGACACCTCACATTTACCATAACAAACCCCTCTGCGTCTAAGTATATTTTTTTTAAATTTCACTTCTATCTACCGTTTCTTCTGGAGTGCCACGCCTTTTTACTAATTCATACCTGCTTCATGCAGACTTCTTTTTTCTACTTTTGTAAACTGACAGAATACTTTTGACAGACTCTGTTAATTGACAAGGTCATATTTTATGTCAAATAATATTTTGAGAATGCGAATTTACAATGTTTATTTAATCAATAAATATTATGGGCGTTAGTCATAAAAGGCAAGTTTTATATCGGAATCAAAATATTATGTTTATATGAGTACCATAGTCACTTATGAAAGTATAATACGATATTATTCTATATATAAAATTCTTATAAAATATTCTGTATAGATATATTCGGGAGGTCTGAGAATAGGTCGTAAGCAATTTTTTTATATCCATAATGGCAAAACAACGTTTGCTGGGTCAGCTAGTGTGATATTATATCATAATATATGCATTTTTATATGGTGATAACTATTGGTCGAATTAAAACTAAGTTTACGAGAGCTCCAACGCGTTTTGAACTGAGAAGAGGCCTATTGCAAACTGAGCCAGGCTTTTATTTGCACCATTTTATAATGGATCTTAAGTCTTAAAAACATAACAGAAGTTCACTATCACTCCCAAGGATAGTTTTTCATCACAGGAAGTTTTTTGTTTATTAATCTATTTTCAGTCGTGGAAAGAAATCTGATAAGGAAACTCAGTCACCAATGTTGAAGATATTTAACGATATTATGCAAAAGGAGAAAACGTAAGTTACATTTTACGGCATAAAACGATTATTTATTTAAGTAATTTTCAGTCAGAGGCCGTAGCAGCATTATTAAATAACATAGCAGCATATTATTGTAATATTGTTTTGTGAAAGTACCACCTCTAGAAGTATTATTTTAATATTGTTTTGACAATTTCATACAGTCTGCTAAAAAGACGGTGGTATGGCTCTTGAAGTTGGAACCTATAAAGATAAAACGTGATGTATTTTGGGTCTTTAGTCTAAATTCGCTCCGAAGCAGAAACATTTTATAAAACACAGTTTTTATAAAAAAATTTCGATAGAAAGTCCTCTTAAAAGTTGCTCCAAAATGTCAATTTTTATCGGAAACTTCTATAATGTTAATGTAATTTTGGTTTTAATGTGTCGGTAATAATAATCCAAAAACGTTCCGAAACGGATTTTTGTTAATTGGCTTAGTTTTTGTAGTAATCGTATAAATCGTCTACATTCTGTTGTATTCCCCTCAACGCTGCATGTCGCACCCAACCAATGTATTAGTAATGGAGAGAAGGACGAAAACAAAATCAGTGTATCCTCCTATTTATCAACATATCACAATCGCATAAGACTACCAACGGTCCACAGCTGCCCATAGGTCTTCCCAAGTGAGCTCCACCGATTCCTATCTTTAGCTGGGAACACCCAGCCAAGTATAATCTGGGTGGCTTCAAGAGAAGAGTGAATAGGCATTTTCTAGGCAAGCGCGCTCCAACCTAGACCTCATCATCGCTTTCCATAAGGCATGATTGTGGTCAAGCGTTAGCCTATCAAAAGCCTATCTCTTCCACCCATTACCAGCAACTTTTAGTTTTTTTTGACCTTCGCGTCACATAGCTTGACCGCTATAAACTTGGCCCTCCCATGGTCTGCGGGACGCGGGGCAATTGTGCGATTGACTACACACGATACGATGTAATGACTCGCATCTTGAGAATTCGCCTATGGTATTTTCTTGAGCATGTATCATTATCCACGTCGCAAGATTAATATTATCGTGTGTAACGTAATTCACGTCAGTCGCTGACAGCTGATTAGTTGAGCGCACTGATCCCTATTCAATGGATCCACAGTGAACCTAGTCTGAATTGTATAGAATGTTTAATCCATAGAATAGAGATCAGTGGTTGAGTAGCTCCCGCTCCGCGTCCCGCAGACCATGGGAGGGCCAAGTTTATAGCGGTCTAGCTATAGTAGATACAAGGCTCCGACTGAAAATCAGCGCTGTGTGCCCCCATGCTTACATGGGGCACGCAGCACCATGCTGAGTTGGGTCCTTTTTCTGGGTTATGCCACATGTGACAGGCGGTGTCTAGTGTTTCCGTCACTCGCGCAATTTTTTACCCGGGTGGTGAAAGCTTCACGCATCGTTTTAGTACGTAAGTACTTTGTACTTGTTATATGTGGCATATTTTTTTTTAATAAATGCTTTTTTCTTTCTTTCTTTTCTCTCCGATCGTATCATAGGATGATGAGAGAGAAGGAATAGAGAGTGCATTTTTGAACACTATAAATATCTCCCGCGCCTGTGCAAAATCTCAGCTAGCAAAGATTGGCTACCGTGGGGCCTGCTAGGCCATGTCGTAATAATTCTGCCCCCTGATTGGTTGCCTGAATTACGTCAGCCAATCGGAGGCCAGAATTTCCTTACGATAACGATCAATATCGCGTTTTTCTTACGCAATCAGATCATGAACTGGTCTGGAGGATTGTTACTAAGTTTGCTAATCCATTTACCTACATATTATAGTTATTGGTAGTCGGAACCTGATCGATAGGGTCGACTGGTCCACATTGCCACTTGTGGAGTACAATGGTATGGTTATCCCTTTCTGTGAATCTGTTAAAAACCTTGGAATTCATATGGATCGCACTTTGGGTTGGAATAATCATATCAAACAGGTTAGCAGGAAGACCTTTGCATCTTTGAGCTCATTGCGTCGCTTTCGATCTTTTCTTCCGATTCCTACCAAAATTATATTAGCACAGACACTACTTCTTCCTATCCTTGATTATGCGGACGCAAGCTTTATTAACCTTACTGTAGATCAGTTAAATAAGCTTGAGAGACTTCAAAATGCTAGTATTCGGTTCATATTTGGTTTGCGCAAATATGGCCATGTCTCTGAATTTCGTTCTCGTCTCAAGTGGTTACCCATCCGACTTCGCCGGAACTTGCATATCCTTTCCATTCTGTACTGTGTGTTATTTCACCCTTCCACTCCTCCTTATTTAAAGGAGAAATTTGTATTTATTGGTGGTCCGGGAGAAGATATCCGTACTACAAGAAAACTTATTTTAAGGATACCTAAGCATAATACTTCTTTTTACCACCATTCTTTTACGGTTCAGGCTATAAAATTGTGGAACGCCTTACCCCTGGTAATCAGGGAGGCCCAGTCTATTAACATCTTTAAAAGACTGGTTAAGGATCACTATTTGTCGTCGTCACTGGCAACTTAGTTTTGATTATAGGGTCCATGGTATTGGGAGGTATAATATGTATTTGTATGTATTTTATATTTATTAGTATGTGTAAGTATTTTATATTTATTTGTATTTTGTATAATATAACATATAGTATTATGTATTTTATGTTTGTATTATTTTGTGTACATATATATTTATTTATGTTTTAGTTATTTTTTTATGTATTTGCACCACCTACCTCTAGTATCTGCAACAAAAATCCTTAACAGCATTGGTTGCCTGGAAGAGATCGCTAGGTAGCGATAAGGCCGCCAAATTGTGTACTTATTCTTTGTAATTTTTGTGTTGTCCTTTGTTTGACTTTGTGGTGTGCAATAAAAGTATATTCATTCATTCATTATCTTTAGTTTAACATTTTGATTCATATTAAACCATTTTCAGGGACCCCGAGAAGGTAAATTTACTGAAGGACGCCAAAACTAAACGGGAGAAACGAAAGAAATCATATCCAGGTTCAAGGTCTGAGAAGACTGATCATGTAAGTCCTAGAATCCTTTCGAAGTTATGTGCAGTTATGTGTTTTAGCGAATCTCTCTCTCTCAACCCCTTTTTACTTCCCACTGCTGGGCACGGGTCTCCTCTCAGACTGAGAGGCGTTTGGCCATAGCCCACCACGCTGGCCAAGTGCGGGTTGGCGGGCTTCACACACCTTCGAGAACATTTTTGTGAACTCTCAGGCATGCAGGTTTCCTCACGATGTTTTCCTTCACCGCTAAGCAAGTGATATTTAGTTTCCTAAAACGCACATAACTCGGAAAAGTCAGAGGTGTGTGCCCAGGATTCGAACCTGCGACCTCCTTATGAGAGGCAGAGGTCAGAACCACTGAGCTCTCACTGCTTTTTTAGCGAATAATTAATATAAATAAAAATATATCAGGACATTACACACATCACATCGACCGGTATTTTTTTCGACGACCTAGCTTTTTAAATTCAAATAAATAAATAGATTTTATGATTGCAATTACAATAATGGGCCACAATTATTTACAATCATTACAAATCTTAAATTAACGGTCGTGATGACAAACAGACAGACAGACGGACAACAAAGTGATCTTATAAAGGTTCCGTTTTTGAGGTACGGAACCTTAAAAATCAACATTTTTTTCAGAAATCGTACGACTCAAGCAGCACAGATTACAAAAATAAGAAACATACGAAGATCACCGTACAAAATTTACAAGAAGGGAGAAAAGAAATTTCCAGCCGAGATAGATCCAAGAGTTCGGTAATAATAAACTTATTATACAACGTGTAGATTAATTTACCCTAATTAGCCGAAATCCACGATGTATATGAAAAAATACGAAAATACGATGCATGAAAAAATATCACAAGAAGTGTAGCTACTATTATCCTGAGGGAACTATAGGGAGTTCAAAAATGTAACATAAATTTTAAGTGGCATCCCTAAAAACAGCTGGATCAATATCAATGAACTGGTTGTCTCGGATCCCGCTATACAACGACCTTCACCGAGCTGCTTATTGGATGAAAACTATTTTATATCCAATTAAATATGACAATAAATATATCGCAAGTGGGTTGCCTAAAAAATTTCAGTCCAGGGTATGATTAATAAGAATTAAAAAAAAACCATTGTAACATGGACTCCTATTTGTTACAGTTTAGTTGACATCGTAGTTCAAATTAGATTGGATGTTATAAATAGTGCTTTTTGCCAGAAATACTTTCCTGGCTGAGGAAAGTATTTCTGTTCTATATTTTTTGGCAAAAGAAAGTTAACGGATAATAAAATCGTAGGTTTTATGCACAATTATGCACAATTGCAATTTGCGACCTGAATCGCTCATCCAATCTAATTTGAACTAAGATGTCAACGGAACTCTAACAAATAGGAGTTCATGTTACAATGGATTTTTTTTTAATTCTTAATTAATCATATCCTGGACTGAAATTTTTTAGGCAACCCACTTGCGATATATTTATTGACATATTTAATTGGATATAAAATAGTTTTCATCCAATAAGCAGCTCGGTGAAGGTCGTTGTATAGCGGGATCCTAGACCATGGGAATAATGAAAATAATACGAGGTTTGTTGATGTCACCGTCAGGGTTGCTAAATTTTATATAATATAAAATTTAGCCAAGTGTGGGCCGGACTCGCACATGAAGAGTTCCGTACAGTACGGGCTTAAAAGATACAGCCAATGTCAGGAAGAGCAAAGAATAACTAGACTTTTTTTCTTTTTTTAGGCCTTTCGCGATGAACGAAGAGAAAGTTGGTGGTTGTGGGTAATTTCTTCTGTATTATTTACATCAGTTAGGCGCTTGTGCGAGAAAAATGTATTCATCGCTATCGTAATCAAATTCTGCCATCTGATTGGCCGGAAAAAATTAAACTATAGATTCTGCCAATCAGCGGCCAGAATTTATTAATGATTACGATAGTGATGAATACTTTTTCCTCCCGTAATTGCCCCCCTTATCATTCGTGGAAATCATGAATTTGATAATTAATTTCTAAAAGACTTCACCGCGTACCGCCTAACCGTTGAAAGACGCATCGCTAAGCGATTTAGCGTTACGGTGCGATGCTGTGTAGAAACTGTTAGGAGCGACTTATTAATAATCTTCGGTTGCGTCGTCATTAATCTTCGGTTGCAGTAAGTACCAACTTGTATGTGTAAAATAAGCCGCTAGTGGTGTTTCTATGCTCCTGCTCCATATTTAAGATTTAATGTTTACGGTTAAGCCCGGTTTCCACCAAAGCGGAGCGGAGCTGGGTTGGCCAACCAATCAGTTTTCGTCATTTTGACATCTCCGAAACTGAGAAGAGGGGATGTCGAAATGACTAAATCCGATTGGTTACTTTGAAAATAGACTCTTCATTCACTTTGAGAATGAACGTTTTCTTTTACAGAAAGATAAAGACAATGACCAATCTACACCTAAGAAAAAATCAGATGATACTTTCTCTTGTGCCTCCTGTGCGTGAGTATAATTAAATTTCAACACAAGTGCGAAATATTTCATTATATTATCACATTTTTCACGAGTTTATCACTTGTCACCGACAAG
This sequence comes from Coenonympha glycerion, assembly GCA_963855885.1. Taxonomy (NCBI): domain Eukaryota; kingdom Metazoa; phylum Arthropoda; class Insecta; order Lepidoptera; family Nymphalidae; genus Coenonympha; species Coenonympha glycerion. The sequence continues at coordinate 8,170,207 of OY979653.1, forward strand.
ATCTCTGCGATAGAAAAATATGCTATACCTAAGACACCTAAACAAAATAAAACAATTTCTAGGTCTTCTCAGATATTATCGAAAATTCATACCGGATTTGCCCGAGTCACAAAACCTCTTACGCAGTATTTGACTTGATGATGAATTAGATATTAGCTGTTTCGAGAAATGCAAAACTCTCTTAACCAATGACCCTATTTTACAGTAGTCAATCTTTGACAGAGAGTTCAATTTAATCCCAATCGCCACGTAATTGGCCGAAGCCGAAGGCGCGGGCTAACAATGGAGTAGAGTAGAAATAACAATTCGGCATCTGCATTGTACGACGTTTTATGAAAAGTTTGAATGGATAAAGAAATTGGGTCCGCCACGAAACTCTCAAAAGGAAAAAATGAAAATCCCACGGATATTAGTTAACTATCTAGCAGTGCCCGCGGACTCCGTTCTGCGTTAGAAATATTTTTGTGCCGGTCCGTAACCTAGCTGTTTGTCCCGCGTAATACTTCAGCAGCGCCGCACATTTTTGTTTTGCTAATAGGTATCTTTGAAGATATTTGTTTAAACTGTATATAATAAAGCGCACAAAATATATTATACTTACATTAAATTTCCATTCTAAAAAACATATTTACAAAGAAATAAATTAATACCATATAGGCTAAATAAGTTTCACAAAAAATATTTATGTAAATCCACAATTTTCTCGCGTTCTATTCCAGTTTAAAGAGGATAATAGGTTCAGAATATACTTGCGTCGCCTGCCTTCTAATTCTCTTCTCCGTCTCCGTGGTCGCCGCCTTCCTCGTGGTGTTCAAGACCACGCCTTCCACTGGAGAAGTTACGGAGAAGAATATATATGGAGATAATCTGATGAAGAAGATCGGGATGCTAAAGAAACGGCAGTTGAATGAGGGTTATGGATATACTGAAAAGTAAGTTAAAGTCGTAGTATTTAAGCGATTCTTAGTGACCTGCATAGATTTATTAAAAAGGTCGTCGCTCGCGCTCCGACTAGATAGAGCCCTACCTAACAACGACAGCTCCGTGAGTGCTGCAACTTTTCTTGTAGTGTGAGTGTGTCAATTTGTAATTTGTATGGTGCGCGGATGCTAATGTGTGTGAAAAATTGTATAGCGACGGCTCGGGTTTGCCAATTTAGGCAGAGTATTTTTTGCCGCACTTTTGAAGTTGAGGGCTCCCTCTTGGACTTCTATGACCTGCAGTTTAAAAATTATAAAGACAATAACTTTAAAATTAAAACGTCATAATATTTTGGGTTGTCAATCTAAAATCACTTTGTAATACGAGTACAAACACAATACAATTTTCTCCCAAAAGTTGCTCTAAAATTGTATTTTCCGATAAAAAAAATTCAGAAACCACAATGGATGATAGCGTGATTTTTATTTTAATATTTCGGTAATAATTATATGCAAAAATACTCGGAACGGATTTTGGATAACTGGCTTAGTTTTTTTTAGTAATTAGGTAAAACTAAGTTTTTCTGTTATGGTATTCCGCAACGCTGCATCCGATCCATCCATCCATCGGCCCACCAACGTTTTTGTTAGAGAAGGACAAAAATAAATTCAGTAAATATGCTCTTTATCTCAGTTTCTATTGTCCATCTTCGACGACCTCCGTGGTTGAGTGGTTAGCGTGCCGGTTTTCAAGGCGCCGCCATCTCGGAGGTTCCGGGTTTGATCCCCGGTCGGGGCAACGTAGAAAAATAAGTTTTCTACATTGTCTCGGGTCTGGGTGTTGTGGCACCTTCGTTGTTTCTGATCTCCTTAACACAAGTGCATAAGCTACTTACTAAGGGATCGGAACAATGTATGTGATGTTGTCCACTATTTATTTATTTATTATTTATTTATTTATTTTATCTTAGCTCAGTTGATGCGATATAGTTTTTGTATGTGCTCTCCCTGGTTCGATTATTTCTTATACATGCTTTAAACTAATTTAACATTTATTTCAATCCACAGAAGCAAGTGGGACGATTCGCTGGTGAATCCGATTGGCAGTTTCTCTAATTTATTGGGCTCTGGTAGGTGGACGAGAGACATTTATAACTACACAAAAAAGTTCTACTAGTATGCGAGTTTCAGTTTCTAGAACTTAGATAAAAATCTGTCTTAATCCGAATATTACTTGGATAATTAATTAACACCATATTATACAGAAATTTAAGCGATTTTTTGTGTTAGGGTTTAAAATGATATTTTTTTTTACAGAATATTCTGCAAACAATTACAAAGGAGCGGTAAGTAATACCTAGATGACTACTTCACGAAATATTTTTAAATGAATGAATGAAATAATGAAGGAATTAAGTAATGATAGAATGAGTGAATGAATAAACCTTCCATCAAATGAGATTGTAAACGTATAACGAATAAAAATAACATCACAAATGATCAGAGCTAGTTTCCAATCTCTATAGTTTATGAATCGAGACCCGTAGTAATATTTCGTTTTGTTAAAAAGCCTGTACAGTAGCGGGATACTGGGATTATTCGAGATTTAATGTAGGGTTGGCAAAAAAAAAATACAAAAGAATACTTTTTTTTGGTATATGGAACTGCAGATTGTATGAAGACTGAAGCATCATGCCGATTGGATGATATATAATGGATGGTCTATGCCCCGTACTATACTAGAAAGTACAATCGAATTTGACGACAAGGCTATTTTAGCGTGTGGCTAAAGTCTGAACTAACGCCGTTATCTTGTGCTACTGTTTGATAGTTCGCTCTGTCAGTATATCACTATTGTATTTTATGTTGTTTTTGCTTACTATAACTATTTTAAACTAAAATTGAAGTAAAGTTGAGGAGATTTTATTTTATGGCTGCCTTTGTTTTGCAACAGCGCCCTCCTTCAAGTGCCAAGAGAGCCTTGTCGGACTGTAGGTATTAACTGATGACTGATCGGGTATGGTCAAAAGATGGAAACTAACAATTTATCCGATCCGGATTTGCGCTATCTGAGATAGAAATTTGACATAAGCTCCATACAAGTAATGTCAAAATTCTATCTTTGGATACAAGTAATGTCAAAATTCTATCTTTGGTTGGACAAATCCGAATTGGATAGGCTATTACATTCGGCCGTAATTAAGCTTGGCCACGGAATACATAATAGTACCTAACGGTGCAGAATGCTCACTCCGCAAGATGATTTAAAGAAATTGCGACACAAAAAGTGCAATTCACTTCGAAATAGCGTCTGGCCCCGCCTTCTCAAACAACACTCAACAAACGCAAAGTTGTGGTCTCTCATTCGACGTACTAAAGATGCCTTGCAATCGGGCGCACGTAGCGCATGTAATAGACCGTACAAGAACTAACGCGAGCAAAGTAGCCGGCGCGTGGCAGCCGTCTGAAAATGAACCTGGCCGGGTTTGGGCGGGTTTGTGAGTATAATCGAGTATAAAAAGACAGCTATCATTTTTTCTCTTGGATATGTCATCCCATACATTTTTTTTAATTTTCTTTCAAAAGCGTACCAGAAGTTCCATACAACTACGAATTAATGAATATATAACTACGGCTGCTGAGCTTCTCAGTACTAAATGACATGGCCGGATTCTGCCCTGGAAAAAAAATATTCATGGCTATCGACAAACAGTACGTCATATTAAAGCTTATAATTATGTCTTTACAATCGTTTAATTTTTATGATCTGAAAACTAGCGAGAGACATAATATCAGCATAACAACTTGCAACAAAATGCGCCTAAATAATTTTAATAGCAATGATTTTTTATTAAAAAATGATGCATATTGGTTATGAACTTATTATTTTTTCGTATTAAAAAGCTTAGAAATTGCGAGTAAACATTTTGAACAGCATTTATTTAATCAAAAAATCATTGCTATTAAATTATTTAGGCGCATTTTGTTGCAAGTTGTTATGCTGATATTATGTCTCTTGCTAGTTTTCAGATCATAAGAATTAAACGATTGTAAAGACATAATTATAAGCTTTAATATGACGTACTGTTTGTCGATGGCCATGAATATTTTTTTACAGGGCACAGCTCCATACAAGTTTCGGCCATGTCCTTTGTCTCGAAAAGAGCGCACGGCGAACTCATCCGAGTTTTTTCTGCGGATGGTACTGTTATATCTAGACGGAGCGGGTGTATTTGCCTGCGGTATTGTACTTCAAAGTGAGGCTGATGTATTACTCAGGGAGGAGTTTTGAAGGATTTTGTAAAGGAAAATAGAAAAAAATTGTTTTTGATAGTTAAGTATACCTAACGATAACGAAGAATGACCTAATGTGGTTTCAAGTTTTCTCATGAACTATTCTAGGAAAAATATTCCAAAATATTCTAGGAAAAAAAACAGTGTTTTTAAAGAAATAATTTGTTTGAATCAACACTAAAAATTTGATTTCCATATCCGGAATTTAATTTTAACACAAAAAGTTACTTTATTTTTAATGATAACTTTTATTTAATAATAAAAAAAAATTATTAAGAAGTAGACAACTTGTTCACTGTATTTTCATTATAATTTACAAATAAACATTTTGATTTTGATTTTTTGATTTTGAGATCGTAACAGGCAGTCATGTTTTCTCTTTTTTAACCGACTTCAAAAAAGGAGGAGGTTCTCAATTCGTCGGAATCTTTTTTTTTTATATTGCACCGTGTGCATCGGTTTTTGTGTCACGTACAGAATTTGCTACTTGTCATCAAATATTTATGTCATTTAACTTTTAAGATATTCCCCGAGGCAGGGTCTTGAGGAATCTTGTAAGAAAACAAAACACTTTGTATCTTACGTTGTACTCTATAGTCTATGGAAATGACAATTCGCGCGTGACTTGAAAAATATTTCAAACGTATACAAATTTTGCATAGTATTTTACTTGACATTTTCCTGTTTGTGTCTTGAACACACCCGTGAATATAACTGTATTTAACATGAAAACAAAACATTTATAAATTAATGTTTAATTAAAGTATATTAAACAAGTTGTACTTCTCAATAAAATTTGTATGTTAGGGAATGTGGATTGAAAAGAAATTAACGTTTTGTATGCAAAATTAAATTTCGGATATGAAAAACAAATTCCTAGTGCCAATGGTTCTTAAAAAAACTATTTTATTTTGTTAAAATATTTTGGTTTTGGTTCATGAGAAAACTTGACACCACCTTTGGTCAAGGATAATGACCATTAATGTATGGTATCCCGTAGTAAGCTGAATCAAACATAAACTTTGTTTTTATAGACAATGCTATCCAAGTTAACTCCTACAATTATTACTTTTTTAGTTAACATCCGGATTCTAAAGTTATAGGCAAACGAACTAGTTGTACCTCTTGGTGAAATCACATTGACACGAAAATATGTACATCGAAAAGAAAGTAACTTTTTGTATGCAAAATTAAATTCCGGATATGAAGAACAAATTCCTAGTGCCTATGGTTCTTAAGAGTCCACTAACCCATGATGTCTCCCATACAAACGTAAAACCAAAATCATTTGTAATTCGTGCAATAGTGCGACGTGAGGTAGTGTTGTTTTTATTACAAAACAAATAAGCAGAAAGCATGTCCTCTTTGACATACAAATAAGCAAAACTAAATTCGTTTACAATTTCGTTTAACAAAAGTATTTCGGAACCAAATATGGCCAGGAGCATAGATTATTACCTACTATATGAATCCGATTATTACCACAACATGATCAAAATATGCACGAATTACAAATGATTTTGTATTTTGAATGTATGGTGAAATCGTAGGTCAGTGCATTCTTAACGCACAGAATTTTATTTTCCTAGACTATTTTAGTTTTGGTTCATGAGAAAACATGATATCACCTTTTGTCATTCTCCTTTTGTATAATTTTTAGTAGGTAAGGTAAAGACATCGCAGACTGCACGCAATGGCTCGTAAATCATAATATCTTTGGCTGTACCAAAACAGATGATATTTCCTCATTGCGCGCTCGGTCCCAGTTGTATCGGATACCCGTGTAATAGATTTCTCTCACTTGACGCCGTGAGACCTATAAAATATACCGGACATAAATCAGTTAACCTTCGCCTCCACTGAGCGAGCGAGGAGATAGCTATAAAAAGTGTGATACAACATGACACATCATATTAAGGCGAAATCAACGAGTCTGCCCGTGTTTTTTTTTGCAATTTGTATGCTAATGGCTTATGGCAGTCAACTTGAAGGAATGGAAGTATCATTTTTACGTGTTTATTTCAAAATCTAAATAAAATAATAATTAAAATTTAAAAATAAATTATAAATTTAATATATTATATTATATTTTAAATTTTTTTATTAAAATGTTACAATAAAACTTATTTTATATATATATATAAGACATTGAGGATCTCCAAAATAAAACACAAAATTGTTTCTCTGAAATAACAAAGTTTTGTTTTATTACAAGTTTTGTTTTATTTTACAATTATCTAGTTATTATCAAGTTACGACAATTACACTTCTATCTCACCTGAAATAACAAAGAAACGACATTTAAAGTTCACTATATCTCGAGTCCTCAATCACATTCTTTCTATGAGTTTTTATTACGACAAAAACGCACACAACAATTTCAGCGTCCCTCGCCATTTTAAATCATCGACACAGATCACTAATCATAGGTACCTACGCGACAGACAGCTGATACGCGAAGCGCGGCAAATTCAAATGAATGAAATGTCACTCATTTCATTACATCTCCCCCCCTAAGAGCGAAAATTCTAAGCAATATATCTGTAAAATGTACTTATAAGTCATCTTCATATTCATTATCATCTCCTTCATCTTCTTCAGCCTCTGTTATGACAGGTTGCAATTTTGTTATATGAAATAATGTTGATTCTGTTTTTCTGTTGCCTGTATCAATCCTATAAATGGAATTCGATATTTTCTCTATTATCTTGAAAGGGCCTATTTTTAATTCGTCTAATTTCTTTCTATTCAGTCTATTTCCATTTTCTACATATACACTGTCTCCTACATTAAATTCTTGCATTTTTCTATTTCTATCAAATATTTTCTTGTTATACTCATGAGATTTTATTGTATTCTCTAATGCCAATCTTCTATCAGCAATCCACTTGTCTTCCTTTTCCATCGTTTTGAATTCATTTGGTAGAATACTGACATTTGTACCATCCAGTAAATATTTTGGTGCAAAACCTGTAACGGAGTGTTCTGTTTCATTATATTTTTGTATACATTCTCTTGCCAGTGTTGTCCATGTTCTCTTATTATTTTTCTCATTCATTTTACACCTTATTTTATTTACTATTGTTTGGTTTAATCTTTCATTCAAGCCGTTCGAGAATGGTGTATTCACGGCTGTAAAAATTAGTTTAATATTATTTTCCTGCAAAAATTGTTTAAATTCTCTTGAATTTATGCCCGGATATTGATCTGTCAGGATAATTCCAATCTCATCTGTCTCTAGTACTTTCTTTGTTAACCTTTAAGTATGGACGTGGAGTCTCACAGGCTACTCGATGTTTTCGGTTTCTTAGTTTAACCTAGTTCCCCCCACTCCCCGCGATTGAGCGGCTCAGTAGCTTTTGTTTTAGTTGTAAAACTACCAACCAGGGAGGAGGTTGCGTCTTCCGATGAATATCACGTGAGTAATGACCATCAAAATATTGACCGGAGCCTGTCAGGCTACACGTCCATTGTTGCCCTGTAATATATTTTATAAGAGCGATTATGTTTGTTTCAGATTTTGTAGTACAAAATGTCAAATAACAATAAAGCCGGTAGTTCTAAATTAAAACGACCATCTACGAGTTCTGTTCAGTGCCCTGCTAGGAATACTTGGCGTGTAGGAGATCCATCTTTCGAACAAGAAGTTAGTGAGTTGTTGTTAGCTTCGGATCAGTCTGACAATGAAGAGAATATTGAAGATTTTTTTATATTGGAGTCCGAACTGATACAAAATCATCAAAGTGATGATGATGAAGATCAGGACCAAGATCAGAACCAGGACCAGGACCAGGATCAGGACCTAGGAGAAGAAACGGGTAGTGATAGGTCGGACAATATTCCACTATCGGAGTTAGTGAGAACTACTCGTAACTATTACTACGGCAAAAATAGGTATAAATGGGCCAAGACACCGCCTTCGACTAGGGTACGTACCCCACATCATAATATTATAACATCTCGTGCAGGTTCTTCAAAATTGACTCCTGAAGATGGTAAAGATCACTACAGTATTTGGAATAAGCTTTTCGATGAAGAAATGCTTCAGTGCATTCTAACTTGGACCAATGTTAGAATTTCTAGTTACAGAACCAAGTTTGTCCGTCATAACAGACCTGAATTGAATGATTTGGACATGGTTGAACTCAAAGCCTTTATTGGTCTATTGTTTTACTCATCTGTGTTGAAATCAAATGATGAAAACACGAGTTACTTGTTCGCTTCAGATGGCACAGGTTGTGAGATATTTAGGTGCGGAATGTCAGAGACAAGATTTCTAGTTTTGTTATTGTGTCTACGATTTGACAACCCAGATGATCGTGAAGAGAGGATGAAGACGGATAAGTTGGCTGCCATATCCCCTATTTTCAACAAGTTTGTGATTAATTCTCAACAGTTGTATGAATTGAGCGAATGTGCCACAGTGGATGAAATGCTCGTCAAATTTCGAGGAAGAAGTCACATGATATCATACATGCCAAAAAAGCCTGGTAAATATGGATTGATAATACGAGCACTATGTGATGCCAATAACTATTATTTTTATAATGGGTATATTTACTCTGGAAAAGACTCTGATGGTACCGGATTGACAGCACAAGAAAAAAAATTTCTAGTTCCAACTCAGTGTGTCCTACGCCTCACAAAACCCATTCAAGGAACCAACCGTAATGTGACGGCCGACAATTGGTTTTCATCTATAGAGCTCGTAGACGAACTATCTTCACGGAAGCTGACGTATGTAGGAACTCTGAAGAAGAACAAGAGGGAAATCCCGATTGAATTTCAGCCAAAGAAGGATCGAGAAGTAAGCTCTACTTTATTTGGATTTACGAGCACAAAAACGCTATGCTCATACGTGCCAAAGAAGAATAGAGCTGTGATACTTGTATCTTCCATGCATCATGGTGACCAGGTAGATGAGAATACTAAAAAACCTGAAATTATTATGTATTATAACACAACTAAAGGTGGCGTCGATGAGGCTGACAAGAAATGCTCGATTTACTCCAGTAGCCGTCGAACAAGGAGATGGACTATGGTGTTGCTATATCGTATCCTAGACTTGAGTGCCATGAATGCGTACATTTTATATAACATGCACCAATCAAAAGCTACGGAGAGAGGAGATTTCCTAAAAAAATTAGCACGTGTGCTTGTGGTGCCTCATGTGCAAAGACGTGTTGTAAATACACGATTGCCAAGAGAGTTGAGGCTGACCATGACTCGAGTTTTAGGTAATGATATGGTTACAGAAGATGTCCAGGACCAAGAAACCAGTCAGGGAACCAGAAGAGCATGCAGAATCTGTCCCGCTAAAAAACATAGGATGACTACCCATGTTTGTGTTGGGTGTAACAAACCTGTATGTCTCCAATGTTCTAGACCTTTGTGCACTGACTGCCAATAAATTTACGTTATTAGACTGTTGTCAAAATTTTTAATATTTGTTACCTGAAGTAGGTGTTTTGTGTTTTTGGTTTCTTATTTATTATATTTTGAGAAAAAAAGACTCATTTTGTTATAGGAATAGGTTTGGCTGTTTTTAATACCTATAAATGTAACCTAAGTAGATTAAGACTGAAAAGTGCCATAATTTTTGATTTTTGAAATTTCTATATTTTTTTAAATAAAAGTTGATTATATAAGCACGTTATTTTATTGCTAAATCCCGTAACTTTATTATTCAATCAGTTTTAAAGCGATCTTATATCAAATTCCCCAAAAAAATGTGTTTGTATATAGGAGCCTGTGAGACTCCACGTCCACAGTAGTGTTACGAAAAAATCACGTCCATACTTAAAGGTTAAATTTATAAAGTCACATGCATTCTGGGTTTTCGAAGTCGCAATAAATGCATATCTTGTGTAGTGATCTACTAAAAGGTGTAGATATTTCTTTGTAGACCTAGATCCTCCAAATCCACCAATAGTATCCATTGACATTATTTCAAATGGTTTGGTGGCTGGTCCCAGTTGTGACAGTAATCCAATTTTTTTTTGACATCTTGATTTATTTTTTATGCATATTTCACATGTTTTACAAATATTTATGATATTTTTTGTTAGGTTTATAGCCGTATATATTGAACTTATTTTTTTCTGCAGTTGTCTGATCCCAATATGGCATAAATCTTCATGCACCTTTTTTATAAGTTTTTTACTAAATTCTTCTGAGAGGATAATCTTTTCCTGTTTCTTTATTTTTTTATAATAGATATTATTTTTTAGTATTAAATTTTGTTTCTTTTCTCGTATTGTTTCATTTTTCTCTTGGTCTTCAACTATATCTTTTATTTGTATTAAATTAACTATTCTCAATGTTTCCTCTCTGTTATCTTCTGGTTCTAATACAGGGTTTCGGCTCAAACAGTCTGCTTCTACATTTTCTTTACCAGGTATATATTTTACGGTAAAGTCATACTGAGATAGGTAGTATGTGAGATCACCCAATTCTTCATCTGTCCTGCATTTAATGTTCATGTTCTCTAGAGGTTTGTGATCTGAGTAAATGGTGAATTGTTTTCCGATGAGCCAGTGCTGCCAATATGTAACAGCTTCTTTCATAGCAAGACATTCTAAATATATAGCATTTTTCCGTTTTTGATGTTCATTCAATTTTTTTGAGAAATATGCCACCGGTTTGTCTTTACCATCTAGTTGTGTCTGTTTTAATATTGCTCCAATGCCCTCCAAAGATGCATCGGTAAAGATTTTGATTGGTAAGTCTTTGTCGAATATTTCCAAGACCGGTTGCGAACATAAATATCTTTTTATCAGATTGAATGCTTCTTCACATTTCTCTGACCATACAAATTTCTCGTTTTTTCGTAATAAATTGTGTAATGGATCTAAGATAATTGCACTTCTTGGTATATAGTCATGGTAGAAGTTTATTTTTCCCAAAAATTGTCTGATGTTCTTTTGCGTCTTAGGAGTTGGAAAGTTCCTTATTGAAATCAAATTGTCTTTTAGTGGTCTTACTGAATTGTTCTGAATTATATGGCCGAGGTATTTTACCGAGTCTGAAGCAAAGGTACATTTCTTAAACTTCAGTCTAAAGCCTTCTTTAATTATTGCCTCTAATACATTTCTAATGTGCCTTATATGTTCTTCAAAGGTAGACGAGTATATCAAAATATCATCGATATAGTTAACAGAGTATCCTGTGAGATTGTCAAAGATGTAAAAGTTTCAAAGATGTAAATTGTAATTGGATATTATTATATTTCTTTTTTCATGATATTATATTGTGCAATGTTCATAGTAAATTAATAATTTTTTGTTTGTGATTCTAAAAATGTTAATTGACTTTCTAATGATTTATATTTGCATGCCAATATGGTGTGGTATAGTTAGACCTTATATATATTTTGTAACAACCAACTTTTGTTAATACTTATACCAGCAAATGAATAAATTGATTGATTGATTGATTGATTGATTGATTGTGTTTTCTTAGAATATTGCTTAAGATTCTCTGGAAAATTGCTGGTGATGTTTTCAAGCCAAAAGGGAGGCAGGTCCACTGGAAGTGGCCATCTTGTGTGACAAATCCTGTTTTACTTCTGTCTTCCACCCGTAATGGTATTGCCCAAAATGCTGAGTTTATATCTAGTGTAGTAAAATACTTGCAATTTCTAGTTTTAATAATTAGATCATCTATCAAAGGAAATGGTTGAGCTTGTGGTATAACTATTTTGTTTAACTCTCTGAAATCTACACATAAACGGGATTTTCTATTTTCACCTTTTTTAAACGCCAATGTCACTGGAGCAGCGAAAGGACTGTATGATTCTTCTATTAAATTGTTCTTTAGTAACATCGATATTTGCTCTTCAATTTCTAATCTATCTTGTATTGTACATCTGTATGGTCTTTTACTACAATATTTATTTACTTGTAAATCTATGCGAGCTTCATAATCTTTAACTGGACCTATATCATACTTGTCCTTAGCAAATATTGTTTTATATTCCTTTATAATTTTCTCTATCTCAATTTTCTTTTGATTATCTAAATGGTCTGTCATACTTATAAATTCCTCTGTTTCTATGTGTTCATTGAAATTTACTGTATATTTTTTTATATTATTATCTTCATTTCTGTTATCTTTAGACATCCTGTCTATTTTATTTGTTATTTTCTTTTGTTCTATCTGCAAGTTCTCATTTTGGGTTAATCTGAATTTCTTAATCATATCTAATCCGATTATGAAATCATCAAAATCTTCATTTTCTACTATGTATACATCCACCTCTTCTTCTAAATCAAATATTTTAATTTTTATTGTTATCAAGCCATCCATCTTCTTCACACCATTAACCGTTTTCATGTATGCTATGTTCACATCATCTTTTTTTTCTTTTACTTTTATTAATCTTGAATTTATTATAGAAATCTGTGAGCCTGAATCATAAATACCACTCACTTCTAGTTTATTTTCTAATAAAAGCTTGATTTTGATTAATGGTGTGCTTACTAGTTTTTTTCTCAGTATTTATGTCTACTTCAATTATGGAGTTATTGTTTACATTTTTAGTTTTAAGAACTTTTTCAGGGTCATTTTTATTTTTCTTGAACCAACATGACTCCTCCGGATGATATCTAATTCCTTTGTCCAAAGATTCACAAGTCTTACATGACTTCTTCTCATAAGTTTTATTTTTATTATAAAATGTACTGCTCTTTATGTTAGTTGAGTTTTTCTTATACATCGTGCCTTCATATTTTCTTATCTCGTTGAACAAGTCAGTAGTGTTGTTGAGTTCATCCCTGTTTAACTTATTTAAGATAAATCCAGGTAAACCAGTTGCAATAAGATCTATCATTGTTTTGGAATCTATAGATTTGTTTATATCTAATAAAAGCCGTTCTTTTTTTATGGCATAATCAATTAACTGTCCTTCTTTATACCTAAATGCGAGAGCATATGTGACTATGTCCCATCCTTGGTTTTTAAAAGTTTCTAAAAACTTGTCTTTCCATTCACTCCATTCAGAATTTATTGTTAGTTTTATGATCATCGAGCTATACCAATCCAAACAAGGTTTATCTAACCTTAAAAAATAACCTCAAAATATCTATTTTTGTCTCATCTTTTGTTATATTAAAGCGCGCACACTCTTTTTCAAAAATTTCTATCCATTGCATCGCATTAGGATTTTTGCTTGTGAATTTTTCAATAATAAATTTTTCTGAGATATGTTTTAAGTTATGTTGACTTTCTTTCTTAGTTGTAGTTTCTATTAATTGTTCCAAGATTTGTTGCAAAGTGTCATTTGTGTCCTTTGCTTGTGTTGTGCTTACTTCATCTAAATATTGATCTAAAAATTGCATATTACCTTCCTCATCTACATATGTCTTCTTTAGATTTTCATCCAACTTTATCCATACTTTTCTACTCTGGTGTCTTTTTTTAATGCTATTTTTTACTTTTGTGAAAGTGTTCGTTTTAACAATATATGTATGATGACTCACCGGCTTCAGTTCCTCGGGTAAAACATAACATTTTCCTTCTTCAGTAGATATTGAGGTTATAGCTAATACATTTGATTTGCCATCATTTGAGGCTATTATTGTAAACTCAAATTGAAGCCGGTCCATCTTCTTTTAGTTCACAAAAATGTCGTTTTATAAGACATTGAGGATCTCCAAAATAAAACACAAAATTGTTTCTCTGAAATAACAAAGTTTTGTTTTATTACAAGTTTTGTTTTATTTTACAATTATCTAGTTATTATCAAGTTACGACAATTACACTTCTATCTCACCTGAAATAACAAAGAAACGACATTTAAAGTTCACTATATCTCGAGTCCTCAATCACATTCTTTCTATGAGTTTTTATTACGACAAAAACGCACACAACAATTTCAGCGTCCCTCGCCATTTTAAATCATCGACACAGATCACTAATCATAGGTACCTACGCGACAGACAGCTGATACGCGAAGCGCGGCAAATTCAAATGAATGAAATGTCACTCATTTCATTACATATATTATAAATTTAAAAATTAAATTAAAAAATAAATCAATAAAAATCTTTGCATAAAAATGTCTATACTAGGGGCTAGGAAATTCGTTTAAAATTATTTTTAAGCGAGTAACTTGCAAATCGCGGACAAATTTCTTTAACTCTACACTTTCAAGCAGAGATTTTTAAATAAACACGTGAAGACGATACTGGGATTATCGCAATTTGACTACCTATTATGTCTTTTTAGCTTAAAAATCGCGAAAATCCACAAACAAATTGAATTTCGTACATATATATATATTTGTACACCCGTGGCATGCTCCTTAATGTTGATTCACACGGGCCACAAGCCACAGCTGCAAGCGCCGCCAATATAAACTGATGCGGTTACAAAGGTAGCGCGACAACCACTTGTGGCCGGTGGTGGCCAGTTCTTTAGCCAGGCTATCATACTCATTATTTAGGCCATATATTATACACATTAGGCCAGCTTTATGATTTTCATAATTGACTTTGGCAAAGAAGGTTTAATTGCTAGAATCACGTGAGTGGCGATTTTTGTATCGCCTTTAAGTGATCGTGACTCATGACCATTAATTAGTTTTTATGATTTTTTTTGTGTAGGTCTGAGATTATAAAATGTTCATACCGCCAAGTAAAAATAATTTATATAGCAAAAAACTACTTTGTATAGAGTCCTAGTTTGTAAAGTCTTACTTTGTAGAGTTCGTCTTGATAAGTACCATGGCAGTGTCGGATATTCCGTCGTGAAGCAGTCTTTGCTAAGCGTTACTGTGTTACTGGACACTGTGACACTAAACAACTGATGTCTTTGGGTGATAAGCGCACTTCAGTACAAAGTCCTGTAATGCATTAGCACCGCACAGTATAGCGAACCAGCTTTACTTTGCTATAAAATAAAAATAATCGCTATCCATGGACGTTAGGCCTTACCGGGTTTATAGAAAAAGGTGCAACTGTCTTAGTATGACTTTAGTGAGACGTATAGGAAAGAAAATTGTTAAGGAAAATCGTTTAGTTAATATTATTGAGGGTTCAGTATAGATGTCGTCTTATAACTGATGTAAATATACATATTTGTATTTTTTTATTTAAATAACATTGAATAACTTTATCGGACGTCCGCGATATTGTTAGTTTATCACTGACCCCACGGGAGTCATGGATTTTTCCGGTATAAAAAGTAGCTTATGTGTTAATCCTGGATATCATCTACATCCTTTTCAAATTTCAGCCAAATCGGTTCAGTAATTACGGCGTGAAGGAGTAAGAAACATACACACTTATACAAAAATTTTAGAGTTTTTTATAATATATTTTTACCTTTTTTTTGTAGTTACATATGTTCTTTGATATTGTAGAACATACTTTTTTCCTATCTTCTTTTTCTCTTCCCCACATCTGCACTATTTCTTTTCTTATATTTACTTAATATCCTAAGTAAGTAAATATAAGAAAAGAAATAATTATTAAATTTAAGAAAGGCAAAATAATGAAAATGAAGTGAAAATGTAAGAAAAACAAAATGATGAAAATGAATTAAAAAATTTAAGAAAAGCAAAATTATGAAATTAATAAAGTAAAAAATTTAAGAAAAGTAAGATCATTGCATGAAGTACAGACTGTACAAAAAGACTTCAAACATTGAACATAGGGCATAGCGATGGAAAAAATTAAAAAAAAAACCGTAACAAAACTGCTGTCAAGTTAATTATTTCACGAAGGAACCCTAAAAAAGAGTTGTCTCTATATCCGGGTCCCCACAAATCACGCGAAGCCCGCGGGGGAGACAAATACAGCCTTAAGACGCGCTATGATTTGTTGTCTCCTTGTACCACTATACAGGGTGTTGCGAAAAATAATCTACAAAAAAAAGGCGTGTGGCACTCGGAGACTGCCGCGGTAAAGTTATTGCATAGAATTTAAAGTTATTTTTAGTTTTGCCATCAATCGAAAAGTAGAACTTTTGGTACCAGGCTACCATGAAGCAGACAGCGCAACTCCACTAACTTTTGAGTTTTTAGTTTGCCATCTATCGAAAAATAGCAGAACTATTTAGTGATTTAGTTCTGCTATTTTTCGATAGATGACAAACTAAAAAGTTTGTGAGTTGCGCTCTTTGCTTTCATGGTAGCCTAGTACCAAACGCTGTACTTTAGGAGTGCCAGGTTATTTTCGTTACGGATTTTCTGGATTCGGTCTGCACCGTCAAAACCCGCGATAGAAGCTATGCAATAGCTTAAAAGTTTTTCTTTCTCTTAAAATTTATTCTATTTATTGACTTTTATTTATTTTTATTGTCATTTAATATAGAATTTTTAAAGTTACACGAATTGTTTCTTACTAGTCTGATTGACCGACTCACTCAGTGAGTCAGCCACGCGTTCTAATGAATCCATCAGACTGAAGTTACGTGTCGGCAGTTTACCTATAAAAAAATTAGACTTCTAAAATTAAAGAAAAGTCTGTGGCTGTGTTTACCTTATGCCATGATTTAGTTTACATTTGGATGCAAGATGCTTCTAAGATTATATCTTCATTTCTAAATACACAGACAAATATTTTAATTTTACTAGGTATTTTTTTTTTTTTTTTTTTTTTTTTTATTAATAAATAAATAAATAAATATGTATCAGGACATTATACACATCGCAATCTAGCCCCAAAGTAAGCGATAGCTTGTGTTATGGGTACTAGATAACTGATAAATATACATACATACTAATATACATAAATATAATATATTGAAATACACCCAGACACTGAAGAACATTCATGCTCATCACACAAACATTCTCCAGTAGTGGGAATCGAACCCACGACCTCCGACGTAGAAGCTGGTTCGCTACCGCTACGCCATTAGGTCGTCAAAATTTACAACCTATTAGGGGTATTAAAACAGTTTACGTCCTATTCTCAGAACTAACGGATATACACCAAAAATCATGAAAATCGGTAGCGCCGTCTTTGGATATCAGAGAATTTTATATTAGAGACTAGCCGACCCGGCAAACGTTGTTTTTCCATCAGAGATATTTAAAAAATAGCTTACGATCTACTCTTAAACCTGCCGAACATACACCGAAAATTTCATAACAATCGGTCGAGTCGTTTCGGAGGAGTTCTTTAACAAAATTTGCATGAGAATTTTAAATATTAAAGATTTTTTAAATACGAAGCATCCTGTACCTTTACGGTAGAGTCTTCACCAATTGACTCCCATTAGGGCATCGAAATAATATATTAATATTTATTGCTTGAGGGTATTCATTTATCCAATTTATTAAGAACCCTGGCCCCTCACAAAATACTAGCTGCAAGGGCTCTAATAAAATTGGTATTTAGTATACAAATATTGAATTTAAAAATGAGCCTAAACACCACGGAAATAAGGTTGCAATTTCAATTCGAGAAAAACCCGAAATTCTGCGCATTAGAGGTGTCCCTACGAATATATTTAAAAGCTTCTGAAGTTATGCTACTTAAGGGAAAAGTGATATAGGGTTCTGCCCACCATTTTTGGGTTAATAAATTTCGGGGCTTCCTGGGGATTCATAGTATTTTCACGCTTGTTTGCAATTTGGATATATCGAGGCCAGGAGCTGTAGCCATATGAAATTTTCAGATACGCTAAAAATATAGAAATTAAACGAAATTCATAATTGTATGAAAATTATCGCTAAATTTGTCACGTGGTCTTCGCGCATTCAAATTATACATTTTCAGAGTTCCGCACCCAAAGGGTAAAAAAGCGGGACCCTATTAATAAGACTTCGCTGTCCGTCACCAGGCTGTATTTACTCTTGAACTGTGATAGCTACAGACTTGAAATTTTTGCAGATGAGCAGATGATGTATTTCTGTCGCCGCTATAATACAAATACTAAAAATAGAAAAAAACATATTTAAGGGGGCTCCCATACAATATTAACTTTATATTTTTTCCTAGTTTTTGCTCAATATCAATTCAACATACGTCACATCTTTCCCGTCCTCTTATCGTATTGTATTTCGTCACACACACACACACACACACTCACACACACACACACACACACACACACACACACACACACACACACACACACACACACACACACACACACACACACACACACACACAAAATATACACTCGCAACCGCACATCGACCGCACTAATATCAATTGTTATGCTACATTTACTGTTGTCCGTCCGTGTTAAAATTGTTTTAAGGTTTAACTTTAGAAACCGACCCCCAAGTCACGGGTTTCCTAGTTTGTGGGTCCAGGGTAATTTTAAGATAACTGTATTTATTTTCTGTTCACAAATAAACAATTTATTATTATTATTTATTTATTATTGATCTATGGCTTCAAAAATTCCGAGAATCGAATCCTAGTCCCTTGAAATACCACAACGTTCCTAAGTCAACGGTTTAGCAGTTTTCATTCAAAATGTCGCGCTCCCACCTAATCCATTACCTCTCCCCCGACTCGTCTTACACCATAATAAAA
The DNA here is from genome assembly GCA_963855885.1 of Coenonympha glycerion. NCBI lineage: Eukaryota > Metazoa > Arthropoda > Insecta > Lepidoptera > Nymphalidae > Coenonympha > Coenonympha glycerion. The sequence goes on from OY979653.1 coordinate 8,188,916, forward strand.
CAACGCGCTCTTCACAAAGGCTTGAAAGGGCCCATCGTCCGGTGGGGCCCAACAATGCCCGCCGTGGGCGCTGGCAGATTAAAACATAGCCGGCTTTATAAGGGCGCCTATGCACGGAGCTGGTTTTGCAAGCGTTTATATTGTATTGAAGCAGGCGTTATTTTGCGGAAATCCATAATTAGTAGAACTGATTAATTAGTTTTGCTATAATCCGCCACTTGAAAAGATTCTGTATGGTACAATATGCAGGAACACTGCCCACATGAAACACCACACACAATTTTCCAACACTCTCTTCTACGCACGTTTCGTCCCGGAAGTCAATATCTCCTGAGGATGTCCCGGTGTCGGCTTCGATATTATTTGGTCCTAAACCATATTATGACATACTAGCTATTGCCCAATTTAGTTTTTCACAAATCCCGATGGAAATGTGATTTTCCCGTTCCTGTTCCCGCTCCCTATTCCGATCTTTATACCCACTTTCAAGAAAGTTTACTAAAGTAATCTACTTATATTTACTGTTCCTATAAATTGCTGTAGAAAATTCGGGGTTCCTTAATATCGGGTAAAAAGTAGCCTATATCCTTTCTCTATATAAGTTTTTAAATATCTATTTTACTACTACAAAAAAAAACAGCTCCGTTTGTAATAGCCCTGAAAATAATAAACGCTCAGACAATTTTAGATGCACTGCAGTTATGATTGTATGTATATACTATAACTATATACAAACAAACATACAATAGACGCAGACAATTTTAGCGTCTAGGCCGTATGAGAAGATTTTCTTATCTAGATTTCTTATTTAGAGATAATCTAGAGAATCTTCTATTGTATTTTCAATACGATTTGGAATATTGTATTTTTTATAGGAATCATCTTAGTGCGTCCTGTCCGTCTGTCACGTCCGATTATTTCAGCAACTTATATCTATTTTATTTTATTTTATTTTATTTAATAGGAAAACTTACAGCTTATTAGAACAAATTAGCAGAGAAAATACATAAAATAAATAAAGCCAATTACAAGTTTTCACAACTAAAAATTACAATAAAAGGAAACAAAACTCACATGGACGATATAGGTACATATAGTTGAAGTTATATAAAAAAAAGAAGAAGAAGGTCAACTTGTTTATAATATAATAAAGGTTTTACTAGAAATACTTTGTCAGAAACTGGTGAGTAAATTCATCGGCCCGAGCTGAACGAACCAAAGAATTCACCAGCCAGGGTTTTGCGTGCAGAGGTGGCGGTGGTGCAGAATATGTCAATTTTGTTATTTACTTTGATGATCTTATTAATGGATATGCAGGATCTCGGGAAAAATGAGTTTTTTCTAAAATTAGTTTTCGCAAATGAAGCACAGAAAGCAGAATGAAATCGAGGGTGTGAATTTGTGGGGACATTGAAGAACAACTTATCAAGGAGTGGCACACAATCAACTTTACTAGTTGCTATGTTCATCAGGTAGGTTATGTCACTGATATTTCTACGAGTTGCGAGCGGCAGCAGATGAAGGCGAGCACACAAAGCTTCGTAGTTCATGTCACGCGGAAGTCTGAACCGAAACCTGAGAAAACGAACAAATTTCTTTTGGATTCTTTCAATGCGATGTGTGTAAACATCGTACTGAGGGTTCCAAATTTGAGAAGCGTATTCTAGGTTACTCCTAACCAAGGCGCAATAGAGTACTTTAAGGGTTTTCAATTTTGTGAAATCTTTTGATGACCTGATCAGGAAACCCAACATCTTTGATGCTTTATTAACGATTTGATTGATGTGCTTATCATAGAGAAGTTTATTGTCAACTATTACACCTAGGTCGCGTGCCTCATACACCCGGTTAAGAACTTGGTTATTAATTTTGTATGTTGACACAAACATGTTCCGTTTACGTGTAAAAGAAATCGTTGAGCATTTGGAGACATTTAGGTCCAATCTATTAATGGTACAGTACTGATCTAGTCTAAACAGGTCGTCCTGAAGAAGTGCTTGGTCATTGCAATTGTTTACTACCCTAAAGATTTTCATATCATCGGCGAAAAGCAAAAATTTGGAATTTTGGAAACACGAATCAATATCTTGGATAAAGATAATAAATAGAAATGGTCCTAGTAAAGATCCTTGTGGGACGCCCGAGGGTACGTTGCGCCAAGTTGATGTATATCCATTAAGTACTACAGCTTGCGATCTATTTTTTACATAAGAGGAGAACCAGCGAAAGAGATCACCCCTTATCCCTGCCTTACTAAGTTTGAGTAGTAGTATGTCATGGTCGATTCGGTCGAAGGCCTTACTGTAGTCGGTGTACACAGTGTCAACTTGGTCTTGGTTGTCCATCTTTTCAGAAATAAAATCTGTAAAGAGAATCAGATTGGACACTGTTGACCTACCTTTCACAAAGCCATGCTGGGATGGACTAATGTTGGACCTTAAGGTTGCGTATAATTGGTCGTATACTATGCGTTCGAATACTTTGGCTAGAACGCAGAGCTTGGAGATTGGACGATAGTTCTCCACTCTATGTTTGGGGCCTTTCTTATGTATAGGTGTTATAAAAGCAGACTTCCATATAGCAGGTACGGTGCCGTCACGTAGTGATTTGGTATATAGAAGTGTTAATGGGTGGGATAAAGGTTTGGCACATTTCAAAAGAAAGAAAGGAGGTAAACCATCTGGGCCTGCAGATTTGTTTAGATCTAGTGATTTAAGTAGTTTGTAAACTTGGTCCTGATTAACTTCAATTCTGTGAATATCATTCGACGTAATCGGCAAATCGGCGGATAAATGAGAGTCACTCGTAGCCCTAACTAGGCGCGGTTCGCTTGTCAGAAAAGTAGAATGGAAATAATCAGAGAATAAATTGCATATTTCATCACCTGACTCACATGTTTGGCCGGAATATGTCATAGAAGCAGGAACACGATTATGTTTAGTTTTGTTTTTTATGTATGACCAAAACTGTTTTGAGTTTGAAGTGATTGAATTTTCGGTTTCGTTAACGTATTTTGCATAACATGAGTTTTCAATCTGAATAGCTTTATCCCGTAAGCGCTCAAACTCATATTTATCATATAGATTTCCATATATTTTAAACTTAGAATGATGTTTAAATTTTTCCCGAATGATTTGGATAAGTTCGCCAGAGTACCACACTGGATATAGTTTCCTACTCTTAAGCGTATGTTGAGGAATATAACTATCTCTTAATCTGAAGAGAGTATTATAAAATAATTGAACTGCTTGATCAATGTCCTTATCTGATAACAAATCTAGCCAATTTATTTTCGTGAGCTCTTCGTTGATTTTGTTAAAGTCGCCTCGTTTATAATTGTAAACTATACGATTATGGGGACTGAGGTGTTTATCAGCAGGAAAATTTAATATTATGTCCAGTGATGGGTGATAAAGGTCTTCCTGAGTTAAAGGATCTAGACACTTAGACACGAGCAAATTGGTATCGTTACATAAAACTAAATCTAAAATTCGACCGTGATGGTTTGTGACCGCGTTAAATTGATGTAAGGAACAGACGTGAAGCATGTCAACGAAGTTATTTACGCAGTTTCCCACTACATTACGTGCTTGTAAGTAGTGATCAGAATCGGGCACCCAATCGATGGTACTCATGTTAAAATCACCTAGTACTAGAAATATGTCTTCAGGTGAGTTAGCCATAATTGATTCGACGTTATCGGTGAAATTAGTAAGTTGAGTTAAGAACGAGTTACCTGAGGCGTCTTGACATAGATATAACACGCACAGATGCAGGTGTACGCGCGGAGCTCGCTTCAGACGCACGGTCACCCAGAGGTCCTCAGCAGAGGAGTGCCAGTCGGGCTGGTGCTGCGCCAGGATGTCCCTACGCACCGCGATGGCGACGCCTCCGCCACGCGATTGCCCTGACTGAGCGTAATCTCGATCGCGTCGCCAAACGCAGTAACGTTCGTCGAAAAGTTCTTCACTGCTGATTTGATCGTTTAACCAAGTTTCGGATAGACATAAAATATCGTAACTGGATAGGCCGAGCAACTTTTTAAATTCATTCGTTTTAGTTCGGAGCCCTCTTACGTTCTGATAATATATAGTTAACTTATAACCTGTTAAAATTGACCTATTACGAGTAAATAGCAAATGGGGTGAGAGGTCGGGGCTCCAAGTCTAAATATAGAAATAGTGTTGAGCAAAATATAATAAGGACAATGAGCAAACAAAGTATTTGTAAATCTAATAATATGATAATCTATAATGGTATGGAAAAATGTGAAACTTTGTGAGGTGAACGGATTCCGAGTAGTCAATTGGAGAAGTAGATATATAATCTGTTCAAAAATATTGCGATAACTTGTCGCTTCGGGTAAGCTAGTAAATGACATAGGTATATAAATTTGTATGCCACGGCCATCCCTCACGCGCAAAGTAACTACAACAATTATACCAGAATATGCAACAAAAGTTAATGTGTAAGTCACTTCAATATAGAAAAAATTACAATCAAAACTGATGCAATTTAGAAGCATAAATGTATAAAAACTAGCTAGGTGAATTAAACTTGTCCAGTAGTAGCCGTGTTTAAGTAGGGTTAAAACTTTTTCAACGTTATAGATCAAAGTTTTTTCGTAGAATTTATTGAAGCACTTCCAGTAATATAACATAATCGGTTTACTGCTTGTTAGTAATACTATAACAATATAACAGTATAGATAAGTAAACAACTTAGAAGTCCTAGTTATGAAGTTAAAATACAAATGTTCTATGTAGTCCAGTTTAAAATATTTTTTTACGCACTGATTAAAACAAAGTAGGTAGTACTTACAAAATAATATCAAGGTAGGACATCGTGATCTAGTAACTAGACATTCGAAGCGACCATATTGACATACAATTAGCGAAGAGAAAATGCGCTGTATTTTCCCGCAGACAGGGTCTATTTTACGCTGTGCATTTTTTGTACTCACAGTTAAGTTTAGCAACGTGATATTAAATAATGATAATAAGTGATCACAGGGGTGTTTAAACATTGGGTCGCTTTCTTTAAGCAGTAGCTGAAACTTTGAGATGAAAGTACTACAAGTAGCGCAATTAACGCTCAACTCAATGCGCGAATCATTACATCGCTTCAACATATTTTTTGCAAATCCGAGTCCGAGTTTATGGTAAACACTTTCGATGTCATTGATTTCCTTGCCCAGATTTTGGAGTGTTTTACCCATATGAACTGAAAATCCGCAGCACTTTTCTGCAGTGCTTTCGCCTTGGTCAGAAGCTGCTTGTAGTATGGGGTTAGATGATCGTTGACGTATATGTTGCAAGTGCCAGAGAGTCCGAGTGCGTTGGGTGTGAGGTTTTTTCGTTTTCTCATAGCGGCTACAAAGTCATCTTTCGCATATCTATTAATAAAAGAAGCAATGATGGGTTTGGGGACGTCTTTTTGATAGGTTGGCACCCTTGTTATCATATTAATATCCTCTTTTTTAATAGGGCATTCCAACACGCTTCCAAGTTTAAGGGCAATATCGAATAAATTCTCGTCCTTTTTCATTGGAACACCTTTGATTTCTGCATTGTTCATGCGCATCCACTGATCCCTCTCATGTTTATCTGAGGTGAGTTTATCTATTTTTGCTTGCAGTGATGGAACTATGTCAGTTAGATTCTGCAACTGGTTGACGTTGGATTCCAGGTTATCAATCCTCTCCGAAAATTTGCTGATTGCCTCGTGAGCAAATTGGAGTGAATCCTTAAAGTCGGCTATATCGGATTTAATTGCCTTCACGTCTTCTTTTAGCCGTTTGAGAGGCGCTAACTGCGTTGAGATATTTAGCAGCTGTTCGTGGAGTTTCTCAAGTGTAATAGCTGACGGTGAGAGAATTCCCTCCTCAGGAGCAGATGGAGTGGAAAGGCCACTTTTGCACTGAGGGCATTTCCAAGTTGATTTATTTTTCCCCAGTCTTCTGTAACTGGACTCACTGATGCCTGCACATGGGAAATCTAGATGACGTTGACACTGAGTACATAATGCACCATCGTTAAACTCCAAGTTACATCGCCCGCACGTAAACATATTTGTGTTTGGTAAAAAGTTGACCTCCCCTGACTAACGCAGTGTGCCGGTGCAACCGTGCGTCTAGTATGCGACCAAGCGAGCGACTGATATCTATGAATGTAAGAAACGATATTTTATAAAAAAGTGGCCCAATTTTTTTTTTTTTTATATTTTAATTCAGGAGTAAATCGGGCATTAAAATTTTCGATAAGATGAATTTACCAAGTTGAATTTCATTTTATGAAAGGCATATTCTAAAACAGTTATGTATATTTTGTGTATATTTTTGTGCAAGATAAAATTGATTTATGGTGAAAAATTTTGAAAAACAAATATTGTATTCGTTAAAGTAAACAACATATCTTAAGAACATTACGTTCTTACTGAAATTTCAGGTACAATAAAAAAGTACTTAGGTCTTAAGTTAGTGCCCAAAAATATCAACAATCTAGATAGCCGGAGCACAGTCTAGCCGAAAACGCGTTTTTTCTACGTTTCATTATGATGGCATAGTCTGAGAGCCAGTAGCAGTATTTTGGCCTATAACTTCTCCGAACTTTCACCTTTTTCACTTCTCCAATTCGTGCACTTAGTATACTTAAAATAACGTTTGTCTCAAAGGCTTGGAAAACTTCTTAGCCAAATTGCTCGATATACATGGTGTTCCCTGAAGTTTACCAATCAAAAATTTTAAATAATGATTATTATCAACAGCATTTTTAAATATTTTTCAGTTAAAATAAAATTTAACCTCTCACTAGCATGGGCCTTTTAGATATTACAACAAACATACAGGTTTATATAAAAAATAACAAATCGCTCTCGGTCTGCTTTTGTTGTACGACTTTTTGAAATCCAGTTTTAATTTGTTTCATACAAAAAAGTGTTATTTCTGTAAAGTGACATTACACTGTTGCGGTTTCGCGCCGCCAGTTTGCGCGCCGCGCCATTGTCACTTGCTGATGTTACATTACAGAGTAGAGTCAAGTAGAGTTTCTCTATAAAATATTGAATAAATAAATAAATAAATAGAGGACAACATCGCATACATTGCTCCGATCCCATAGTAAGTAGCTTATGCACTTGTGTTAAGGAAATCAGAAACAACGAAGGTACCACAACACCCAGACCCGAGACAATGTAGAAAACTTATTTTTCTACATTGCCCCGGTCGGGGATCGAACCCGGAACCTCAGAGATCGCGGCGCCTTGAAAACCGGCACGCTAACCACTCAACCACAGAGGTCGTCAAATACATAAACAAATACAAAAGAATACGTGACATTTCTCAAAATGTTGAGTAAAAAAACTAGAAGAGAACTAAAAACAAAAGTGATTTTAACTAACTTTAAAGAAGATACAGAATCCTTGATGCACGAGTTTCCACTTTATTTAGTTAGGTAGGTACTTGTTTTAAATCAAAGAATGATTCTTTTTAAGCTAAATCTGTGACATCACCAGACTCCAGTATTCAACATACCTTTCCCTCCATTTCCCATTCTTTTTACTAGACTGTTTAGTAATAAATATTAATAGAAATCTTTACAATAGCTATTAGAATTTACAAGAACAACGCCAAACGAAAGACAATGACGTAAACAAGAAAATACATTTTCTTTGAAAACCAGTGAGTTGAAACAAGTAATTCATAAGTCCCTGTTACACTAAGTACCTACTCCAACAGGAGTGGGAAAAAGAACCACTGTATGTATTCCGCTGCCTATCCTACTAGTATTATAAACGCGAAAGTTTGTACCTAAGTATGGATGGATGGATCTTTCTTACTATTTCACGCCACAACTACTGAACCGATTTGGTTAAAATTTGGAACATAGATAGATTATAGCCCGGATTAACACACAGGCTACTTTTTATCCCGGAAAAATCTATCGTTCCCATGGGATTAGCGAAAAACCGAAATTCACGTGGGTAGAGTCGCGGGCAACTGCTACTATGACTATACATTCGCTGCAAACAGTCGCTGCCCGTGGGGTAATAAACAGGCCGTCTGTTGTGATATCTGTCGCACTATAAAAAAAATGTGCTGAAAAATGAAAATGTAAATCTTTATCTTTCACATAGGCCTACATTATAGGCACTAAAAATTCAAAACTCCACGACTCTCTAACAGGGGTCTGATTACCTGAGTAAAACGTATTCTTCGTTATCGTAATCGTTTGTTAATTCCGCCCCCATATTGGTTGACGTAAATCAGGGAACCAATCAGGGGGCAGAGTTTCTAAACGATTACGATAACGATGAATACTTTTTTCTTACAGTTTGGAAGGCAGATTTGCACCGAGAATTTAAATTGCCGCATTTGACTACTACTAGAAAGATCATCAAATATCCCTTCCGTAGGTTAAGTAGTAAATACGGTTGCATAGATCCCAATAAAAGAGCGTCTAGCTCTTAGACTATAATAAGTTGTGTCGCATTTCTATGGAAAGTGTACGTTCAATGGGTGCATACATTTATTTTTATTTTTTTGCATCCTCTTTGTTTGGTTTATTCGTTCCGATGATAGTCTGTGGTCTCGGCGGCCATTTTGGAATCTGTTTCGACGTTAAAAAGCGCGGGTACAATGCGACAGGCTATTTTGGCGCGTGGCCAAAGTCTGAACTAACACCGCTATCTTGTGCTACTGTTTGATAGTTCGCTCTATCAGTATATCACTATTGTGTGTTACGCTGTTTTTGCTTACTATTAACTATTTTAAACTAGAATTGAAGTAAAATTGAGGAGATTTGATTTTATGGCTGCCTTTGTTTTGCAACAGCGCCCTCCTTCAAGTGCCAAGAGAGCCTTGTCGGACTGTACATTATTAATATTGTCTTTTCTGTGCAGTCTGTTTGGGTTTTTGACCTTTTTTCCGGTCATTGTCCGGTATTTTTACACGACTGCCCAAAAAAGGAGTGCAATGCTTTTAGGATTCATGTATATATGTATGTGAGTTTCTTTATTCCACCATAACTTCTGAATGGCTGAATAGATTTGGACCTATGGGGTATCGTTAGAATCCTTACAGCATGCCGAATAACTTAGGCTATATTTTTTTCGGAAAAAGTCGTATTACCACAGCAGTCGTGTTTTTAAGCTATAGCATAGCTTCTATCGCGGGCTTTGACGGTGCAGACCGAATCCAGAAATTCCGTAACGAAAATAACCTGGCACTCCTAAAGTAGAGCTTTTGGTACTAGGCTAGCATGAAAGCAGGGAGCGCAACGCGTGATATTTCAAAAGTCATTAAAAAGTTCTGCTATTTTTTGATAGATGGCAAACCAAAAACTAAAAAGTTTGTGAAGTTGCACTCCTTGCTTTCATGGCAGCCTGGTACCAAAAGTTCTACTTTTCGATTGATGGCAAAACTAAAAATAACTTTAAATTCTATGCAATAGCTTTACCGCGGCAGTCTCCGAGTGCCACACGCCTTTTTTTTAATTTTTAAATTATTTACTTGTTAAATAAAATAAATAACTGTACTATATTTGAAAGTTAGAACTGTGACACCGATATGATCCTGAGTATATGGCCATCAGAACATTTTACGCAAACCTTCTTCATACAACGACGTTCTTCTGACGATCTCCTTGGCGCAGGGGACGCACGCTCGGATTCGAGTGGGAGGTCGCGGGTTCGATTCCCGCCACGGGCCTCTTTGGAATTTTATAATTTCTAAATTGGCTCAGGTCTGGTCTGGTGGGAGGCTTTGGCCGTGGCTAGTTACCACCCTACCAGCAAAGACGTACCGCCAAGCGATTTAGCGTTCCGGTACGGTGCTGTGTAGAAACCGTTGGGGTGACATAACTTACCCCTTCCAAGTTAGTACGTTAACATCTTCGGCTGCATCATCACTTACCATCAGGTGAGATCGCAGTAAAGTACTAACTTGTATAGAGTAAAAAAAAAAACAAGAAATTATAGAACCGTCCGTCAAAATTTTCCACACGACACAATATGGCGGAAACCGTCTCCATGGAAACGTGTGTGAAGACTATTGACAAGGTAGTGATCTGTGGCGGGGACCGCGGTCTATAGAAAATACTGTGGGCGCTTTACCACTGACTCTGTCGGTGTCAAAACACATACATTTTTGGCACCAGCAAACTTGCGAAATATTTTCTCAGAATTTAGGTCCTATTAACTGCGATTTCTGTATGTTTTTTGACACTATGTACTTGACTGTGATTTCACCTGATGGTAAGTGATGATGCAGCATAAGATTTTATCGCACTAACTTCTACACAGCATCGCGCTGGAACGCTAAATCGTTTAACGGAGCTTTTTGCTGGTATATCTGAGCGGTCCGCCGCGTCCAGAGTTTAGGTCCTATTTATTAACTTCGATTTCTGTATGTATTTTGATACTTTGTATTTGACTGTTATTTCACCTGATGGTAAGTGATGATGCAGTAAAAGATTTTATCGGTTCTACACAGCATCGCACCGGAAAAAAATGTTAGTATATCTGAGAATAGAAAGTGGGGAATAATTTATATTTCAAAACGAGGTTCGCCGGGTCATTATTATAAACTATTCCAACATCAAAACTAAAACTAATTAATATATTTCATTTGTTATCGATATATTTAACTGTACTGTTAATTGTTGAGCAGGAGTTTAGGAGTTCGTACGGAACACACATTGAGCAATATAATGAAGTTCGAATGAGTTAAGGCGGAGCTCTTCCGAATATTTTATAGGATATATTTCGGAGAGTGTGCACAAGAGCTGTTCGATCGGGTTCTTCCCTCTCCATTTTACCACCGCACCGCAAGACACCGGGTGGGCTTTCATCCCTATGTCGTCGATATACCACCAGTGCGTACAAAGCGGTTTGCTTCGTCCTTTCTCATACGCATGGCGAGGGTTTGGAATGGTCTCCCGAAATCTGTGTTTCCGGTATCTTACAACCCGGGTACCTTTAAGTAAAGAGTGAATAGGCATCCTCTAGGTAAGCGCGCTCCATCTTCGACCACATCGTCACTTTCCATCAGGTGAGATTGTGGTCAAGCGTAAGCCTATATTGAATAAAAAAAAAAATGTGCGTAAGACAAATGCAACAAACATAGGCTTATAAATCTATAGACGACGGGTGTTATACAAAATTCACGAAAAAAGTGTCCCGAGAAAACCTATATAAACGAGGCTACATGTGTATTTTTATAAACAAACTGAAACATTGTAATTTATGTCTTAAACCATTACTATACAGCCTAATTTTCAAACTCGAGACTGAAGTGCTTTTCGCGTTTTGTATGTCATTTGGTTCGGACACTTTTTAGCGCTAACCCCAAATCTTTAGTTTATAAATCAATGGCAACAAACGAGGAAACAATCTACCGCTCAAGGCGTGCCCACATAATTGAAAAATTGAAGAATTAAGTACCTACATGTACTTATTAAGTAACCTAAGAGTGCTTTTGAATCAGCAGTACATATTTTTTGAATAAGAGGTAATCGGCGACAGTGTCGCGAGGTCAATGGCTTTTTCACCAACGCGCCTAAAAAGTTTTATAAAATTTATTGCTAATAGGATTATTAATACATTAGATCGTGACTTCTATAGCCGCAATTTTATTTAAATGATGTGAAATTATTATAAAGCAGTAAAGTAATATTTGTTTACCACGCAGGAATGTAATGCAGCAATAATATTCGTGCTATTTTTATAGATTTCTCTAATTGTTCTCTTGTGTTTAGACAAGTACAGTATTGAATGGAGTACTTAATACTACTGACTTTTTTTTTAAATGGGGCATTTTATGCTATATCTAGGTTTACCAGTTGTATTGTCTGTTTGAGTCATCAATAAAATATGAAGAAGCACAACAAAATGTAATTAATGCTATTGATTCAATGGTTAAAAGTTTATCCTAAAGCTTAGGAAGCATTAAAAAAACAATAATAAGGCAGTGCCGACAGAAGTGAAAACAAACAATTAGGTATTACTTATATTTAAATTCATTATTTTTAAATATATTAAGATAATGATTTATTGGATAGCTACTCGTAATACTTAAATATATGTACATAAAAAGATTTAAAATAAAAATAACAGACTATAAACTAGGTTATAAATTTAAAACCTCATATTTTAATTATTTTTTATTGTTTTTTGTTTGTTTTTCACTTCTAGTATGTACACCTCAATAGTGGAAACTTTATTGGCCTATGTGTCAAACAAATATAATTTTTTTTTATGTATATTAAGTATAATAGGCTGTATGTTTTCCCTTAATAAATAAATAAATAGCGCCAACTATGAGAACTTGGGTATCAAAAATTTAAAAGCAGACTACACTGCAGAATGCAGATGTGGCCGCGAGTTTAATTGTTGTTTTCCATCTTAAAAAGTCCTCACTAAAGAAGATGACATTCCAAAAAATTCCAAGGGATTAACCAATACTCTCCCCCTTAACAACTCACCAAATTAAGACGTCGTTACTAACATGTGACGTACGCGTTACATTAAATCACTTGCCCTCTCTTTCTATCCGCTAAGGAGTGAGCGAGACAGCAACAACAATAATTTAATACCCTTCCCTCTCATACGCTATTAATTAGAGAGGGAGGGCGAATCAATTTTTGGTACGTTTAACTGAAATACTGTAATGACTGTAATGATATTTGAGTGTGTGTGTATGTTTATTTATTGGTTTCGGAGCGTTTTGTAATTTGTAACCTAACATAATAACTTTAAAGGGACGACAGCCAAGGAACTAATAGTATGAATGAATGAATGAATGAATGAATATACTTTTATTGCACACCACAAAGTCAAACAAAGGACAACACAAAAATTACAAAGCATAGGTACACAATTTGGCGGCCTTATCGCTACCTAGCGATCTCTTCCAGACAGTCTGTTTCTGATTTCCTTAACACAAGTGCATAAGCTACTTACTAAGGGATCGGGATGGACAACATCACAATGTATGTGATGTTGTCCACTATTTTTTTATTTTTTTATTATAGATATCACTTTCAACTCTCGTAGAATATCATATTTTAGAACATCTTATTCGAACCTCAATACCGGTGACCACTTAGCGGCACGTGGACTGTGTACTTAAACAGGTGACTTAATCGAGAAAGTTGAAATGACATAAAACATCCTGCTCTAATAGAAATGTAAACTTGTCGATCATATTGCATAAGTGATAGCGGGTAATAAGTACTACTAAAATTTTGTGCAATATCCTATACCTTTAAACGAGCAATTCTTGTATATATATATGTACATATATTTCTATATACTCTGAATCTCGGAAACGGCTTGAACTATTTTCATGAAAATTAGTATACAGGTGGTTTTGGGGGCGATAAATCGATCTAGTTAAGATTCATTTTTAGAAAATGTCGAATTTACCAAAAAAAATATGACTAGTACTACCATCTATTGGCATATAGAGAAAATATCGGTAATATAATCACCCAGATTGCAATCGCGATGGATCACTATCACCTATAACTACTCCAAATTTAAAGTCGATAGCTTATAATAAATAGTTACTGAAATAATCGAGTGTGACAGACGGAGTGTGTCTTTCCCGCGCCCGCTAGATCCTATACAATGTAACAGGGGCCGGGCCTTAAAGACCCCCGCATTTTCTATATTAACCCTTCACAATAAATATATCTGGATGTTATTTAAAAGTGAGCAGGTGGGGTTTTAGCGAGCGAGAATTATTTCGCCCGTTTAAGTGTTAAATAATGAACTCTTTTAATTTTAGCGCGGCGTTTTAGGCTTTTATTTATAATGCCTTTCTAATGGATTGTCGACGAAATTATGACGTCATCTTTAATATTACTGCTACATCTTCTCTTCTACTATATAAAAATAAGTCGGGTTTTCCTTCCTGACGCTATAACTCCAGAACGCACGAACCGATTTCCACGGTTTTGCATTCGTTGGAAAGGTCTCGGGCTCCGTAAGGTTTATAGCAAAGTAAATTCAGGAAAAATTAACAAAAAAAATTATAAAATGTAACATAAAACGAAGCCATCTGGTGGCGAAACGGAGTTCGCCGGGTTTGCTAGTGCTATGTAAAAAAATCCTTGTTTCGATTCTATTTATTTATATATTGACTTTCATCCGTCACAACCCCTTTTTATATCCCACTGCTGGGTCTCCTCTCAGACTGCGAGGGGTTTGGCCATAGCCCACCACGCTGGCCAAGTGCGGGTTGGCGGGCATCACAAACCTTCGACAACATTTTTGTGAACTCTCGGGCACGCAGGTTTCCTCACGATGTTTTCCTTCACCGTTAAGCAAGTGATATTTAGTTTCCTAAAAACACACATAACTCGGAAAAGTCAGAGGTCCATGCCCAGGATTCGAACCCGCGACCTCCTTATGAGAGGCAGAGGGCAGAGCCACTGAGCTATCACTGCTTCACTTGACTTTCCTACCTATTTGTAATTTAATAAAATATAAAATCGATAACCTCCCTAGAGAAGTTGCCATGTTGTGGTTTACTGTACTACTGGGTTCTTATATGGGATATTATAATATTAAATTAGCTAAGATTTAGTGCATTTGGAAGGCTTTTGCCGCAACTAGTTACCACCCTTCTGAGCAATAAAACAGTCAAACGATATCATATTGAAAAGTATTTAATTTTTACCGCAACATTTCTTTGAATGAATTTTCTTCTTACTCTAGCATTGACCTTGAATCTCTGAGAAAATAGAAAAGCTAAATTGTTTACTTCGACGAAGATTTCGACGACCCCCGTGGTTGAGTGGTGAGCGTGCCGGTTTTCAAGGCGCCGCCATCTCTGAGGTTCCGGTTTCGATCCCCGGTCTCGGGTCTGGGTGTTGTGGTACCTTCGCTGTTTCTGATTTCCATAACACAAGTGCATAAGCTACTTACTATGGGATCGGAGCAATGTATGTGATGTTGTCCTCTACATATTTATATATTTATATTAATTTATTTTATTTTATTTTATTACTGTACTATATACTATGATAAATTTCAAATCCAAGATGGCCGCCACTACATAATTGCGAATTTTGGTGGTCGGAGGTTTTTAATAATTAATTAAGCCCTTTAATGTTCTACAGAATATAGAAGCATATCTAGAAACTGGTATGAATGAAGATCTAGCGAGTATTTTGGACAACGATAAAATGATGGAAGGTCAAAATAATCAAAGGATGAGAGGTAGAACAATACTATTTTAATTATGTTTGTTTTAATTCTTTTGTAGCGCCTATTACTCCATGTCCGAATTATTCCTCTGAGAAGAACTAAGCAAGGTATCTACTTCTTTTCAGATTTTTTCCAGAAACTTATTCAAACAGATGCACAAATAAAAAAATTGAAACAATCAATCAGCGACAATTACCAAATCGATAATCTTAAGACGATCACTGATAGATACAAAAGATCCATCAAAAAGATAAAAAGTAAACGTAATGCTAGTAGATTAAAAGATAATAACAAAGAAACCACTAAAAATATTACTAGGAAAGGTGGTGAAGGAAGTAGCAAAAAAGATAATAGAAGATCAGTTACTGAAGACGGTTTAGGCTTAACTGGTTACGTCATTGAATCGAAAGAGGTTGTTATAAAATATGATACAGATAAAAAAAGAAATTTCCCGAAGTGCTCGCATACATACGAAGATGTAAAAAGTCATGAGGAACAGTTAAAACATCCATTCTACAAACACAGTCAAAGAGTTGATGAAATTCTAAATACTTATCAGAAGCCGGAAGAAAAATATGAGGATTTCAGTGTTATTTTCGGTGATAGAATTATAGATGACATTTGGAATACTACTAATTCTGATATGCATACAGAGTCAGAGGATGATCAAGCAATAATTGAGTCAATCACAAAAGCCAGCAAAATTAAACCGTATGATTATAAAGGTAGACTTAAAAATCGTGAAGATATCAACCATCATGGAAGCAATGTCGAAGCCAAAATTGATCATGAAAGAGTTTTTGTAAAGACAACAGCTGATGAATATGAAAGCGGTTCAAAATCCGATGAAAAAACTATCACTAAAGAAAATAGTGAGACCAATGATGAAAAATTAAATGATCCTGAAAATGGCTTATTAAATGATTATGGGAGAAGTCTTGAAGAGAAGGAACAGTATAGGAGGTTTGATTTAAAAAAAGGTGGTGACAAGATATCTGATGATACTCATCAACATCACCACACCAAAGCATCTTCAACAACGTCGAAAGAGAGTGATACGTCTAATGATTTTGATTATAAAACGGAAATGTTTGGTACCTCTACTCCATTGTATGATGTGGCCATTAGTGTGTCAACGCTTATGTAAGCAACCAATCAGCATCATCATTATTTCAACATATTTAATAGACCAACCAATAATATTTATTAGAAAACGTGGAATAGATAGTGGGATAATAAAACACTGTCTTGTCTCTCTCAATCATCAATAATAATTTAACATTTAAGGGAAAAAGATAAAACAGACAGACTTTAAGTAACCCACTATATTCCACTTTTAAGACTATGCTCGTATTGTCCAATGTGACTTGGGATTGACAGATCTGTCAGAATTTTTGTAACAACTTTCACTATGTTTTCTTTTACTATCACACAAATCTTCAGAAAACTTTTGTCTTCTACTCCTCTGTACCTTTTTTCATGACAACAGAGTATCACCGAGATTTGTTGACTCGGCAAACAGATAGATGATATGGTGGCCATTCAAATATACTTTGTCAAGTGTACATGTCTGATGATGCTCCAATTTTAAGCCAAAAGAAAGTATAGCAAATTATTTGGAAGATTTGTATGATACTGAAATGTTGGAGAAAGAACAATTCATCCTATATTCTTATCCTATTTACATCTATCACATTTTTGTAGAAACTCTATGGATAAAGCCATTTTAAAACAAAATCTACAAAGAAGGCCTTACATTGGACAAAGGAGCTTGTTACAAGCTGATGAAGAAAATGTAGATCAGGAAGAACTTGGCTATGAGGATCTGAAAGAGGTTCTGGCTGATGATAATGAGGGTAATGACGATGTGGACAGACATGAAAGAAATAAGAGGGAAAGTGTAAGTTACCTATGCTTAACTGCATTAGTTGTGTGGATGTGCTAGCTCTTGGTGATTCTAGAATGATTAAACAGTAAAAAGATTAGGCGATAGAAAGATATGCCTCAACTGCTTTGGTAATATAGAAATTTAAATAGTAAGAGAAAAATCAACTTGATGTTACAATTTGTGAGTATAGTATTTGTGTCGCTTATACTTACCATAATTAATGATTACGAGTAAATTTTCTTCCAGGGGGTAAAATCAGGAGTGCCAAACACAATCCAACACAATCCTATGAACACAATCAAACACAATCCTATGAAAGTTTTCAATCAAAACTGGAAGGGATCTTTGCTACTCCATCCTGAGGAATTAAATGCCATAATAACAAATGCTGCGTTACAGAACATACAGATTCCTGTCAATAGCAAAGATACTAAACAGGAGAGAGATATAGGTATAGAGAGAATAAATAGTAAAATTAAACAGAAAATAGGAATATGTATTGAACGGAATTTTATTTTAGCTGACCTTCCATAGATATAAGCTAAAACTATAGTTTAGTCCATATGACAAAACGAGATAAAAGAAAAATGATGTAATTTGTAATTCACTATAATGTGAAGTGGTTCACTTTAATGTTTGTTTATAGATGAAAGAGATCTTAGCGATACTCAATACATTCAAGATTATTCGGACAATAATGACAATAAAATGGCAAGAATGGCACAAGCTTACAGCGACTATGGAGTACTATATAACAAAAAAGAAAATCTCAAGGAGAATGATAGAGGAATAAAATCACCTTACGAGTATATGTCAAAAATCAACAGATATTTGAGTAAACACAAACTCTTTGAGAAGTCTGGGATACCGAACAAAGGTAATTATTGTTAAAGAGTAGTGTGTATTTCCAAACCAACATTTTTTTACCAACTTAATAATTATTTATTACCTATTATCGCGATTTTGAAACTAGACAGCGCGTGTATGAGTTTTGATGTTTATACACTCTATATATTTCTTTATTCTTTCACTGTCATTTGAATTTTGAAATGATGCAAAGACAGACGGAGGAACCGACAGAGCCCAAGTATAAATGCATTATTTATACAATAATATCTTTATACCAACAGACACAATTTCAAAACAAATTTCAACGTGTCCAACCGCCATAAAAGCTTCCGAGGGATTCAAGTTTGAACTCAAGAAGGGAATTCCATCCAATACTGCAGACTTTCGTAAAAACATCGAGAAATATATAAAAATAATTGGACCTTCCCACAGGTGCCACACGCTTGGACCTGTAAATCCTATAAATTATGAATTTGATAAATCAACACCAAAACTCTTATTAGATAGCAATACACATGTGTTACATACTGTGTCTGACTCAAATACAACTCCAAATCCATATGTCGTTGTGACATTTAAAAAGGGTTCAAGATCACTTAAATCCTTAGACTTGACATATAAAGACTCTAATACAGTAGATGAAGCTATTAAACTAAATTTGGATGAAGTTAATAATACAATAAGTCAAGAACCAAACATAAATGTACATAATAGAGAAAATGATCTCATATACACAGATAACGTACTCAATGTGTATAATTTATTTAATGAAAGTACTACCCAAAAAGTAAATGAAGATTACTATTTCATGAATAATGAAAACAATAAGTTTGGTCGTACTACAAATGAACATCTCGATGTGATAAAGAATGTAAATAATACGCAAAAAACAAGACATTCAATCTATAGAAAAGCACTGAGAACTCTTAAATCAATAGATGCGATAGGCGAAAATGATAGTAAAGTAAGCGTTGATAATAATATAGTAAATTTAATAAATCCAATTAATACTGATAGCATTTTTAACAAAACTAACAATAGTAATGACGGTAGAACTAATGGCGTAATAAGCTTTGTTTCTTTAATGACGGATTGGCTTCAAACATTTGCTAATTTATCGGGAGAAATGAAAAATGGAAAATCCAAAGAGGAATCACAAGGAACAAAAGTTTCTTTGTATGTATTCACTTATACCTCATTATAAACTTTTTGTATGCATGTGCGAATAATTTTGCCATGTATTTTTAGATCAAACATAACCACACCAAAGTTAAACAGGAAATATTTAGAAGTAAACATTACAAGGAATATTTTAAATCCAGCTTACGATGTAGAGATGGTGGACAATATTGGGCACAGATCAAGAGTTCTGATGTCTTTCGATGATAATTATACTGCACAAAATGGAACGGGAAAATATGGTTTAAAAATAAACAGTGATCTCCGAAAGAGTAGAAAAGACAATGCAGGTAATTTCTAAAATTACAACAAAAGCTCAACATTGGAAATTTTGTGCTTTTTTACTTTCGTTTATTTATTTTGAGTAGGTATATCTTATTTGTTTCATAATACTGATAACTACTATTTTTGATTACAGTAGTAAATGAAATAGTACCAGTAGCCCTTGTCTTAGCCACTAATGATACTAAGAAAGCAACACCAAAATTAAATAATACTGAAGCACACAAAACAAGCAATAAAACAATGGTCAAAAGGAGTTTAGGTGAACATCTCGTATTTTGGAACGATTTGTATGATGATGACGAATATGGTACCATAATTAGTATAACTATTTATTCCAGATGTAATGGTTTTTAAAGAAGTCACAAAATACTAATTGACTTAGGTTTATTTACAGGTATCAAACTTGATTATAACGATAATATTCGCGACAAACATTCTGTGAAGAAAGTCAGGACTATACTCAATAAGTCTAAAGACTGGTTGCAAGACAAATTAAGTAATGTTACAAGTGGATTTAAAAGGAAATGGAAACAAAGATATCAAAATAGTAAAACTGATAAAAAAATCACTACTACACTTCTTTTAGAGTAAGTATTTTACAGACTTACAACAGCCGAGAAGACTCTATCAGGGTCCAAAGAAAGTTTTTCCAAAATGAGACAACCTTTATTTATAAAAAAAGTTTATAAAGAAGACTGGTGCCCAAATTTTCTACCTGATGCCAAGAAGGCTCAGCCCCTTTTGTTTAGCGAATAGTGTGTACAGTATTGTTAGCCTATAATATTATATCATCTGTACCAATAAAAACTACCTTTACAGTGAACCTGTGGTCATTAAAAAAGAACGTCGTGTTAGAGAGAGTAATGATGTAAGTAAGAAAAACAAGAATTCTTCTTCTACCACTAAATGATTATGCTCAAATTATAAGTAGAGGTTACCTAATTTACTGTTTGACATAATATCAATATCTAAAATTATCGATCAAAGTGAAGAAGTGATATCCAACTAGTAAAAAGGACTGTACAATTATAATTGAAACAGATGTTTTTTTTTTATTTGACGCTGCTCTCAAATATTTTTAAATAAAAGTTAGTTATGAGCTTCCAAGACATTATTTACTGTAAAGAGCTTGCAGCCTACTCAGGATTTTTGATCTTAAAATCTTATACGATTCGTTTTTATGTGACATTAATTAATTCGTGTATTCAGAACGAAAATATTAACACCAAGAAAAGTTTTGCTGCCCTGACTGCCAACATGAAGAATGTCGTTCGGGAAGCCGCCAAAGCTATTCAAGATACAAGGAATATTGAAGGTATTCAAAACTTTGTAAAGGCCCGTAATGCTTTTAGTGGTACCTATCTATGGTAAAAATAATCTATAACGTTATTCATGCAGATTAGTTAGAAAAATGGCACTGTTGCTCTGCCTTGTAGCACTCCTATTATCGTTAAAATAATCACAATAATATGAGTTACCATTAACTATATTGATTTGTTTGCTATTTTTTCATACTAAAGTGAGAGAAAACAACAAAGAAGACGCGGCGGCAGCATCTCTGATGCAGCAACTGGTCAGGATGATGTCAGATCTTGTGGACATTCAAGTACAGCAGAAAACATGCGCAAGTAAAGTATTTTACTAGATTTTGCGTAAATTTTTCGAAATTCAAAAGTAAGAAGGCAACATCTGCCGAGGATGTCCCAGTATCGGGACGAAACATGCGCCGAAAGTGTTATGTGTGAAGAATTCTGTGCGTGTGGTAGTACTGCTGGTTGTGACATTGTTCGAAATTAAGCATTTCCAGTTTCCGATGTATGGATATTTGTTTCTCTTTCAATGCAAAAACTACTGAACCGATTTGGCTGAAATTTAGAATGAAGATAGATTATACCCAGGATTAACACATAGGCAACTTTTCATGTTGGATAAATTCCTGGTTCTCGCGGCATATGTAAAAACGAAACAATCAATAATGTTCCTTGTTTTTTAGAACTACCTTCAGATTTGTACAATTTTCTGGAGTGGCTGACAGCGCCTGCCGAAGACAGTATAGCAATCGATGACTGGACGACAACGCCTTATGATTATGATGAGGCAATGAGATTTGGTGAGATATACAGTTTAAAATTCTTTTTTATATCCCACGGCTGGGCAAAAGTGAGTTGGCGGGCTTAAACCTTTGAGATTACTATGCTTACCATTAATATCTCATGTGTACAAATTACTATAAAGGTAGCCGTATCTACAGTGCCGAGTTTTTGCCAGCTCTTCTAGGCGCAAATCTGTTTTCCCAATTCGGCGGTAGATTTTCTTATTGACGGAAGAAAGCCATTTTCAAACGACTTCAAAACTTCAAAAAAAGAGGAGGTTCTCAATTCGACTGTTTTTTTTTTTTATTGTTTGTTACCTCATAACTTTTGACTGGGTTAATCGATTTTGATGATTCTTTTATTATTACAAAGCTGACGCTTTCCGTATGGTCCCATTTCAATTTAGTCCATTTCTGATAATGTTATCTATGAGAAAACCATATAAGTCTTAAATTTTTATTTGGAAAAGATGTATTCAACAGAAATTTGATGAGTTTAAGTCGGTTTTATTGTTTTTTTGTTAAGTAATTAATTAACGTATATTATCTTTCGCTTAGCTCCAAGTGCACCTTCCTAAAACTAGTGTTCCAATAAAATCTTAAACTAGATGTTAATTACAGCGAAAGCTACTGAACAAAATGAAGAGAACCTCATCACCTTCACTGAAGACACTCACCAGGATGACAGAACTGAGTGTCTGGGCACCATCAGAGCTGTCCAGGACCTGATACAGGAGTATGATGGCATGAGCGATGAAGACAAGGTATGAAGTATGTAGCGGTCTTCGATAGCTGACGATAGATGGCGTCACCGGCGCAATAACACACGCTGACAGAGCGTTCGACGAGCGTTCTATAAATACAACTTCTGACGTCACACGCTCGGATCTCAAGCGGTCCCCAGGCACAACACCTGCCTGGAGGGAAATTTCCTTATTGCCCTCCGCACTGTTAAAAGTACGACCTCCCTCCTCCGATGCGCTCGTATTCAAATCGGAAGTTGTTTGTCGGAACCTCTTTAGGACCATACTTAGTTTATAAATTGCCTCAGGTCTGCTCTGGTGGGAATAGGTCCCGTTTATCCCTAACGAGGGTTCAGATCAATGACGAAATACGCTACGCTAAGAGGACGGGAACTATGTGACGTATGTTGGAACCAAAAATTTCTCAAATATGTTTCGGTACCGCTGGCAGCACATACCACTGTTGGTTGCATACATTAGCGCCATTTTACAGATATGACAACAAAAAAATCCGGCGTCAGGGCGGAGCCTAAAAATATATGCGTGACGTTACTAAGCCTTTTATTATTTTATTCTTTATGTTACATCCATGTTTGAGATGGATAAGGGTGTATCCGAGACATTGTACCTATCTCGGTGAATGTCGGACAGTCGCTGTCCATAGATGGCGCTGACTGTAATTTTATGGCGGAATTCGATTGCGATGTACGATGCGAGTCGACTAGAAATTCGTACAAAACCTGTACTACTAACCACATTGGGGCATGCCACGGGTGTGCCTGCGAAATTCAAAATTTTTGTGGTTTTTCGCGATTTTTAATAGGCTTTTTATAATAGGCTTTTGGTAGTCAAATTTCGGGAATCCCAGTATCGTTTTCACGTGTTTATATAAAAATCTCTGCTTAAAAGTGTAGAGTTAAAGAAAATTAGTCCGAGATTCGCGAGTTACTCACTTCAAACTCGATACTCGGACTGATTTCGTAGGAAAAACATTTTTATGCAAGGAATTTGATATAAACATGTGAAGATGATACATCTGTTCCCGCAAATTGACTGCCATCAGCCTATTATGTCTAATTAGTGTAGGTACAAATTGCAAAAAACCACGAAATTTTTGAATTTCGCGGGCACACTCGTTGATTTCACGTTAAAGTACCATTATGTATTCCGTGCTTAAAGTAGCTAGGGCTACAATATACAAGAGACTTTTACCGATTTTGTAGTAGCTCATTACATTCATAATAAGTTGTGTGTTATGTTTTGTTTCAGAGTAAGATGACAGGAGTCAGAGAGTATCTCGAAAACCAGCTGTTGTACTTGAACAACAAATTGAACAACTTGAATGAACCTGACGTAAGATGTTATTGAAATTTGAATGCATAGAGATAAGAGAACTAAGGAGGCTTCATTAATTCTAGCCTTGCTTTTCGTGTTATTATATATTCCAATATATATTCCAATAAAATTAAATAAATAAAAAATCTTTCAGCTCTACAAAGTGTATGGAAAACGAGACCTGTGGAGAAGAAGAAGGGATATTGATGACATAAGAAGAGAAGAGAAGCAGAAGGAAAAAGAAGATATTAATAACACAACCAACACACTTGTGAAATCCACAAACACAATGGTGCCAAAAGGTAGATAAATCTACTAGTTGACCTGGCAGACGTTGTTTTGCCATATAGGCATGAAAAATAGTTTACGACCTAGGCTGAGACCTTCCGAATGTGGACGAAAAATTTCATAAAAATCGGTCTAGCCATTTCGAAGGAGTTTGTTCACAAACACTCACAATATTAATATACTAAATATTAATATTATATTATATACTAAATATTAATATTATATTATACCTATTTACTTAATATTAAACATTTGACAACAACATAAAAATCGTTCAAGCCGTTTCTGAGAAAAAGGCTTGACCGATATTTATGACAATTTTTGTCTATATTCAGCAGTCGTAAGCTATTTTTCATATCCCAAAATTTCAAAAAAAAAAATTCACCTAGTTTATTTTAAGTAGTATTTAAATGTTCATTATTTTTGCAGTTCATTCAAGAGAAGAAAAGTCTTCTAAGAAGAAAGTGAAAAGAAACTGGAGAGACGTCTATTTTAAGGCTGTAGAAGATTCTAAGAAGACTAGTACAATAAAAGATTCCAATAAACCTTTGTAAAAACATTATTCATATAGTTTTTATTATATCTTAGCAGATTTTTAAAATAAAGAGCTGTGTTATCATACATAAGTAATCACCTGATGGTAAGTGATGATGCAGCAGTAGATGTTATGTTATCTACAGAAGGGTTTAATATACGCTAAATACCTTTGTTACACAGCATCGCACTGGAACATGAAATCACTTGGAGTTGGAATTACGTCTTTGTAGGAAGGTTATGACCATTTGAGATCGAAGACTCCATTCTTAAATTTAAATCTCACAGCCTAGAAATAATAAAATGTCAACCAGGTAAGCCAAAAAATGGTTAAAAAAGTTCTCGATAGAAAGTTTCCACAAAAGTTGCTTTATTAAAAATCTCCATCTCTTCAATTTTAGAAAAAGAGCAAGAGACGAGTTTCTCGTCCGTTCTTCTCGGTGCAAAAACCTGCCATATTCGTAGGCAGTAGAGTTTGACATTTTGCAAATACCTCTAAGTCTAGATTTTACAGGTAGCGTTTGAGTCAATAAAAGTACTTTTTATTCCCTCACTCTCACAGTCAGATGGGACTAAGCCAAGATCAAGCATAAAAGAAGCAAATAAAACAGAAATGAACCCTAAAGTTTCAGTCGAAATTGAATTTCCCCCGTAATAGTCGATAAAAATTACAAGTAGCTATAACATACATTATTCTACTCTTTTGGGACGGAGACCTCTTTACTGCATGTAGTAGGGTGACCATTAAACTACCATATAAAAGGATTTTTAAAGTATTGCATAGCTTCTATCGCGGGCCTTGAGCGTGGAGACTGAATCCAGAAATTCCGTAACGAAAATAACCTAATACCCCCATGGAGTGGGCGGTGTAAGAAGTTGATAAAAAATAAGTTGATAAAAAATGCTATTCAATAGCTTTACCGCGGCAGTCTCCGAGTGCAACACGTCTTTTTTTATATTCTAGAATTTAGTACTTGAGTGCAATCTCACCTGATGGTAAGTGATGATACAGTCTAAGGTGGAACGCGCTTGCCTAGGTCCTAGGCATCTCTTAGGCCCTAGGAGATGCCTATTCACTCTTGATTTGAAGGCGCCCAGGCAGGCCATCGCTGTGCGTATCAGGAACGAGGAATCAAACCGCTTCCGCAAATAGAGGTATAACCGGGCAGACGCCCCAGGCGAAATGGGAGCAACCCATTTTTCAAAATGTCAATCGTAAAAAATATTTTTAGGCATCTCGATTTCTACCATTGTATACGCATGTAGAACTTAATTCTTTAAGTGTGGAATTGACGAATTTTAACCTCTTGAAAAAATATTCAATGGTATGGAAAATCATATTGATCTTTTATGAATTTATCACGTGACTAATCGAGTTTGAATTTCGTTCTTAAGAATGCGCTGACCTACGATTTCTCCATACATTCGTAATACCAAAATCATATTTTGAAATTCGTGCATATTTCGATCATGTTGTGATGTTATTCGGGTTAAACTAGTAATGATCTATGCTCCTGGCCATATTTGGTTCGGAAACACTTCTCTAAAACAAAATATAAATCAATTTTGATCATCGATTTTTACTATATGAAGGAGCACAGAACCCGAATAATATCACGACATCATCGAAATAAGCACGAATTACAAATGATTTGGTATTTTGTATGTATGGAGACATCGGGACTCTTAAGTTTCTTGATAGAGCAGGACAATGTCTGTCGGTACAGCTAGTTATTACAAAGGGATATGAATGAAAAGTTTTGTACTTAAAAAATCTGCGTATTTGGCAGGTCTCCTTAGAGATTGTGGCCGAATAAGTTTGGTTTTTAACACGTATTTCACTTTATTTTCATAAAAATAATATTTTGCATGACATTTGACAGATATTCTTTATTTTTCCTAAAAAATTCAATTGTGTTGACAACCTCCTTTAGTCCGTTACTGTATTTCGACACGCAACTTAAGTCCCTCTTCTAGCGGAACCAGACTTCATTATTTGTTATTCGTTATGCGGCTACGGCGTATTTGTGCAAATATGTGTTTATGTGAGCAAACAACAATTACATATGTTATCCACACTTGGTGCTATGTGCCAAATATTGCCAATACGTGTCCTTTGAAGTGTGCTAAAAACCGACAAGAGGACGGATAAGCTTATTTGCTATTCGCGCTTATACGTTATTCGTACAAATAAAGCAAATATAGACGAATGAACCGCCCAAACTTGGTCGTATGCGGCCGAATAAGGCGCATAACGAATAACAAATAACGAAGTCTGGTTCCGGCTTAAGATCTGAGTTCACTGAGCTAATCAAGTAACGATTATTTAGGCGATATTAGTGACCAGCAGATTAAAAACTATAAAGACAATCACTTTCAAATTAAAACGTCATGTATTTTGGGCACTGATCTCCATCGAGTATAATATAGAATATACTCTGGATAGCTGACTGTCAAAGTAAATATGAATACACTTGATTTTCGCCATTTTGGCGCTGATTGTTGCGTAACCTGGCGTGAGCGTCCATGGAACTAAAATCAAATGACATTCAAAACGACGGTCCACTTCCAACAAATGTCAATTTAGTACCGTGGACGCTCGGGGGCGGCGCTTCAAATCGACACAAAAAATGAACTGTCAAACGTATGGAATGACGAATCCAGTTTTTACATAATGTCAGTGATTTTGAATGTTTAATTTGTTCACTAACAGAAACACGATTGGAAGTTCTCAATAGACAGTTTTCCTAAGTTTTTCGATTTTTTTTATTTTTTCTTTAATTTTATTGGAAACTACAATGGATGTTTATGATTTTTTTAATAATTTATACACAAAAAGGGTTTAAAGATTTAATCCAGGCCTTTTTGGCAGTTTTTCTTTGTTCCTTTCGTTTAATAGCAGACTAATAAAGCTAACTATAAAAATATTGTTTCACTTCAAAGCTATAAACAGTGTGTATTAAGTCCATTGATACTGATTAGTTAAGATACACGTTTCATAACACAAGTTTTTAAGCAACTTCTAAAAACACAACAAAAAAGTGTATCAAAAATAGTTTCAATGATTTTTTACTTATATTTTATATTATAGTGTTTTCACACACTTAGGAAATTATTCCTATAAATTTAAATATGCATCAAAATTTCACTCGCGGTGGGACTCGAACCCACGTCCCCCAGCTATCGCGGCTAGGAGCTCTTCCACTGAGCTACGAAAGACTGTCTCACCACGACGAAATTCGGATGCATAATGTTTTTCGTTCTTAGGCAGAACTAACGCCATCAATGATTTTCGTCCATGATTGATTGACTTTGTTTTGGTCAAGATATTGCTTGCTGAATTTTTGTTTTTTTTTTTTATATGGTTTACTATGGTTTACTTAGTTGTCAAGGTTGTTCATAAGTTTTTTCTTACAAAATTTTTAAAAGGCACGACGGTCTTCAGAGGTTTCCAATTATTTAAGCCACTATTTTTTTAATGTATCTGTCACTTAATTGGTTTAAAGCGCTGTATAATTTGTGTTTTAATGAGGGAATCGACTCATATAAACTAATTTTATTATTTTTCCTATATAAGCTAAACAAATATGCCCTCATGAAAATTCTAAACTCTACAAACACGTTCGGCAAACATATTTGCATCGAGAATTCGTAATACATGTCTTTCGTTTAGTGTATCAATGGTAAATGGCCTAAATGTTTCAGTCGTCTGCAGTAGGCAATAAAATGCAGCCGAAGTCTGTATTATTAACTAGTTCGTGTACAGAATACGAGTTGATGTTTTTCTTATAGTTTTGACGTACGCTGGGGTCTTAATTAGATTACTTTCGTTATAATGTCGTAAAAATACGTTACGTCCACGTTTCTGATACGTACCGCTAAGGTGTGGAACACCCTTCCAGCTTCTGTGTTCCCAGACAAGTACAACCTGGGTGCCTTCAAGAGAAGAGTGAAAAGGCATTTTCTAGGCAAACGCGCTCCAACCTAGACCTCATCATTTCTGTTCATCAGATATGATTGTAGTCAAGCGCAAGCCTATCCATAATAAAAAAAAATCAAAGGTTACATTGCTCTACTGGGACAGGTATATTGATGACAATAGACCAGCAGCAAGCAGCAGTGATAGCTCAGTGGTTCTGACCTCTGCCTCTCATAAGGAGGTCGCGGGTTCGAATCCTGGGCACGCACCTCTGACTTTTCCGAGTTATGTGCGTTTGAAGGAAAACATCGTGAAGAAACCTGCATGCCTGAGAGTTTAAAAATGTTCTCGAAGGTGTGTGAAGCCCGCCAACCCGCACTTGGCCAGCGTGGTGGGCTATGGCAAAACCCCTCTCAGTCTGAGAAAAGATCCGTGCCCAGCAGTGGGACATAAAAAAGGGGTTGAGATGAGACCTGGCATAGTTTTCGAAAATATCCTTGGCAAAATCAAAAATTTTAATATGTAAACTTCTCCGAAACGGATGGACCGATAGTTATGTAATTTTATATGCAAATTCGGTAGAATAGGTCAAAAGCTATTTTTTATATCCGTAATAGCAAAACAACGTTTGGCGAGTCAACTGGTTCCAATATATAAAATTTTTGTGTGTGTCACAACTGTTGTATAACCAAACTCCAAAAAACCAAATAGCTCGACCGATTTTTATGAAATTTTTTTGCTACATCCCACAGATCTGAGAATAGGTCGTAAGATATTTTCCAAAGCCCTAAGTGGAAAAACAGCGTTTGCTGCGTCAGCTAGTCTTATTTAGTGTGAAAAGAACTATTAAATTTTTAATGGACAGACAGAAAAATTTTAATGGTAGAATATACTAATTATAATTAAACAGTAGTTTTTATTTTTATTTAGTATTTTTAAAACTACTAAAAGGACATGGCCGAAACTTGTATGGAGCTGTGCCCTGGAAAAAAAATATTCATGGCCATCGACAAACAGTACGTCATATTAAAGGTTATAATTATGTCTTTACAATCGTTTAAGTTTTATGATCAGAAAACAGGCGAGAGACATAATATCAGCATAACAACTTTCAACAAAATGCGCCTAAATATTTTGTATAGCAATGTTTTTTTATTGAATGGCCATGAATATTTTTTTCCGAGGGCAGAATCCGGCCATGTCATTTACCCAAAAAATTAAAAAAAAAACTTCGCTTCGCAATATTGTATAATTAGATTACTTAGTCAGTATCGTTTGTATAACAAACATGACAAATCTCCCAAATGTTTTTTTTTTAATTTTGTTTTGTACATTTCGCCCAAAACCGGAACATCCTCAGGACATATTGACTCGACAAATTGTGTCAAATATTCAGTTTTAAAAACCATTTTTAGAGGAAAAGACTAAAAATATTTTACAAGCAGGAAATACCACAAAATCTATATTTTAAGTGAAACATCAAAATAATTCGTCGCGATCCACCCTCCAGCTTACTCCAGACTGTAGTGATGCACGCTGCAATATCGATAATATTGCCGTAATTAGTGCTGTACATTATCGATGTAATGGCGCCGAGACTGCACTTAGCAAGGACGATTACAATAGAGGTGTGAAGTTTACTTATCGATAGATAAGTAATTTTAAAACGTTTTATCGATATTTTTTCATCATAATAATATTATGTAATACGGTTGCTTCATTGCTGGATTAAAAAGCTTTATGCATTTTTATCGATTGCTATTGCATCACTTTCGAACGAAATTCAAGTGATTAAGAATGCCCGGAAAATCGCGTGACCAATTTAGCGATCATTTTCATATATTTTTGTATTTAGTTCCATTTTTAAAGTGCCATTGTTATAGTATCTTAACCTATTGATATTTGCGTACTACAGCCAAATAATTTTATGATAAATAATAAATAAATAAATAGATATATAGAGGACAACATCACATACATTGCTCCGATCCCATAGTAAGTAGCTTATGCACTTGTGTTATGGAAATCAGAAACAACGAAGGTACCACAATACCCAGACCCGAGACAATGTAGAAAAGTTATGATACACGATTTTATGGACTTCTCTAGAACGACTGCACCTATTGCCGTAAACTGTATATGTCAAATGTGCGGAAATCACGTGATTTATTTACCGATCATTTTCATAATTTTCGTCATTAAGTTCCATTTCCATCTTTCTATCTTCTCACAACAATATTATATTGTCTTATAGCTAGAACTGGCTACCTTTCACAAATAAGAAATATTAAATGTATTAAGTCGATATAATTAAAGACGTGTCTCCACCCTATTTCCTCGCAGTGCAATAATTTTCGTACAAAATACAGCACTTTACCTGCGCCGGTTACTTTCGATACCGAGTCCTCCTCTCCTTATACAGGACGCTCCAAATATTACTCTAAAATTTATAAGCAGAAAATATTTATTGAAAGAAAAAGCATTTCCGAAGCGAAGATTTTTTTTCATACCTAGTCAATGACAGGAACTGCAATCATTTTCATTTTGAATTATACCTACAGTTGTTACTCAAACTCAAAACTCAAAATATCTTTATTTCACATAGGCTTAACGTACTGGCTCGTAGCGTAATAATAATTATTATTTCATATTAAAAAAAGCGTGCACTCGGAGACTGCCGCGATGAAGCTATTGCATAGCATTTTTTATCAACTTATTTTGTATCAACTTCTAACAGTGTTATGTTATTTTCGTTACGGAATTTCTGGATTCGGTCTCCACGATCAAGGCCCGCGATAGAAGCTATGCAATAGCTTAAAAATAAAAAAAACAATAGATTTTCCGGGATAAATATTGTCCATGGTATAATCTACTTCCATTCCTTGCCGCCAAAATGGTTCATCACTAATTGTGGTGTGTAGAACTAAGAAACATATACACATAAATAGTACGATATTTTAGGACTTTATCGAACTAGTGTGATAAGGTGAAAAATGCAACGACGAAAAAAATCAGCAAATGTTGAAACTTTACAAGAAAAACTAGGTTTTTCCCGCGACTCTGCGTGAATTTCGGTTTTCACGAATCTTGATCGAGTTTCTAGTCAGTTCTTCTCGGTGCAAAATTACTTCCAGACCACACGTTAGCGTCTGACATATTTATTTTCTTAAGTGCCTGTAAGTAAGGTTGGCCTATTTGTGAAAGAACAAATATTTTGAATTTGTTTTTGTTTTATATAAATCCTGGATTCTCCATACCACAGATTCTCCATACCATAAACTTAATATTTATATTATTTACTTTCAAGGAATTTGCTATAGGCTATCTACCTACAGCTGTAGCTTAAACAAATGAGAATTTTCAGTTTTAAAAATCCGATTTTCCTACGTATTTTCCAAATTACATTCAATCGGTTCCGCAGTTGTGGCACTATTGAGTAACAAATACAGAAACTCACAAACTTTCACATTTTATAATATTAATTATAGGATTATTTAAAGTTGTCATAAACCGATCACCCTGTACAGTCGGTAATGAGTGAGCACGTACAGAGCGATGTATATTTAAATTTGATACGTAAGCTACGTTACGCCCGAACTCCGGAACGTTCATACATAAACATATTGTGTGTTTGTATTTATGTTCTCACTTAACGCCGCCAATAATACGTTGATATTATTACACTAGGACTAGAAGTTTTAGGCATTATTTTGGCTTTCTCCACTCCATCTTTGTATAACCCAAGTATAACATGTTATAATATGTACGGTCAACTTCAAAAGTCGATATAGAATTTACAAAGGGGTCTTCCTTGCGTGCATTTATATGTACATAGAAACATTTAGGCTATTTTCTAATAATTTTTGAAAACAAGAGTTTTATTTTTGCCTCAAAGTAAATGTATTATATAGATACATTCCTTTGTTTTTAAGTGACAGAAATATAAAAAGTTATATTTCGCTCGATCATTAAAACTCCTGAACAGATGCCGAATTTTTCTGGTTTAATTATTTAATTATTATGAACTTAATTTTGTATTATTATTCCAGACTTAAACCTAAACGTTTATTTAATGAATCTTATTAAGAAAGTAGGAATAAAGAAAAATATAAAATTAATTCAACTTTAGCAATAAAATGAAGAATAATGTAAAAAATACTTCATACACAGATGAGACCGACTCTATTGTTTTGAAACTTTGACAATAAACATTTTTTATACAGAAAACTCGTAATCATTATAAAAACGAAGATTACGGAGTGAATATTGGTTGAATTTCAAAAACATTTTTTTTGACCTGGCAGACCAGGGTTAATTTCTAGACCTGTAAGTATCGCTGATAGTAGTTTGTGCTTGGAATTTCACGTCTACTGGCGAAAATCGCATCAAAATTGGTGCTTTCAGTCATGAGAAAACTTCAAAAAAACATGAGTCTGTCGACAAGTAAGCAAGCAAGCAAGTTAGTCCGAGCGATAACTCAACTTGCAAACAACCTATCGAATTCGGGTTTTTTTCTATCGACACAGACCAGGGAATTAACTTTATATGGTAGTACTAACCCGAGGAGCTGTATAGTTTTTGGTGTAAATTTGGATGGTCAGTGACCGCGATATGGGCAAAAAACCGTGCGAAGTGTACTTCTATCGTAGTAAACTTTTGTGAACGGTGTGAATATGCCAGCGATGACTTCTGTCATTGATATTAGTTTATCTATATGGACATCAATGATATATAGATTGCCGGTTGACTGTGATCACACCTGATGGAAAGTGATGATACAGTCTAAGGTGGAGCGCGCTTGCCTAGGAAATGCATATTCACTCTTGATTGGTAGGTTCCCAAATTATAACTGATGGGAAAGTTAGTGTCTAGAATACTTTTTTTATGTTATACAAGTTAGTACTTGACTACGATCTCACCTGATGGTAAGTGATGATGCAGCCGAAGATGTTAGCGTACTAACTTGGAAGGGGTAAGTTATGTCACCCCAACGGTTTCTACACAGCATCGTACCGGAACGCTAAATCGCTTGGCGGTACGTCTTTGCTGGTAGGGTGGTAACTAGCCACGGCCAAATACCCTCCCAGACGACCTCCCTGGCGCAGGGGACGCGCGCTCAGATTCGAGTGGGGAGTCGCGGGTTCAATTCCCACTTTGGAATTATATAATTTCTAAATTGGCTCAGGTCTGGTCTGGTGGGAAGCTTCGGAATGACTAGTTACCACCCTACCAGCAAAGACGTAACGCCAAGCGATTTAGCGTACCGGTGCGATGCTGTGTAGAAACCGTTGGGGTGACTTTACTTACCCCTTCAAAGTTAGTACGTTAACATCTTCGGCTGCATTATCACTTACCATCAGATGAGATCGCAGGCAAGTACGTACTTTACGTGCGGTAGGTAAGTTTTTTTGTATAGTGTAAAAAATCTTTTTTTCCATCTTAGTACGGAACCCTCGGAACGCAAAACCGACTCGCACTTGGCTGTTTTAATTCTTATGGAAATTAAATAACATTTGCTGAGCGGTAAAGAAAAACATCGTGAGGAAACCTGAATGCCTGAGAGTTCACAGTGGCAATTTTACAAATTAATTTTAAATTTAAATTAAATTAATATAAATTAATTTTAAATTAAAAATTTAAATTATGCGTTTTTCTATAGTTCCTAAAAGTCCCAAATACATCGAACCACAAATCCCCGGGGTACATTACACACTTTTACGAGCTGACCCGGGGACCGATACTTGCCTGATCGATACTTCTAAAACGCCACAAGACTACCATAAAGAGACAAAAACGCCATGCATTTTTTGTGACAACAAATAACCTGATCAATAAGGTAAGTACTTTTTCTAAATGAAAATCTAATAAATCGCATTAAAAAACTCTACAATAATATGTTATACTGGACTGTAGAAGTATGCAGTAGTTTACATCGATCCACAAGTCTCCTGGGTACATTACACTCATTTACGAGCTGACCCGGGGACCGCGTGTAAATGTTTTATACGCGCGTCTATTGCCTGATCAATACCTCAAAATACCACAAGATTACCAAGAAGATACTTAAACACGATGCATGTTTTGTGACGAACTAACAATCTAATTAGTTAGGTACTTATTCCAAATGAAAATCTAATAAATCTCATCCAAAAGTCTGCAATATGTTATACTGGACTGTAGAAGTCTGTAGTAGTTTTCATCGATCCACAAGTCCCCGGGGTATACACATTACACACGTTTACGAGCTGACCCGGGGACCACGCGTAAATGTTTTATACGCGTGTCTATTGCCTGATCAATACCTCAAAATACCACAAGATTACCAAGAAGATACTTAAACACGATGCATGTTTTGTGACGAACTAACAATCTAATTAGTTAGGTACTTATTCCAAATGAAAATCTAATAAATCTCATCCAAAAGTCTGCAATATGTTATACTGGACTGTAGAAGTCTGTAGTAGTTTTCATCGATCCACAAGTCCCCGGGGTATACACATTACACACGTTTACGAGCTGACCCGGGGACCACGCGTAAATGTTTTATACGCGTGTCTATTGCCTGATCAATACCTCAAAACACCACAAGATTACCAAGAAGATACTAAAACACGATGCAGGTTTTGTGAGGAACTAACAATCTAATTAGTCAGGTACTTATTCCAAATGAAAATCTAATAAATCTCATCCAAAAGTCTGCAATATGTAATACTAGACTGTAAAAGTCTGTAGTAGTTTTCATCGATCCACAAGTCCCCGGGGTACATACATTACACACTTTTACGAGCTGACCCGGGGACCGCGTGTAAATGTTTTATACGCGCGTCTATTGCCTGATCAATACCTCAAAACACCACAAGATTACCAAGAAAATACTACAACACGATGCAGGTTTTGTGAGGAACTAACAATCTAATTAGTTAGGTACTTATTCCAAATGAAAATCTAATAAATCTCATCCAAAAGTCTGCAATATGTAATACTGGACTGTAGAAGTCTGTAGTAGTTTTCATCGATCCACAAGTCTCCTGGGTACATTACACTCGTTTACGAGCTGACCCGGGGACCGCGTGTAAATGTTTTATACGCGCCTCTATGCCTGATCGATACTTCCAAAACGCCACAAGACTACCAAGAATAGACTAACTAACTCTAGATGAAGCTTTTGTGATAGCTAACATTTGGGAATAGATTAAGATTTTATTTTTAAAGCAAATTGCTGAAGTATTTTTTCCACGACTGGTAAACGTTTTATGTGCTTATGAAGAATCTGTTGCAGAAGCAACAGAAGAAAAAGATTCAAAGATTGAAAGTTCTTAAATTCACATTGGCCTAACTTACAGGTATTTATACAAAGTCATTACTGTATTCGATATCTTTTCTGATAAATAGAATTCTCGTGTCCAGTTTTTGTTACCGAAGTCCTCCGAAACGCCATTTTTAATTATTATTTTTTTGTCTACATTTGTTAGGTCAACCATTAAACAACATTTGACCGGTCAGCTTATAAACACTATTTGAAGCAGCACACTTTGTCCTTTAGAAAATAAGTTATGTCTGGGGGCTCCAGGCTTTTGAACAATTAGTAAAATAATATGTGTAACTAACGATTGCAAATGCGATAGGTAAGCTTCGACACGGACGCTGGTAGAAGAGATCAGCTGAATTGGAGCATTTGGAAAACAGCTTCAAGTCTTCAACTCGCCGATACCCCAATGCCCAAAGACAAAAGTCTTCAACGCCTGCGTCTTACCGGTCATGACATACGGAGCAGAAACGTACACACTCACAGTAGGCCTTGTCCACAAGTTCAAAGTCACTCAGCGTGCTATGGAGAGGGCTATACTGGGTGTTTCTCTGAAAAAATAGAATCCGCATGAACAAGGACATTTTTTTGGTAAGTGATGATGCAGCCGAAGATTTTAACGTACTAACTTGGAAGGGGTAAGTAAACTCACGGTTTCTACACAGCATCGCACCGGAACGCTAAATCGCTTTTAGGTACGTCTTTGAAGGTGGTAACTAGCCACGGCCGAAGCTTTCTACCAAACCAGACCTGAGCCAATTTAGATATATAAAATTCCAAATTGGGCCTATGGCGGGAATCGAACCCGCGACCTCCCACTCGAATCCGAGCGCGCGTCCCCTGCGTCAGGGAGGTCGTCATCCATAGGAGACCCGAGGTAACTGATATAGCCCAACGGATTAGCAAGCCGAAGTGGCAGTGGGCGGACCATGTCTGTCGCAGAACCGACGGCCGTTGGGACAGACGTGTTCTGGAGTGGAGACCGCGTACTTGTAAGCGCAGCGTAGGACGACCTCCTGCCCGCTGGACCGACGACTTGAACAAGGTCGCTGGAAGCGTGTGGATGAGTAAGGCGGAAGACCGTGCGCCCTCTCAAAAAGGCCTATGTTAGGCCCGGTTTCTACCGGTGCGGAGCGGAGCAGAGCTGTGTTTGAGTAACCAATCAGATTGCGTCATTTTGACATCTCCCAAACTGAGGGGAGAGATGTCGAAATGAATATATCTGATTGGTTAAACACAGCTCCGCTCCGCTCCGCTCCGGGGCCTTACTATAGGCTGATGTAGTAAGTAAGGTTACCTCATTATCACCATCTCATCTTCTCAACCCCTTTTTATGTCCCACTGCTGGGCATGGGTCTCCTCTCAGACTGAGAGGGGTTTGGCTATAGCCCACCACGTTGGCCAAGTGCGGGTTGGTGGGCTTCTCACACCTTCGAGAACATTTTTGTGAACTCTGAGGCATGCAGGTTTCCTCACGATGTTTTTCTTCACCTTTAAGCAAGTGATATT
This sequence comes from Coenonympha glycerion, assembly GCA_963855885.1. NCBI lineage: Eukaryota > Metazoa > Arthropoda > Insecta > Lepidoptera > Nymphalidae > Coenonympha > Coenonympha glycerion. Next base: position 8,226,053 of record OY979653.1, read on the forward strand.
TAGTTTCCTAAAAACGACCATAACTCGGAAAAGTCAGAGGTGTGTTCTGAGGATTTGAACCTCCTTATGAGAGGCAGAGGTCAGAACCACTAAGCTATCACTGCTATTTAAGGTTACCTATACTAGGTATATTTTCCAAACAAAAGGTACATAGCAAACTACTAGTCACCACAAAGGGAACTTTTACACGAGACAACTATTGTGGCTATGTACGATACATACAGACATACATATTTTTACAGTTACGTGCTATGTACGGAAGTGGCATGGAACGCCCACCGAACTAGGCGGGGCTTGTAAGAGGGCGTGGTAGACATCGCGTGGATGTGAGTCGAAGCTTGGGTGCGGTAGATTGTCATCTTTAAAAATTCAAATTCAAAATACTTCTTTCATCGTTTAAAGACCTCCCTGGCGCAGTGGTGCACAATCGGATTAAGGTCGCAGGTTTGCTAAGTATCACAGGCCACTTTGGAATTTAATAATACCTACTACCTATCTAAATTGGTCTGATCTGGATATAAAGACGATGCAATAGAATTTACCGCCAGCAAAGACGATGCAATAAAATCTCGCATTCTAAAGTCAACATCTGAGGATGTCTCTGTGTCGGGACGAAACGTGCGTCGAGTGGCGTAAGAGTCGTGAGTGCCACATATCGGTGGTGGGCACATTGCTTGCTTGGAAACTTTCTTTCGTGCTTGAGTGAGGCTGGCTTGCCTTGGCTTATTATTGCATGTAAGATCATACAGATTATTTCCAGAGAGCGGATTATAGCAAGACAATTTATTTTTTCTAACTAAATGCATGTCTCCTATACAAAAAGAGGTATACAGGAACCGTCGGTGCGTCGCCAGTTTACTGGTGCCAAAATTATTGTTTTGATACCAAGAGCGTCAGTTCTAAGCCAACCGCAGTATTTTCTGTGAACCGCGGTCCACGCCACAGACCACTATTAGGGTTCCATACCAATTTGGTAAAAATGGAACCCTTATGGTGAGGCTTTCTTCAAAAAGAGGTATACAGGAACCGTCGGTGCGTCGCCAGTTTACTGGTGCCAAAATTATTGTTTTGATACCAAGAGCGTCAGTTCTAAGCCAACCGCAGTATTTTCTGTGAACCGCGGTCCACGCCACAGACCACTATTAGGGTTCCATACCAATTTGGTAAAAATGGAACCCTTATGGTGAGGCTTTCTTCGTCCGTCCGTCTGTCACACTCGATTATTTCAGTAACTATCAAAGCTATCGACTTGAAATTTGGATAGTTTTAGGTAATAGTGACCCAACGCCATTGCAATCATAAAATATTGAAAATTGTTTTAATTGTTATTTAAAAAGGTGGGAAAACCGGGACTTCGAATGAGATAACAATATTGAGTGGGGTATCATATGAAAGGGCGTTACTTGTGTATTCTAAAACCGATTTTTATTTATTTTTATGCCCGATAATTTTTGATTTATTGAGCAAACTGTCGAAAAAAATACCGTTCCCCCCCACTTATCTCCGAAGTTTATCGATCGAAAAATCTGAAATAATTATAATCAATAGACATTAATGTATATTTTACAGGAAAAATAAAATCAACTCCCTAACTTTTATACTTTTTTTGATAATAACAATAAACCACCAAAAGAAAGTTAGGTTTGCGGTTTGCCAACAAAAGTACCTACATGAAAATTATACTCGTAAATTCATGAACAAAAGTGATTATTTTAATGTTTTACTTCTTTTATAGTATGGAACCCTCGGTGCGCGAGTCCGACTCACACTTGGCCGGTTTTTTTATTTGTTGTTATAGCGGCAATAGAAATACATCATCTGTGAAATATTCAGCTGTCTAACTATCACGGTTAAAGAGATACAGCCTGGTAACAGACGAATGGTCGGACGGACGGACAAACAGACAGCGAAGTCTCAGTAAAAGGGAACCTTTGGGTACGGAACCCTAATAATACCACCAGATATCACATCGTTCCCTTACGTATGTATAATACCACATCCAAACTCGACTTCTCGAGACCCACTTCCTTGTCTAACCACTAGGCGTGGCTTGTCTCGCCAATTGGCTTCAACCGCTGAAAAATCAATACCACAGCCTTTCAGACTTCAGCGTTTGTACTATGAATATTCACTAATACCGGGATATTCTTTATTTTTATTATAAAGCCTCAGGAAGAGTTCCTGCTTATTTGTATTCTTACCGCATCTCGGAATTTGTTGAGAAATAATTTTTGTTCAGGACTTTGGTCGTAATGTGCATTTTTTTATAATTTTACTATAATACACGACTGCCCAAATAAATAACAACTTTTGTTCCATGACTTTTTTTTCTCTAATATTTTCAGGATATTTTATTATTTTGTGGAATATCAAATATTCAATATTTTACAGGGATACTCTAATTGATCCTACTCTGTAATGTAATATCGGCAAGCGGCAACGGCGCGCGAAACCGCAACAGTGTAATGTCACTATACTATTAAGTAACTTTTTTTTGTATGAAAAAAATTAAAACTGAATTTTGAAAAGTCGTAGAACAAAAGTTGGTACTTAGTGTTAATGTAAACAAATACAGGCCGAGAGCTATTTGGTATTTTTAACCGACTTCAAAAAAAGGAGGAGGTTCTCAATTCGTCGGAATCATTTTTTTATACAGTGTGTCCGGGATCGAACCAGCGATAATTTAAGGGAGTGTTCTATGGCTCATTACAAGCAAAACATTTCCTATAAAGGGGGGGCTCACACCCTCCCCGTGAGAGCCATTTCAATTTTGTATGCGTTTTTTTGGGTATGTGTTATTACTGATATTGTGTATATCAGTCATAACTTGAAAGTCTGTTGATTCACATGTTCTCAAATGATTTCATTCGACTGGGTAGAATAATCTCCATCGCTAGACACCTAATAATAATGTAAAACGTTAAAATAACACAGCCAAAAATGCCTGAAACTAAAAAAACATTGCCGAAAAAAATTTAAACTTTAAGTTATTGGTAAATTTTGCGAAAACGGGATCGCTAAGACCATATGTTTTTGTAGTAAATCGATAGCTTTTGAGTTAAGCAATACAACGACACCAAAATTTCCTATAAAGGGGGGGCCTTTATAGGATTTTTTTTGCTTTTAATGACCCATAGAAAACTCCCTTAAATTATCGCTAGTTCGATCCTGGAGACACTGTATAACCTTGTATAGGCTAGCGCTTGACACTGATCACACCTGATGGAAAGTGATGATACAGTCTAAAGTGTCGCGCAAGCCTAGGTCACTCTTGATTTAACGTCGCCCAAGTTGTAGGTTGTGGGAAAGACAGGGCCTGTTAGGGCTTTCCAGACTTTTGTAGTACGTATCAGCAACGAGGAGTCAAACCGCTTCGGAGTACGCGTCTTTTGTACGTCTACTATGTAGGAGTAAAAGCCTTTTCGATGACCCAAAATACACTCACTGAAATGTCACTGAAATGAAATGAAATGAAACAAAATGAAATGAAATTATTTATTTTTTCACATAGGCCTAAATAATAGGCTTTAAAAAACTCTACCGCCAAGTTCAGAATGCAGGTTTGCACCGAGAAGAAGTGGCAAGAAACTCGGCACTCGCTCTTTTAAAAAATGTCATGATATACAATTATTCTTATATATTATGAAAAGTTATTACATAACTTTTAGGATATCTCATGAGGAGATGGAAATATATCCCTATCGTTCCAAGAATCTTTGTCATTGAAAAATTCCTCAATAGTATAGTAACCCTGATTTATGAGATGTTTCTTGACAGTGGCTTTAAGCCTGTGTAAAGGTAAGTCCAAAACAGACTTCGGGATCATATTGTAGAAGCGTAGGTACACTCGCTTAAATACGATACGCATGCCTATCGGCGCCAGTGCGTCCCAAGGTTTTGCGTTGCAATATCAACCGACGCACCGCACTGAGCACTTTGCTATTGAAAATGAAAATCTTTTTTTTCACATAAGCCCAAATAATACACTCTTATGAAAAGTCTAAACTCTACCGCCAGGATTGGAAAACAGATTTGCACCGAGAAGAACTGGCAAGGAACTCGGCACTAACTCTTTTCAAAAATACACAAGTTTTCTTATGAATTAGTATGAAAAATCATTACATATAATATGGTACCTACCTCTTGAGGAGATTGACGCATATCGCTATTGTTCCAAGAATCCTTGTCATATAAAATTTCCATGGTATACTATAGTAATTAGTAATCATGATTTATAAGATGTGTTTGATAATGATTTTAAACCTGTGTTAAGGTAAATCCAAGACAGGCTTCAGGATTAAAAAAAATCTTATCCTTAAAAGATGATCCAGAATAATATAAAAGTCCCAGTCTTCCTTCCGAATCGGGGTTATATCGGTATAATTGTGTCGCAAGGGACGATCCTCCAATATTAATAATATTTGCATACAAATAAAGGAAAGAATAAGATGTTTGCAGGGCACATAAATAATTGCTATTTTATACAGATTCACTTGAATTAGGCGTCCGTTGGATTTGTAAGGATCTGTCGTTGCTTATTTATCCTATTTGATTTTAGAGTTAATAACGTTATACCTATAATAATTATTATTGTTCTAAATACTTAGGGAATACTAGACTCTGTAGACCATGATAGAGTACATCCTGCACATAATGTGGTCTGTGATTAGACTGCAATATCGGGGAATTCCCAAATTCCTCATATGTTTAGAGCTTACTCAGTCTCAGTCCACCTGTTGGGCAGTGTCGACAGACAAGGTGGATGGACGGTATAAAGAAAGTCGCTGGCTGTAGGCGGAGGAAGATCGTGCTGTTTGACGGCCTATGCATGGTTAGGGTTAAACTAACAACTTTTGTTCTTATGCGATTCTTTTCTTTTTATTCGATATTTTGAGAAATATTAAATATTGAATATTTTACAGAGATACTCTACTTGTTCCTACTCTGTAATGTAACATCGCCATGTAGTGGCGCGGCGGCACGCGAACTCGCGGCAAGAAACCGCAACAGCGTAATGTCACTTACAGAAATAACATTTTTTGTATGAAATAAACTGATACTAAATTTTGAAAAGTCGTAGAACAAAAGCTGTTAGTGTTAATGTAAACAACTACAGGCAGAGAGTGATTTGGTATTTTTTAAATAACCCTGTATTGTCCTCCTTAATTCATCGTAACTTAAGAATCCATGTCTGGCGGCAACAGGCGACTCGCTTATTTAAATGAGCTACAGGCGAGCAGAGATACAAACAAACAGATTTTACTTATTACCATAGCGACCTATAGCTATACCTGTTGCTTCCAAAAACTGGGCAATAATGGCATAGATTTATAACAGGTCGTCGTTCGCGCTCCGACTAGATAGAGCCCTTCCTAACAACGACAGCTCCGTGAGTGCGGCAACTTTTTTTTGTAGTGTGTGTCAATTTGAAAGCTAATGTGCATGAAAAATTGTGTAGCGACGGCTCGGGTTTTTTCTTCGACGCACGTTTCGTCCCGACACCGGGACATCCTCAGGAGATGTTGACTTCACAATGCGAAATCGTACTCATTTACTTCATATTATTGATTCCCGATAGTTCCAATCTGGCATTGCAATAATACTTTCACTTTGCATATCCGGATTTAAGTCTAATTGCACCGTACTATTACCACAACATCTTACTCTTAAAGCAGTATTATTGTAATATATTTCAAAATTTCCATACTTATCATCAGGTGAGATCGCAGTGAAGTTTCCTGGTGATTGTCTTGTTAATGTTGCCATTCTTTGTTATAAAATGAAAAGGCAGGCGGTCGGTTATTATCAGTAATGTTCATAGACTATTTATTATCTGTGCCTCATCGACTCCGTCGCCGCCATGTTTGTTTTCCGTTTGACAGATGACAGCAGTTTGCGCGCGAAACGTTTTCCAATGATGGCGGCCGCGTGCCCTATCCTGACATCGGGGTGCGTTTCCATTGTTATAAAAACGATTTAAATGACGTACGGAAACGTTAAAAAATTCAGAAGTAGGAACTGGGATGCCGATTAAATCATAGGCTAAACTTACAGGCGAGTATGAAAAGAACAAAAATAATATAATAATCGTATAACTCCTTTCGGTATATACAAATGACCAAGTGCCTAGTTTCTTGAGAGATATTCTTGATGAAAGTCTGCTTTCTAGAGTTTTGTATTTTATAACTGTATAAAAAATTACAGTGCCCAATTGGGTGTTATTGTAGAAAAACTTTTAAACTCTGACTGTGCTGGATCTCAATTGTTGATTCATAAGTTCTTAAAAAGGTGCATGTGTTTTTTTTCACACATGTCTGAATTCATCTGTGAAATTTCAAATGAAATGTAAATTACCCCATGCACACAAAAAAAAGATACTTGAACATGTATAAACATTAAGAAATGGCGGCCATTTAAGAAGCAAATGCGTCAAAATTTTGGGATAAAAAGTACCTAGTTTATCTATCCTCCATTTGATGTGTTTATTTATTTTTACTTTTTATTCCACTTATCTGTCGTCTATTCCTCTCTTATTTACTGTTGTATTTTCATTTATATATATATACATACGTATATTATGTGTATTAACTTTATTTAATTAGTACACCCCTTCCGCTTTCTTTAATTTTTTATAATATCCTCTACCCTAAGGTTGCCTGGAAGAGATCGCTATTTTAGCGATAAGGCCGCCTATTGTACATGCTGTATCTACTATATGGCTGTTGTTTTTGTTTTGGTGTACAATAAAGCATATTTTACTTTACTTTACTTTACTTACTAGTTTGCGTTATTCCAAAGTATTCAAAGTTATCCCGATCGATTCAGTATTTGTCACGTCTTAGGGGTAACAAACATTCAAACATTCAGACATCCGACTTTTCAAAAACAATCCTTGAAATGACGGAGGAAGAGTATGAAAACGGGCACAATTTAGTTCCAGACATAATCATTTTAAAATTCGATTTAATATTTCACATATTATTATACTCGTACATACTAGGTGCTTATTTTTTAAAACAAAATTAAGTTTAAAGATTTGGGTATGTATTTTGTTAAATAGATTCTTTAAAATGAATAATTTATTACAGAAAATTTCATACAACTTAAGGAACTGCTGAGCTGGATGTAGGCTATTCTCAGTATAGGGTTAAGAGGCTAATAGCATATATTAAGCGATTTTTATTGACCAACAGATTAAAAAAATATAAAGACAATTACCTACTTTAAAATTTGAAAGTCGTGTTCTTTGGGTATTTTATCCAAATTTACTCAAAAGCAGAAACTAGATTGAGGAAGAAATTTTCTTGATAAAAAGTTTTCCCCAAAAGTTGCTTAAAATATGTTTAAAGTTTTATCTGAAACTTCGATGTATTTTATTTCCAGAAAAGCTCAGAATTTTTTAATGCGGGCTTAGTTTTTAGTAAATTTAAAGTTTTATTTAATAACTTGTCGTAACATGATGAATAATTTAAAAAAAAAAGTAGAATTCGGCCACACCATTCTAAGTCGCAACCACTTACCTATATATCACAAAATATTACGTATAATTGTGATTTCTTATAAGTTCATTAGTTAATTTACTGGCATAAATATCTATAGTGCATAAAATGGCGCTAGTAGGCCTAACTATATCGATTTCTATACTTAACAGACAGACCATACAAACAAGTCATACAAACTTCGATATCTTAAATCCTTGCTCCACGGCCGAACTTCTGTACGGATCCACCGGAAGCGTCCGACACCGTATCTCCGGTCAGGCGTTAAATTTGAATTTCGAACCGATATCGCACTCGCCGCGAGGACTTTGCCGTGGACGGACGTGTCTGCGCGGAAATTAATTCTGCTTTTATGAAGTTACAGGCTTAGCTACTTCTACTGAGCGGTTTCTGGAAAGTTTCGATATAGATATTAGGCATTCGAGCGAATTACAAACCTTTTTCGTACAAGCAAATATGCTGTCTGTCAAAATTATATAGCTGACTGCTGAGTGAACTACATCGTGGACCTGTGGGTGTGTCAAAACAAGCATTTTTGATACCAGCAGTTTTTTTTATACTATATAGGTTTACGCTTGACCACAATCTCACCTGATGGAAAGTGTCGATGTGGTCGAAGATGGAGCGCGCTTACCTAGAAGATGCCCATTCACTCTTTTTTAAAAGCACCCAGGTCGTAACATGCGGGGAAAACAGATTTCGGGAGAGAATTCCAAACCTTAGCCATGCGTACTAAAAATGAAGAAGCGAATCGCTTCGTGCGTACTGGTGGTATGGCGACGACATAAGGATGAAAGTTCACCCGGTGTCTTGCGGTGCGGTGGAAAAATGGTGAGGGAAGAACCAGATCAAACAGCTCCTGAGCACACTCCCCGAAATAAATCCTATAAAAAACCGTCAGGCTCGCCACCTTGCGGCGATGCTCGAGACTATGAAGCTTCGCGACAAGAGGCCACAAGAGTGCTATTCTACAAAATGTCCATCTCTGAAACAGCTGCCAGACAACTGCCAAGCTGAAGATGGCATGCAAAATTGTACTCTATTACAACTGACAAATGCATAGATGCAGAGATGTACGCTCGTCGCTGTTTTGCAGAATAGCACGGTTGGTTGCAGATGTGCAAGCTTCTCCATCATTCTCTCCAGTAGTTTACAGTACACATCTGCAGTAATGCTCACGCTGTTTCGTAAAAAGCTGTGATGAATCACACCCGCACTAACCAAACAGTGACCATCACCTTCTTAGGGGTCATTTTTGGTCCTGAACCAGGTTCTAACCAACTTGCTGAGCGCTTTCGATTGTCGAACAGAATCTATTTTTCGTCGCAAGTAACAATTCTTTTCAAAATACCTTCATTTCTTTGCCTGTTGAGCAGCGCAAGGCAGGTTTCGATGCGTACGTTGCGCGGGCGATCGTTAAGGTCGTAAAGGCATCCATCTATCAAGCTTTTTTACCTTGCCAATTTGTCGCGAATGGATCAATATTGTTTTGAAGCTTACGTCAAAAGCTGCTGCTAGCTCAGCTGTAGATTGAGTTTCGTCAGCTTCCACAAATGCTTTTAATTCATTAATGTTGACCAAAGTCTCCGGACGACCACGAGCTTTTTTGATTTAGTGAATAATGTCGCAAAAATAATAAATATACCACTATCCGAGGTTTATCAAATCGGAACATCTAAAATAATTATTAACAGTAGGAGTTCATGTACTTATAATTTACAGCAAAAACAAAACCTCTACACAGAAAGTTAATTTTGTGGTTATTAATTTATCTAAAAAAAATGACAGCGTTTTTGGAATTTATTACATACCTACAAATAAAAAAAATACATACATCCATTGTAGTTCCCGATAAAATTTAAAGATTATGGAGCAGATTTTGGGATTAAAACTCTATATTATATTGAGGAAATAAGAATGCCCAAAGGTGCTATCAAGTTTTCTCATGAACCAAAACCGAATAGTCTAGAAAAATAAAATAGAATCATTGGAACTAGGAATTTATTTTTCATATCCGGCATTTGATTTTGCATACAAAAAGTTTTTTTCGTACAGATTTAATTAAGAAGTACAACTTGTTTATTTGCCTATAGCTTTGTAACCCGGATATTATTCAAATTATAATAATAATTGTAAGAGTAAATTGTAATTGACGACCTCCGTGGTTGAGTGGTTAGCGTGCCGGATTTTCAAGGCGCTGCCATCACTGAAGTTCCGAGTTCTCATGTTTCTGCTTCTATGCGAACACAGGTTAAAAACCCAAAAATTCATGACGTCACAGTTCGGTGATACAGTTTACAGATGCTCTGTTCTACGCAGAAGTGTATGTGTGTATGTCTCTGATACACGTTCCGTGATAACTCAGATGAATAGGTAGCTGTACGTAAGCTTCAAGAATATAGGTTGGTTATCAACGACAAAATCGGGTTCGAAATTTGAATTTTAAATTTGGAACTATTCAAGGCATCCGCTCCTGCGCATAATGTTTTGTGTTCTTTCTTTGCAAACACTGAATAGAAAAAAATTGTTTACCCATAGAGTTTATAGATGGGATCAGGGATATGAGGTCATGCGAGTTCATGGGATTTCTGAAATACGATTCAAATAACGATATTCAGTATTCATATGTTAAAACTTATGAGATAATCTTTTTCATAACATGAAAATCGTAAATAGTAGATACGTAGGTAAGTAGGTGTTTTTCTAGATCAAGGCACAGATCAACAATTAGAAAAAGAGCGGAAATGAAAATTTCGCACGCGTGTATTGAACGAGCGTTTTGAATAGATTTGCAAAAAAAATACATAATTTGCCATGGAAAATAAAACAATGTAAGACAATCATTGATTACATTATTATTTCATGTTATAGTGTTAAAAAAATAGGAAGTACCTCATTATTACTTAAAAAAATAAAAATAAAAACTTTTTAAATAAAACCTTTATGTAGGATTATAAAAAAAAACAACAAATCGCTCTCGGCCTGTATTTGTCTACATAAAAACCTTAAATATATATAATCAAAGATAAAAACTAACAACTCTTGTTCTACTACTTTTTTTACTAGATATTTTGAAAAATCAAATAACACAGGCATATAAATAAATACACAAAAAAACGCCCTTTCATATGATACCCCACTCAATATGATTATCTCATTTTAAAATTTTGACGATCCGGTTTTCCCCCATTTTTAAATAAAAAATAAAAAAAGTTTTCAAATTTTTATAATTGCAATGACGACGAGCCACAATTACCTTCACCTATTCCAAATTTTAGCTTTAACAGTTACTGATACAATCGAGTATGACAGACGGACGGATGGACGGACGGAAGGGTCTCACCATAAGGGTTCCATTTTTACATTTTTCGTATGGAACCCTAAAAAGAAAATAGTTTTTTCAACAACTTTTGGGAAAACTTTCTATAAAGAAAATTTTTCCTATCTTTGTTTCTGCTTCGGAGCAAATTTAATTTAAAGACCCAAAACACATGACCTTTTTTAAATTTGAACGTAAAAAGGAAGTATAGTTTTTAACTTACAGGTCTTATAAAATCGTATAAATATTCGTTTAGGACCGGCGAACTCCCATACATTTCCTGGCCCAGACTAAAATCCACTCCAATCCACGTTCAGTTATGAAACTTCTGATACTTGTAGTACTCAACCTGACTTACAAAACTGTCATACAAAGTCAATCAAATAAAGTAGGGAGAAAGAAGATTTATGACATTATTGTTAAAAGTGAGGTAAGGTTTAGATATATTTTATTGTTTCCAAGTGAATAATTTTACTGCAGATTATCTGAAAAAGCCAGAAAAATCCATTCTCATTCTAAAAGACCCGCGTCTAGTAGTGGGTCGGTGATAGGTTGACTTTTTGTTGCCATATTTAAAAAAAAATATTGCCATTCAACCGGTTTAATTGTATTTTATTTTTGATTCCCTCCTTCTAAAAATATGGTATTAACACAAATAAATTTATGAAAAATAGCAATCCAAAGCAAATCATTCCAGAATCTGAACGGTCTCTGGGTTATTTTTGTTAGAGCTGGGCCAATTTTCCCCATTCTCCTTTGAACGTAGGAACAAAGTATAGTTTTTAACTTACAGGTCTATGAAACCTGTAAGTCTTATAAATATTCGTTTAGGCCCGTTAAATTTCAATGGAACCCCACCTTTACCTCTACGCATCACTTTATGTGATACACGGTACATACTACCGGAACATGTCTCTGTTTTGTATGTTCGTGCTATTGTTCCCTCTGATACGGACAACTTTTGTGCCGCGGCTCCACGCACAATACGCCTGTCTGTTCAGTTTGAAAATTCAATATTAACTTGAACAAGCGTTTATCTTGATGAATGTCGACTAGGGGTTGATAAGTTGATTGTTTCCACACGAATTTACACATATGGCAAGGCGAGGGCCTCAAAACGAAGACCGTAATTATAACAACTCTTCGATCGAAACGGTAGCTATCTTTTTTTTTTAATTGACTGTTATTAACTTTGTAAGATTAGATAAAATAGTGGATGAAATTAAAAAAGACGTGTGGCACTCGGCGACTGCCGCGGTAAAGCTATTGCGTAGCATTTTTTATCAACTTCTAACATCCCCCACAGAGAGGTTAATTTCGTTACGGAATTTCTGGATTCGGTCTCCACGCTCAAGGCCCGCGATAGAAGCTATGCAATAGCTTAACCTAACATTTGGTTTCTTAATCACTCCTATCACATAGGTAGTTCACATGCGGAAACCTAAAATTGTGACACGAGTGATTTAGGAACCAAATGTAAACCTAACACTTGAAACAAGTAAATAATTAAAAAAAATAAAAAACTTGTGATAAAACAACTTAAAAAAAATAATAGCCTATGTTACTCTTACATAATATGGAATGATGTGAGGATTCTATTGATACCCCATATATCCAAATTTATTCAACCGTATAGAAGTTATGGTGAAATAAAGAAACTCACATACATACAGACATGAACCCTAAAAACATTACACTCCTTTTTTGGGCAGTCGTGTAAACAAATCATTTAACATCCAAACTCCTGACGGCCCGATAAAAGGCAGAGGTTAAATTAAATTAAATGAAAGAGGCAAGAATTAAAAATTCAAAATATCTTTATTTCATAAAGGCTGCTATATCACGAATAATATGGTATCATCATCAGCAGCTTTACCCCACAACATGATACCTTAAGATCATGTATAACCAATTTATAACATGATAAAGGTATCAATGTCAAGCACGAATAACGAATCAACGTCAGCAGTACTACCCCATAGCAAGATGCCACTGGGCTATCTCCGTTTATCATACTACATAGGCTATAGAGGTGGCTGTAATATCAAAGTAGTGGTACTGGGATACATATGACCACTTTTACGGCGTATCGGGATGAAACAAAACACGGGGTTCGTCCGTATCAACGTCAGCAGTACTACCCCATAGCAAGATGCCACTGGGCTATCTCCGTTTATCATACTACATAGGCTATAGAGGTGGCTGTAATATCAAAGTAGTGGTACTGGGATACATATGACCACTTTTACGGCGTATCGGGATGAAACAAAACACGGGGTTCGTCCGTATCAACGTCAGCAGTACTACCCCATAGCAAGATGCCACTGGGCTATCTCCGTTTATCATACTACATAGGCTATAGAGGTGGCTGTAATATCAAAGTAGTGGTACTGGGATACATATGACCACTTTTACGGCGTATCGGGATGAAACAAAACACGGGGTTCGTCCGTATCAACGTCAGCAGTACTACCCCATAGCAAGATGCCACTGGGCTATCTCCGTTTATCATACTACATAGGCTATAGAGGTGGCTGTAATATCAAAGTAGTGGTACTGGGATACATATGACCACTTTTACGGCGTATCGGGATGAAACAAAACACGGGGTTCGTCCTCGGGACAATGGCGGCGGACACAATGCGCGGGAAATTGAGTTTTGACGTCTCGCTCATGTCACTGAACCACTGCCAGTTGGAACTTGTTCCACTAAATTATTTTTACACAGCTAATGACTGTTGTCACTGATAATTAATGTTGTCTTATTAATGTTGTACCATTAGATAATTAATCTTGTCACATTAATGTAGTAGCATTAGGTAATTAATGTTGTCACATTAATTAAGTAGCATTAGATAATTAATGTTGACACATTAATTAAGTAGCATTAGATAATTAATGTTGACACATTAATTAAGTAGCATTAGATAATTAATGTTGTCACATTAATGTAGTAGCATTAGATAATTAATGTTGTCACATTAGTTAAGTAGCGTTAGGTAAAAATGTTGTCACATTAATTTAGTCACATGAATGTAGTAGCATAAGTTAATTAATGTTGTCACATTAATGTAGTCGCATTAGATAATTAATGTTGTCACATTAATGTAGTAGCATTAGATAATTAATGTTGTCACATTAATTAAGTAGCGTTAGGTAAAAATGTTGTCACATTAATTTAGTCACATTAATGTAGTAGCATAAGTTAATTAATGTTGTCACATTAATGTAGTCGCATTAGATAATTAATGTTGTCACATTAATGTAGTAGCATTAGATAATTAATGTTGTCACATTAATGTAGTAGCATTAGATAATTTATGTTGTCACATTAATTAAGTAGCATTAGATAATTAATGTTGTCACATTAATGTAGTAGCATTAGATAATTAATGTTGTCACATTAATGTAGTAGCATTAGATAATTAATGTTGTCACATTAATGTAGTAGCATTAGATAATTAATGTTGTCACATTAATGTAGTAGCATTAGATAATTAATGTTGTCACATTAATTAAGTAGCATTAGATAATTAATGTTGTCACATTAATTAAGTAGTATTAGATAATTAATGTTGTCACATTAATGTAGTAGCATTAGTTAATTAATGTTGTCACATTAATGTAGTAGCATTAGTTAATTAATGTTGTCACATTAATTAAGTAGTATTAGATAATTAATGTTGTCACATTAATGTAGTAGCATTAGTTAATTAATGTTGTCACATTAATTAAGTAGTATTAGATAATTAATGTTGTCACATTAATGTAGTAGCATTAGTTAATTAATGTTGTCACATTAATGTAGTAGCATTAGTTAATTAATGTTGTCACATTAATTAAGTAGCATTAGATAATTAATGTTGTCACATTAATGTAGTAGCATTAGTTAATTAATGTTGTCACATTAATGTAGTCGCATTAGATAATTAATGTTGTCACATTAATTAAGTAGCATTAGATAATTAATGTTGTCACATTAATTAAGTAGCATTAGATAATTACTGTTGTCACATTAATGTAGTAGCATTAGTTAATTAATGTTGTCACATTAATTAAGTAGTATTAGATAATTAATGTTGTCACATTAATGTAGTAGCATAAGTTAATTAATGTTGTCACATTAATGTAGTCGCATTAGATAATTAATGTTGTCACATTAATGTAGTAGCATTAGATAATTAATGTTGTCACATTAATGTAGTAGCATTAGATAATTTATGTTGTCACATTAATTAAGTAGCATTAGATAATTAATGTTGTCACATTAATGTAGTAGCATTAGATAATTAATGTTGTCACATTAATGTAGTAGCATTAGGTAATTAATGTTGTCACATTAATGTAGTAGCATTAGATAATTAATGTTGTCACATTAATGTAGTAGCATTAGATAATTAATGTTGTCACATTAATTAAGTAGCATTAGATAATTAATGTTGTCACATTAATTAAGTAGTATTAGATAATTAATGTTGTCACATTAATGTAGTAGCATTAGTTAATTAATGTTGTCACATTAATGTAGTAGCATTAGTTAATTAATGTTGTCACATTAATTAAGTAGTATTAGATAATTAATGTTGTCACATTAATGTAGTAGCATTAGTTAATTAATGTTGTCACATTAATTAAGTAGTATTAGATAATTAATGTTGTCACATTAATGTAGTAGCATTAGTTAATTAATGTTGTCACATTAATGTAGTCGCATTAGATAATTAATGTTGTCACATTAATTAAGTAGCATTAGATAATTAATGTTGTCACATTAATTAAGTAGCATTAGATAATTACTGTTGTCACATTAATGTAGTAGCATTAGTTAATTAATGTTGTCACATTAATTAAGTAGTATTAGATAATTAATGTTGTCACATTAATGTAGTAGCATTAGATAATTAATGTTGTCACATTAATTAAGTAGTATTAGATAATTAATGTTGTCACATTAATGTAGTAGCATTAGTTAATTAATGTTGTCACATTAATGTAGTAGCATTAGTTAATTAATGTTGTCACATTAATGTAGTAGCATTAGTTAATTAATGTTGTCACATTAATTAAGTAGTATTAGATAATTAATGTTGTCACATTAATGTAGTAGCATTAGTTAATTAATGTTGTCACATTAATTAAGTAGTATTAGATAATTAATGTTGTCACATTAATGTAGTAGCATTAGTTAATTAATGTTGTCACATTAATGTAGTAGCATTAGTTAATTAATGTTGTCACATTAATTAAGTAGTATTAGATAATTAATGTTGTCACATTAATGTAGTAGCATTAGTTAATTAATGTTGTCACATTAATGTAGTCGCATTAGATAATTAATGTTGTCACATTAATGAAGTAGCATTAGATAATTAATGTTGTCACATTAATTAAGTAGCATTAGATAATTAATGTTGTCACATTAATGTAGTAGCATTAGTTAATTAATGTTGTCACATTAATGTAGTAGCATTAGTTAATTAATGTTGTCACATTAATTAAGTAGTATTAGATAATTAATGTTGTCACATTAATGTAGTAGCATTAGTTAATTAATGTTGTCACATTAATGTAGTCGCATTAGATAATTAATGTTGTCACATTAATTAAGTAGCATTAGATAATTAATGTTGTCACATTAATTAAGTAGCATTTGGTAATTAATGTTGTCACATTAATGTAGTCACATTTTATCTGTAAAACCCGAAACGTTGTTTTGCCGTATAAATTATTTCTCTCTTAGAATTATTAAAGAACTTGGAACTTTCGGTAGAAGCCAAGATTGGTGTCACACCTAAAACAACTCCATTTTATATTCTTTTACATCCGTAATTTAACCCATCGCTCGATAGATGGTTATAGCGCGAATTTTCAGTCTGGATTTTCGAAGATTTCTGAATATTTTTTTCATAACGGGATTTTCGTCACGCAAAAAATCTATTATTTTCGCCTAGCCCCTGCGGCTGCGCGATACCGTCTAAAAAGAATTTGTTTTAAAACTATTTTATGTCCCAATGTCAGAACTACCAACAAAAAAAATCATAAAAGTCAGACAAGCAGCTTCGAAGGGGTTTTGTTACAAAAGTACGAGAATTTTATACAAAATAGTTACTTACTAAACGTAGAGTCTGATATATCATTAGTACATGTAAATGAATAAATATTTTGATTTTGGCTCAAGTCCTCAGTGTCTGTAGTCAAGCAACAAGTGACGTCGTATTGTTCTGAAACAATAAACCAAAGTTATTCAATTTTAGTTTATTTAGTTACTGAATTGTAGACATGAATTGAGTTTCATAAACACCTAGGACCAATTTCGAAATACCTAGTTATCCTATAGCATTCAGTTTCAACAATAATAATAGTTTACATTATCTTTGATCTAAAACTAATTAGATTCTTTTAGGAACTAAAACAAGTTTTTTGGGAAATAAAAATAAAATGATGCAGTAAAATGACGTTTCTAACTGTCATTTAGCAAATTAAGGGCCGATTTTTCAATCGCCATGATAAACGCTAACTAAGGTATGACGTAATAATAGATTTTGCATGGAATATGATTCAAAATTCCTCAGATAGTCTATCTGGCGATTGAAAAATCGGCCGTATATAAACTAAAAAGTCGGTTCAAATAATAGAATCAAAATATTTTACATACATATTATTTTGTTTTGAAATTAGTCACTTCTCTTAATTTTTAGTATTTTAAGTTATTTTGGTGAAATATAGCAGGATGGAGTTTAGTGAAATACGAACTAGTTAGAGATTTAATTTTTAGGTTATCCTTAAAAACGTTAATTTATGATAATTCCGTTTTCTTATCTTACATACGGAACCCTAAAAACCTTGTTTGCATCAGGAATCAATATAAGTTGCACGACAGAGAATCTGCCGTTCTGTTTGCGGTCATCAGTAAACACAATAAAACTTTTATTTATTTATTTATTTATTTATTTATTTTATATTACATAACCAGGAACACATTACAGAAAAATCCAATACGTTTCCCTGGGTCACACATTCATTAAATTAAACAATATTCAGTCATCACATTAAAAATAAAATTTCACAATAAATTCTTTAGTCTATAAAATTACTTATTACTTAACATCATAACATTCAAAATTAAATTTAGCAATTAAGAAAATATAAGATGTCATAATTTTTCTATCATCAACTTGAGCGCTCGCTCAAGCTGTCGCAGCGGGGTGTGAAATACGTCCAACTCTGGATACCTACGGGTTAGCTCATTGAGCAAGCGCAGTGACCGAGCTACTGGCGCATGCTTCGCCATCTCAGTTTTGCAGTACGGGGGCGCAAATAGTCTGCGACGACGCGCACTTGCATACCCATCCGGTACATGCAAAGCTATCGCCTCTAGCACGCATGAGTTGCTTTTTTGACCTCGGAATAGATCTATTACATTCATAATTAGGGCAACAGTACGTCTAAGCTCCAACCTATCATATCCCACCATTCCTAGAAGGAACATGCTAGGATATATTGTTGGATACCCAACGGAATATCCGTACTGTTTCCTGTACAGCCACCGAATAAATTTTTTCTGAATTTTTTCAACTAAATCTATGTATTTGGCTTCATGTGGATTCCATATTAGAGCATTACTTTCCAGCCTACTCCGCACATAAGCGTTGTAAATTGAGTGTTGTTTTATCGAGGGCCCCGCGATAAACATTTTGTTTGGCACACCTTATATGCAACTCGTCCAATCTTGCACAAAATAACGAAACAAGCTGCCAAGACTTTTAATAATACTCTCTTTTTCTAACATAATTAATTATTTTCGTTTTTTCACACATCCCGCGGGAACCATGGACTTTTCTGGTATAAAGAGTAGCCTACGTGTCAATCCAGGACATAGTCAATCTATCTAAATACTAAGTTTCAGCCAAATCAGTTCAGTACTTGCGGCGTGAAGAAGTGTTTCTTTATATAGAGCCTAAGGCGGCGATTTTTGAAAAACCTTTTAAAAGCACTCCTAAACTTCATAATAAACTTTTGTGCCATAGGATAATAACCATGGATGTATGTAATCCGGTATCAAGCTGATCAAATCTAAACTTTATTTTTATAAACTACGATCTCCACATTTTTTTAATTAACTTTTCAATGTTATAGGCAAATAAACAAATTGTACTTCTCAATAAGGTCTTTTTTTAATTTATATTTATTTAAGTAAAATGGATTAATCCGAATATTATTAAACCCAGGATTAAAGTCGTAAATTAATTAATTTCTGAGATTAAAGTTATTTTTTAACAAGATTAGGTAGCTATGAGGTCCGAAATTCTTAATAAGTATCCTAAATAATGCGCCAATGTTACTTAGCTACCTCATGATTTAATTCATTAACCTTAACAAAAAAATTACAATATTTTTAGATTAGTACTAGCTGACCCAACAAACGTTGTTTTGACGTATAAATTATTTCTCTCTTAGGGTATGGAAAATAGTTTATGCTATATTCTCAAATCTATCGAATATATTCGTACCCAAAAAAATCTTTCAAAGTTTTGTGACAAACACTGTAACACGAGAATTTTATTTAATAAAGATTCGAAGACGAAAGTGCTATTCCCCCAATTTTATTGCCATATTATTATTTTTTTCACTATATAAGTTAGTACTTGACTGCGATCTCATCTGATGGTAAGTGATGATGCAGCCGAAGATGTTAACGTACTAACTTGGAAGGGGTAAGTAACGTCACCCCAACGGTTTGTACACAGCATCGCACCGGTATGCTAAATCGCTTGGCGGTACACGTCTTTGCTGTTAGGGTGGTAACTAGCCACGGCCGATGCCTCCCACCAGACCAGACATGAGCAAATTTAGAAATTATAAAATTCCAAAGTGGGGCCCGTGGCGGGAATCGAACCCGCGACCACCCACTCGAATCCGAGTCTACGCCATCAAATAACGTCGTAGTTAGTTAGTTCACCGACGAATATTTTTTTTCAATATGCCATCAAAAGGTTAGTATTTTGGCGGCCTTCCAAACTCGATGTTTGCAGACGACATATCAATTTCAGATTAACTTGGTCTTTCTACCTCAACGATTATTTGAGATAAGTTACAGTCAACTTTAAGCTTAACCGTCGTATATAACTAATATAGAAATAACGTCGTATAGTACTAATAAAGGTTTAAGTGCATGTGTATACTAACAATATAGTTTAGTTTTTATAATTAGGAACTAACATAGGTTTTAGAGCATGTGTATACTAACAATAGAGTTTAGTTTTTTAAGATTAGGAACTAACATAGGTTTAAGATTACTGTTACTAACAAAATTCTATGGAGTTTTTGCTCTGAAATAAAAGTTTATTATTATTATTTATTATAACTTCGCGTGTGTTTGTGTATAGTCTGTTTTTTTAGGGTTCCGTATCCCAAAAATGGGGCTCTACTATTAGGACCTTGCCGTCCGCCTGTCTCTATGTCACCAGGCTGTATCTCGTTAGCCGTAATACCATAACATAGAGTCATTTAGATAGTTAAAATTGTCACAGATTTATATTATTTCTTAAGAATTACTTTTCTTATCGAATCGCAAATTTAACATTTTTTTGAGGTAATTTTTAATACCAAAAAAGTATAATAATCGTAGTCGTAGCAACTATTGAACTGATGCTAAAATTTGGAATGGAGGTAGATTGTATCTTGGATTAACACATAAGCTACTTTTCATCCCGAAGAAATTCGTGGTTCCCGTTTTTTGATACCGTATGGCTTATTTTTTCCACATTACAAGATTGTACTTGACTGAAATTTTTCCTGATGTGAAGTGACGATACAGCCAAAGATGTATGGAAAGGATTATTAATTTTTATCTGTCTTTAATTTTTTAGTCATGTCGCCAACTAGTGTTGTGAATAAACCTAATTAATTAGTAGGTACATTATTACAACTAGAAGCAAACATCTAAATACCAGCACTTTATTTTAAAATCGCAAACCAAAAAAGAACTTCTAGTAAGTACAGAAATGAAATTGTCCGGAAAATTAAATTTTCCGTAAATATTTTTACGGTTCCGGAATGTTTGCCCGGCGGGGCGCAGTGGGCTTAGTTTACGCATTTTTGTAACTCGCATACGGATATGCTTGATACGGATGCGTTATTAAAAAACTTACGCTTTTAAAAAAGCTATTAACATACACCTGCGTCTGGGAAGTACACTCGGCGATAGAAAAGGATTCATGAATAATGAAAGGATTCTATGAATCCTTTGATCATCTAATTAATTTCAAGAATTCTTTAGAATACGTTGGTTAATATGTGTGCTGTGTTATTGTAAATTGTACCAGCCCTGTAGCTGTTTGCTACAATGCGTAGCCGTCTACATCGTAGCAATCTACGTCGTAGAGACTACGTAGAGGCTTTGTAAAGTGTTGAAATTACGTGAACTTAAATTAGTAATCATCACTACAATTATATTGTTTTAAACTAGCAGATGTTAGCGGCTCCCTCGCCACTTTTTTTCGCCACATTCAAAAATCTTTCCTAAGATTTTTTATAATGATAGCTTTTCTTATCTATCATTATCTTATCTATTCTTGTGAAATGCTGTAATTATATTAGTTTAATTAGTCATTAGCTATTGTAAAAAGGTGATGCCTAAATACAAAACCCAGCTGAGTTTGATGTGGGTTTCTTCTCAGTGCAAAGCGCGTTTGAACTCTAGTAAAGTCGACTTGTAGTTATTACCATAACATAAGTCACAAATATCATATTGACCTTTTACAAGACCCTGTACGCCAGCCAGGCCTATATGAAATAATGATATTTCGAATTTGAATATAACGTTGTGCATTTAAAATAATCATGTGCATTAACAGAACAGTTAGTCAGTTTGTGCGTCAGCCTTTTATCAACCAACTTCAAAAGAGGAAAAGGTTCTCAATTCGACTGTATATGGTTTTTTTTATGTTCGTTACCTCATAACTTTTAACTGGGTGAATCAATTATGACGATTCTTTTTTTATTAAAAAGCTGACGCTTTCTGTGTGGTCCCATTTCAATTTAGTCCAGTTCTGATAATGTTATCCATGCGAAAACCATAAAAGTCTTAAATTTTTAATTGGAAAGGATGTATTCAACAGTAGTTTGCTGAGAGTTAAAGTCCATTTTTTTGTTAATTAATTAATTTTAAAATATATACTTTTGCCCGTACGTTAAATACGGGTCCGAGTGTACCTGTAATGCATACGGTCCAGTTATCGTTTTGTGTCTAACTGTAAACTGTTCCCACTGTACTCTGTACTGTAATGAACATTTTTCAGAATTCTCCGCCGCACAGCTACAGGTGAAACGTGGACGAGAGAAAATTTAGATAAAATGGAATTGGAATAATATTTTAATTTTTTTTTTTTTAAGGATCTTTTTTATTTATTCTAGCTTTGAAATGTTGTCTTTGGGTAATCTACGTTTTTATAGACCGCATTCTTACAGTGGTAAATTTTGTGGACGACGGTATAGGCATAAGCTGATGTTTTATCACCAAAATATTGTAAGAAAATTAAATAGTGTGTTTTAGGAACTATTGGCACTAGGAATTTGTTTCAAATCCGTTTCTGAAAGTATTTTGTAAATTATTATTACCGACGTACAAAAACAAAAAATATAATAAATCCATCGTAGTTTCGAATAAAAATTAGAAAAAAGGAGTCTTTAGAGCAACTTTTGGGAGAAAATTCTATTGAGAGAGTTATATGTTATCGTGTTTCTATTTCACAGCAAATTTAAATAGAAACCCAAAATTTTAAAGTAATTCTTTTATAGTTTTAAACTGCAGATCACTAAAACTCGCTTAAAGTACGTTAGTAATGATATATATTCGTTGCTTAAAGTGACCGTTTATCCGGTTAAACGTGATGAGTGGAGGCCCATTTTGGGATTGCTGTTTCTATTTCGTCATCTATTCATAAGGTAAGCAGTGATAGCTCAGTGGTTCTGACCTCTGCCTCTCATAAGGAGGTCGCGGGTTCGAATCCTGGGCACGCACCTCTGACTTTTCCGAGTTATGTGCTTTTTAGGAAACTAAATATCACTTGCTTAACGGTGAAGGAAAACTTCGTGAGGAAACCTGCATGCCTGAGAGTTCACAAAAATGTTCTCGAAGGTGTGTGAAGCCCGCCAACCCGCACTTGGCCAGCGTGGTGTGGCCAAACCCCTCTCAGTCTGAGAGGAGTCCCGTGCTCAGCAGTGGACCATAAAAAGGGGTTGAGATGATCTATTCATATGTTTTGTACAATCAAAAATAACGAATTTCTTTCTTCCTAAAACAAATGAACTCCCAATATCCCGTTCCCCTGTGCTTCGGTAATGAAGTACTCACATCATTTGTCCGTCCGTCCGTTCGCGAACAGTTCCCAACAATTTCGTTATTGCTCTAATGCTCGTCTGCCGACTGAGAGATTTACAATACTAGCTGCTAGCTTGTAGCTTAGCGGTTAACACATTGACGTTATATTCGGGTCCAGGGTTCAAAATCCAGACACCTCTGTGACCTTTCAGGTTTCAGGGTTTCATTCCAATTTACTCTTTGAATGAGTATTTAGGGACATTGTAATTATTATCCTATAATTTGAAATAATGATTTATTGTGAAGTTTAATGTACGGTTTACTGACGCATTGTATTTTGTATTTTTGTGAGCATAATATTATATATAATTATTAATTATTTTAATGGATTGCATGCCTTTGAAGGTGAAATTCTGAGACGGTTTTGTTCATAAGACCTTTTTATTTATACGAGTTTGCAAAGCAATAAATAAATTATGAATTATTAATTAACTCTAAAAACGAAAAAAAAAACTACGGTCATGTTTGTTTTTACGTCTAAGTTTATGGCGCCATCTATTGTCGAGTAGCATTACTAAAAACTTTTCAAATATTGACAACTCCACGAAAAAAGGTCATTTACTTTTAAATTTAGACATTTTAATATACTTCAAGATTTAACACAAAATTTAGTTAAAAATGTAGAAAATATAATATTTTAAGGAAAACTTTACTCATGCCACGCCATCTAGTGACGAGTTTTCATAAACAGGAAAATCATAAAATATTCAACTGGCCGAAAAGTTACAACGTTACGTGTATTTCGGACTTACAGTCTAAAAACAAACTTATTTTATATACAAATAACGATCAAAATTCAACAACCACGTTAAGTGAAGGAATAGAACTACTTAATTATTTAGAACTTTAGTCGGGAGATGTGAAATAGGTATATCGTTTTCCCAATATTAGGGAGATTGTTTATTTATATTCTTTTATATCCATTTATACAAAATAAATAACATACAAACATAGACATAAACAAAACCTTTTATTCAACTTTGTTCGGTATAAAAAAAAACTGAGACTTACTCCATAGTGAACAAAACTTAGTAGTAAAACATTGCAACTCAGAATTTTACATATCTCAGTGAAGAGACAGCAATAGTTGAGAGAACTACATCCTATAGTGATAGAAAGAGACATATAGAGGTATAATTCGACGTGTAACAATACTACGTCAGCTATCGATTTGGAGGCGCGCGTTGAAATTTTGACGGATCTGTGTGATACAGCGCCATCTGTTGTAGATATATAGAAGCGTGATTGTTTATGTGTGTTTGCCGTCAAATGTGTGCGTAGATAGAGGGTTGAAACGGACGCTGGGAACGTAGAGTCAACAAAAAAATGTAATTAAAAATCATTATTTTCATTTTAATCTTATGTTGTTTGTCTTATTAAATCTATGAGTTGCTTTTAGGTGGTTTTACATAACTTAACTTTTCAATGCCTTTCTTTTGCTTTCGATGTTGTTGAAATTTAATATCATGAAATATTTTAGTGCAATTTTTTTATTACAAAACTATATTATTAATAGTAATATAAGTGTAATGTTAGAATTTTTCAATACAATATTAAAAAAACAACATTACTTTGAAAGATACAATTTTAAAAAACTTGCTCTACTGTTACAAAAGTGTAAGATTTTAAAAATAACGATTATTTATATTACTTATACGATAGCATAGTTTAAAGTTATATCTATGCTTGTTTACTAAGTTTTGATGTAAAATAAAAAAAAAAAAACTTTTTATGTTTGTGAATCACGACTTAGTTGCAATTTATAAAACAAAGCATTTATAATATGTTAAGTTAGAATATTTGTCCATTTTATTTATTCCTGGTGCGAAACGTGTTTAAACAAAATGAACCTTCAAAATAATATTCTATAATAAATATTCAAACAATGCCGCAAAAAAGTATTTGACAATCGTAAAACGTAAAAAAAACCATTTCCTTTTAGCATAAAGAGAATGCGTCTGCTATCGCTACAACTAATCTCCGCCACCCTCCCTAATAGGCCATCTCCTAGTTGCCATGGCAACCGTTCAAAATGGCCGCGCGCCCCGTCCCCGCCTCTCGGAGGTATAAAAGCGCATCCCAGGAATTTTCAGATCAAAGCGCCAGTGCTTGTCGAAGCGAGCGCGTGTCGCTTGCTTTTTTACTTTCGAGACATTTCGATTTATAATTTTTTTAATTATTCCCACCTCCCGTATTTCGCTTCCGTTATATTTCAAGGACACTCTGAAATTATTTTAAGAATAAACTTTGATTTTTTTTTTCTATTTTTCGTTTTATTTTATTTTTTCTATTTCTGTGTCGTTGCGGCGCCGTTGCTGTTTTCTGAGGTAAGTTTATAGGATAAGTGGTTTTAATCTCAGTTTCTATTCCATTTCTGTGTTTCTGAAAATATTTTCCACGTGACGGTACTTTATTGATCACTGCAAACGCGGGGCGGGTAGGAATATCTTACTCTCGCGAACGACACACCAAAATAGACTCTACGTCTTGATTCTTAAGACATCTTTTTCAACGTATCTTCATTTGAATTGCGACATTACGTCCGTGGGTTTCAAGGTAAAAATAATTAAGGTAGACAGTATTGAATAAGAGATATCGCTTTTTGTCTGCGGTTGCATTTTCACTTACCTTTAATGTAAGTAGAGTTTCACTTTAGAGTAAGTGGGAACATTCGATGCCGTTTGCGCGGGGGCGTACGTTCCCCAGAGAGCACGTTGTGACGTGAGATTATTACGGTATAATATCTCATTTCACGGAGTGGAGTAATTTGTTATTTATTAGGTTTAGATTTAATTTGTTGCAATGTATTTTCGTAGCCTCGTGGTTTAGATAACAACCTTTGATTCTAAAGGATTTCGGAATGCGTTTATGGTATTTAAATATCACATGTTTTTGTAAAAATGAAAATTCCGTTTTTCTTCCACGTTTCTGATACGAACCGCTAAGGTGTGGAACGCCCTTCCATCATCCGTGTTTCCAGCCAAGTATAATCTGGGTGCCTTCAAGAGAAGAGTGAACCTCATTGCTTTCTATCAGGCATGATTGTCGTCAAGCGCAAGCCTATCTCCAATAAAAATAAAAAACCATATTTTTCATACAGTCCTTACTTACAGGCTCTTGTTCGGAAAGCAGGTTTGCCTCTGAGAAGAACCAGCAAGGAACTCGGCACTCTTCAAAATGCCAACATATGTCTAAAAGTCGTTTAAACTTTAAAAGTTCGCCATACTGTTATCAAATGTCTGTGCAGTCCGCCAATTTGTACTTATCCAGTATGTGTTTGGGTGCAAAGTCATCTAGCACTAAGAAGCCACTCTTGCCTCGTTGGTGATGATGATGAATAATGTCATTAGTCTGAGAATTTTCATTGGTTTTATTGATATTGCAAACATACAGTATTACTGGTTTTTACTCTCATTTATTTTCATTTCAATTCAGTATATTTTTTAACAATGTTTCAAAAAACACGTTTAAAAATATTAAAAAAGTCAGCCCACCAGTGAGGAACCTCCTCACAATGCATGCCGTCTCCAGGACCACTGCCTTCTGTATACGGCCCTTGATCCAACAGTTGAGCGAAAGCTTCTTAAGATGTTGGTCGAAGCTTTTCGCTATAAGACCGTTTACTGAAACGACTATCGGAACAATAATCGTCTGTTACTATTTATTAGCTAAACAGTGATAGCTCAGTGGTTCTGACCTCTGCCTCTCATAAGGAGGTCGCGGGTTCGAATCCTGGACACGCACCTCTGACTTTTCCGAGTTATGTGCGTTTTTAGGAAACTATATATCACTTGCTTAATGGTAAAGGAAAACATCGTGAGGAAACCTGCATGCCTGAGAGTTCACAAAAATGTGTTCGAAGGTGTGTGAAGCCCGCCAACCCGCACTTGGCCAGCGTTGTGGGCTATGGCCAAACCCCTCTCAGTCTGAGAGGAGACCCGTGCCCAGCCGTGGGACATAAAAGCGGTTCAGATGAGGACTGTTTAATTATAATAGTCTGTCTCACTATTTAGACACCAAAAAAAAATTTTCATCCCAGAGTAGGTAAGTTATTTAAAAAGGTACTTCATGTCATAGATACGTTACTAATAATACTTTGATTCTTGATCACCTAAAAATCAATTACAGGGGGCCTACCACCGTGACCTAAAGTAATATTATTGTAATATTGTTTTAAAATTTCCATACTGACATTGTATGAAAACGAAAACAATATTACAATAATATTACTTTAAGTCTCGTTGGTAGGCCCCCAGATATAGGAATTACGTCCTAGGTATGTAAAACACTCATCAAAAAGGTAATTTATAAATATTTGAAATTGGTGGCAGGAGAGTTCAATTCGCCTTAAGGAGGATGGGTACCATCCGTGCGCGAAAAAAATTAAATTTTATTTAGTTTTTCGCTAATAGTGGGCTAATTATACATCGTAGACTTATGGCAATGAGTTTGGCTCAACATTTATGCATCAACATGTTTTTAGTAAAAACTCTGCTCAACAATACTCATTTACTTCAAATTGTTTCCCGATAGCTTGAAATCTGGGAAACTCCAAATATTTATTATCTTATGGGAACTAATATGTGAGTGGGAATTTTCAAGCAAAGTTTCTATTAAAAACATGTAGATGCATAAAATATATTATTATGCCCGCAAAATTCATTGCCATGAACCTACAATGTGTAGCTGGTCTAATTTTTGCGAAAAACTAAATAAAATTGGAATTTCGCTCCTATCAAAATAAATTTATCCCAAAAGTCATTTTGGCGATTCAAGCGATTAAGCGTTCTGGCGCGATGCTGTGTAGAAACCGGTGGGGTGAGTTTACTTATCCCTTCCAAGTTAGTACGCTAACATCTTCGGCTCCATTATTACTTACCATCAGGTGAGATCGCAGTCAAGTACTAACTTGTATAGCGTAAAAAAAATGTTTACTTAGATGGTACGGAATCCTCCGTGCGAGAGTCCGGCTCGCACTTGGCCGATTTTTTTTATTTTTTTAACGCTATACAAGTTAGTACTTGACTGCCATCTCACCTGATGGTAAGTGATGAAGCAGTCGAAGATGTTAGCGTACTAACTTGGAAGGGGTAAGTTATGTCACCCCAACGGTTTTTACACAGCATCGTACCGGAACGCTAAATCGCCTGGCGGTACGTCTTTGCTGGTAACCCGTAACTAGCCACGGCCAAAGCCTCCCACCAGACCAGACCTGAGCCAATTTAGAAATTATAAAGTTCCAAAGTGGCCCGTGGCGGGAATCGAACCCGCGATCTCCCGAGCGTGCCGACTCGAATCCGAGCGTGCGTCCGCTGCGCCACGGAGGTCGTCGAAACGTCGGAGGATTATTTTAATTTCGTTCGAAAGCGTTAGAAATCAAAGAGGCTATACGTTTTTCCGCTCCACGCCCCGCTCTTCGCGCCGCGTCTCCGTGGAAGAGGCCTCGATAATAAAAAATTCAAACGTATGCATCCATAAGGCCGCGTCATGTCTGGGGGCATCAAAATTAATTATTATTCATGAAATCACAATCTCTAGTCGAGATCCGTCAAGTGTGGACGAAGCTTAGGTTGCAACTTTAGTGCAGTCCTGTATTAAGTATCCTTTAGTTCCATAAGTACCTACTTAAATTGTCCAATAGTTATATAAAATTATCGTGTCAAAATATTTGTAACATAAGTTTGTTTTTTTTGTTAATTAATCCTATCCTATCCTACTAATATTATAAACGCGAAAGTTTGTAATAATGTGTGGATGTATGTTTGTTACTCTTTCACGAAAAAACTACTGAATGGATTTTGATGAAACTTTACAACAATATAGCTTACACATCAGAATAACACATAGGCTATTATTTATAAAGATATAGTGTGAATTATCCAAAATATATAACGATAAGTGTCACGTAAATAGGAAAAAATTGCAATCTGCAACCTTTACTGACGTACGCCGCGAAAACCGTTGGAGTTACACGTATATAATGTATGATGGAAATGTTTATCTTAAATAGTTCTACAGAAAAGCCCGCGATAGCATATATCCAACTCTTATGTGTAAGCCATTATCGCCAAAATAGTGCACCCCGAGTGCCCGATAATAGGCGTTCCCGCGCGGCCGGGCGACTGCGGGCGGGACGGGGAAGAGGCATTTATGAGTGCGCGAAAAAAAAATACTTACTACCATCATTATTACAATTTTTCATCACCATCATCATTTTTTGAAAACGCGGCGCGGCAATATAACCTAAAGATAGATAGATAGCTCTAATGACATAACATCCACTAAAAAGGATTTTTAAAAATCTCGAAATTCACGCGGGCGAAGCCGCGGGCAAAAGCCAGTTAATATATATAGTTAATAGTTAAAGTTAATTAATTATCAAAAAAACGAACTTCAACTTTCATCAAACTACTGTGGAATACATCCTTACTAATTAAAAACCGGATTATTGTTGATATCAAAAAAAGTGTATTAGTCAGCGAGTTGATTTTATTTGTCCTGTAAAATATACTTAACTTCTATTGATCATAATTATTTCAGATTTTTCGATTGGTAAACTTCGGAGATAAGGGGGGGGGGGAACGGTATTTTTTTCGACAGTTTGCCCAATAAATCAAAAACTATCAGGCATAAAAATAAATAAAAATTAGTTTTAGAATACACAAGTAACTCCCTTTTATATGATACCCCACTCAATATTGTTATCTCATTTTCGACCCGGTTTTCCCCCCTTTTTAAATAAAAATAAAAACAATTTTCAAATTTTTACGATTGTTATGACGTCGCGTCACTATTAACTACAACTATTCTAAATTTCAAGTCGATAGCTTGAATAGTTACTGAAATAATCGAGTGTGACAGACGGACGGACGGACGGACGGACGGACGGACGGACGGACGGACGGACGGACGGACGGACGGAGAAAGTCTCACCATAAGGGTTCCATTTTTACCAAATTGGTATGGAACCCTAAAAATTGAAGACTTATATTATGGTTTTCTCATGGATACCATTATCAGAACACGGGAAGCGTCAGTTTTCGAATAAAAAAACAATCATCAAAATATATTCATCCAGTCAAAAGTTATGAGATAACAAACAAAAACACATACAGTCGAATTGAGAACTTCCTCCTTTTTTGAAGTCGATTGAAACTCGTCCGAGACGATTTTTAAGAAATTGCCTACATTCGGTTAGTCTGAAAATAGGTCGTATATAAGCTATTTTTCGGACCTCTGTTTAGCAAAACAATGTTTGCTCGGCCAGCTAGTTTAAGATATACAACTCTCTTGTCACAGTGTTTGTTACCAAACTCCTTCAAAACGGCTAAACCTATTTTTATGTATATTTTTAAGTAGGTATATTCAACGAGTCTGAAAATAGGACGAAACTATTTCTTATAAACCTATACTATATAGCAAAACAACTTTTTCCCATGATTCTAACCTAACTTAAAAGAATTTGAATGCTAGATTCTACCGCCACTTTCAGAAAGCTTTTGCATCAAGAAGAACGAGGATGGAACTCGGCACTTGCTCTCAAGAAAATCGTATTTTATACAATTCCAGTTCGTATTTCATTCCTTCCAGCTTCTGTGTTCCCAGCCAAGTACAACCTGGGTGCCTTCAAGAGAAGAGTGAATAGGCATTTTCTAGGCAAGCGCGCTCCATCCTAGACCTCATCATTTCTGTCCATCATATATAATTGTGATCAAGCGCAAGCGTAATTATAATAATAAAAAAAACCTGATAACCTTCCACGTTCCACGTGATACGAACCGCTAAAGTGCGTAACACTCTTCCAGTTTCCGTTTTCCAAGCCAAGTACAATCTGGGTGCCTTCAAGAGAAGAGTGAATAGGCATTTTCTAGGCAAGCGCCAGCTTAGCTCTTTTCCAAAATGATGTGAAATTTTTGCGGTGCTTCATGCGTGCCAGTATAATCGTTAAATATCAAGCGTAGGGGTTTTTTAATTTAAAGTTGTGAAAAAAAAAGTCAGTGATAGCAACCAGAACAGACAGCTTAACGTGCTCTCCAAAGCACGTGTGCAAAAGACCGCCAAAAATATTACGTATTGTATGCAAAAAAAAAATTCCCACCTCATAAAATAGTTTCGCATCGGATTAAGCACAAAATCTAACCACTAAAGCCGAGCGATTCAAAGTGTAACCCCCTCCCAAGCTCCTCCATTACCCCCCCCCCCACTTTCACCCCCAGCTCCCCCCATCCCCCCTTCATTGTAATTACGCGCTGCATAGGCCTTTGTAGCGGCATAAAAGTCGGGACCTGTTTTATGAAAAATACATTGAATCACATCTTTTTTTTTTTTCATTAATGAGATAGATGCTCGGAGGCGAGTGAGGCGGCAACACTTGTCTTCGCTGACAGTGCGGTAGTGATGTACGTGGAATAAATTATGCAGTAATTTATCGATAAATTCGTCAAGAATCATCGACTTCTTATTTTTTAAATTAAAACCTTGACAACGAATTTTTTAGTTATACAAATGGCGGAATTTCATAATTTACAAAAAATATCTAAAAGCTATGGGTATCTACAACAAAATAGTAATGTGTATAAAACAATACCAAAGTATTTGCTGAATTTATTTTGTAAAAGAAAGGATAATGGCCATGGATGCATGGACCAAACTGATTCAAATCTAAACTTTATTTTTTATAGACTACGGTTCCACATCAACTCCTACAATTTTTTTTTTTTTTATTAACTAGGAAATGTGTATTCAAAGTCTAAGTCTAAATATCTTTATTTCACATAGACCTAACGTAAATCCTCTTGTAAAACGTCAATATGATATTTTTCACATATGTATGGTGATAACTACAAGTCGACTTAAAACTAAGTTTACATTGAAAAGAAAGTACTATTTGTATGCAAAATCAAATTCGAGATATGAAAAATAAATTCCTAGCGCCAATGGTTCTTATTTACAACAAACCACTATTTTATTTTCCTAGAATAGTAGTATATCCTGATTCGTGGGAAAACTTGATACCACCTTTGGTCATTCTTCTTTGTACTTTGTTAAGGTTTTGTTTTATTCGGTTATAATATAACGATAAATAATTGGCAATTTGGCAATTGTAGAAAAAATTCAAGCCAGCTGGAAACTTTCATCAATAATACAAAATTTTAACAAAATAAAAACAACATCAACTTTTATCAACATACACTGAAAATCCTTTCCAATAAAAAATAATCATCGAAATCAGTTGGCGTGATTCGATATGTCTGTCTGTCTCTCACCACGCAGTATCTCATGAACCGTGATCGGCGACAGTTAGACAATTGAAATTTTCACAGATAATGCATTTCTATTGCCGCTGTAACATCAAATATCTACCAACTGAAAAACATAATAAAATAAATATTCCCGTACAACAAATATAATATTGATGCTCAATCTTTTAATTTGGCTGGCAGACTAGGTGTTTTTATTCTAAAACTATTGAGAATGCGGTATTTTACTCAAATCAAAATATTAATTTACTTAACTCATTTTTAAAACAATAAATAATAAAATAAATAAAATTTTGAGAACATAATTAAATCGAGTACCTAAATAACGAAAAAGTTATAAGCAATTTAATAATTCTTATTAGACACAGATAGCTATATCGGACGATATATACCGATAGATATATAGTGACGTCACAATCACTCATGTCATTGTAACTCGACGTAACTTCAAGATAATTCAAATGCTTGTTACTTTTGATTTCCTTGTGGGATAATAATTATACTTTCAATGGATGTCATTATTCCTAACCTAACCTTAGCAATAATGCAATAAAAAATTGAGTAAAATACCGTATTGCTATTTATAGTATGGATAACGGCACCCTCAGTGCGTGAGCCCGAGCCGCAATTGACCAAATTTTTTGAGTATCGATAGGCTTGCGGTTGACGACAATCATGTTTGATGGAAGGCATGCTTGCCTAGAAAATAACTTTGTTTGTTTTACTCAAGTAAAACTTAGTGAGTGGTAAGAATTTCTCGCAGGAAAATGGTTAATAGTCATGGAGATTTTGATGACCTCCGTGGTGCAGGGGACGCATGCTCGGATTCGAGTGGGAGGTCGCGGGTTCGATTCCCGCCACGGGCCACTTTGGAATTTTATAATTTCTAAATTGGCTCAGGTCTGGTTTGGTGGGAGGCTTTGGCCGTGGCTAGTTACCACCCTATCAGCAAAGACGTACCGCCAAGCGAATTAGCGTTCCGGTATGATGCTGTGTAGAAACCGTTGGGGTGACTTAACTTACCCCTTCCAAGTTAGTACGCTAACATCTTCGGCTGCATCATCACTTACCATCAGGTGAGATCGCAGTCAAGTACTATCTTGTATAGCATAAAAAAAAAGATTGGCCATAATTTGCCGAGAGGTTTTTTAAGGCTCATCCAAAGATTTTCCTGCGAAATTTTTCGTGACATCGCTATCGATTTTTTGTTGTATCTGTATTGTATATTCTAAAAATATAAGGTCAATGGTTCATTGTCCGTAATAGTTCCAAAGGTGTGCCGCTCCCTCGGATGCTGGATCGATAGGGGACGTCTGAAGGCGTAGGGATTGCACACCACGCATTTATCGATAAAAATATTTTTATTATCCTTATCATATTTTGAAAATGCTACGGAAAAATGTTATAGTTCAAAATTCAAGACTTCTAAAGATACAGGGATGGGACACATGCGTTTATCGATAACATAATATTTTTAACATACCTACATGTTGTGTTTGATAAATATTAAATAGCTACGGGAAATGATCAATATTAAAATTTCACATCGGCTTTATTCCTAGGCATTTATGCAAAATCAGTAAATAAAACGAAGTTTGAGAGGTTCCCAACAAGCCCTAAAAAAAGAAGCCTTTAAAAAACTCAGCTGGAAAGGACATTGCCGATTCTTGTATGAAAATTGGGCTATACTTGCGTCTTAACCAAATCATCGGTAAAACATTGGAAATATTCCCAATATTACGTTATAAAAAAATCAGTAAGGTAAAAACCGGGAATTTGGAGCAATCTTATTTTCTATTTTTCTGATATTTTGAGGTTAGGTTAGTTGTTTTCACGCACTATAAGTACTTATCGGTATTTTTGCCCATAATGATTACTTTATTTAAAGCGACCTCGTTATTACCGTGGAACCCTGGATGATGCATATAGATATAATTATTCCTACGGCCATACCTACACCTGTTTACATTACTATAAAGCAGATCTACTTCACAAGTATCTAGATTCTAGGTAGGCATTGGTATATCATAGTAGGTAGGTACCTATGTAACGAAACGTTACCAAATTATGTAAGTTTATTAATATTTTTTTCTTTATATATATTATTATCTACGTAAAATAATATTTAATAGTATTTATTATATTATTGTGCATTTATTTTTTATAATGGCCACCCCGTAGTTCCTTAAAACTTCTGTGTGGTGTCGCTGTTGACGATTAGTGACATAGACAACTAACAGTGACGCTGACCATAGACAACTACGACTGAAGAGTTGATGACATTTAAACCAGTGTTTCTATTTACGAGCTTGGTTTTACCCTAGTTTCGACGGTGGCGCCGCGACAGATTATTGAGATAAGAAAATTAAGGAGGCGCCCCATTTGTAGCATAGCTTTACGTGACATGCAGCGCCATGGTGAGCGCCAAGATTTGCTGTCAAATGTTCGTGGTACTTCCCTAGGTGACGCCATCTTATGCGCCACTTTACACATTAAAAATAGTCACGCTTATTTTGTAGACGGGGCCCATCCATATTGTTGTACCTAGGAACCTAGCGACAGATAACATTAGAATCGTTTCAATAATTATGAGCCAAAGGTTATGCTGGAAATAAAAGTATTATTCTTAATAATTTAAAATACACTTATGAATAGGTTTTAAGCCACGTAGGATTTTGTCACGATCAAGATGGTGTGCTTACTTTTTGTTATAATTAGCTGCACATTACATGATCAAACAACACAATGAACGTGATGTTTGTTGTCGGCTTCTTCTCAGCGGCAGGGCGCGTTTGGAACCCTCGTAAACTTAGTTTTAAGTCGACTTGTAGTTATCATCATTATTATGCAAGAAATGTCATACCGACGTTCGCAAGAGCCTGTATGTTAGGCCTATGTGAAATAAAGATATTTTGATTTTGATTTGATTTTGATTTTGATGTACTCTGTGGTGTTGCAAGTGCTTTTGTTTACCGCAATTAAAATGTTCAGTGAAGCATTTCTTGCTTTTCAATAAACAGCTATAAAAATAATTTGAACAGAAGGTGCAAATCTAATCTGTATAGATGCGGTAGAGATATATGTACAGTCCAACAAGGCTCTCTTGGTACTTGAATGACATTGTCAGGAGGGAGTTGCTAGTCAATAAAGATTTTTTTTCATTGAAAAAAATCTTTTGACAATTTCAATTAAATGTAAGCAATACCGTACAGTGTGCTTGGCTTTATTATTTAGGTATTTAATTATAGTTTCTTTATTATGTTTAACATATCTACAATTGTAATTGGGTTTTCATTTGATTTATTTCCTATAATAGTTATCCTACTTTTTCCCTAAAAAAGTGAGTTTATAAAAAACTGGTATCATTTGCCAAGTGGTAGTGGGAGTGACGTTTCCAGTGCCTATACGGCAGTTCCGCTTTTATCGAGACGTTTAATTACTTTTATTTTCATAAAACTTTTAAACCCCTGTACGCACATCATTGAGAAAAATATATGTGATATTATAATTTGAAATAAGATTTTTCATGCATACGTGCTTCAGACGCAGTGTGGACGCAAAATAGCCCATTTTGAGGCAAACTCCTTTATTTTGTTTCAAAAGTTTTCACTATGCCTCATAAAAATTTGAATTAGTTAGCTTGATACCATTGGGGTAAATCTTTCGCTGCATAATCACTTACTTTCCGGTGAGACTTGCAGTCAACTACTGAATTGTAGATAAAAATACCGAGGTATATCAGTTAATATGTGTGATGAATTCTTTAATGCTTTAGCATCAAAGCCACCGTATACAATTTTTGATGTAGTTCAATGACAATAAATATTATGTAAGTAGCTGAAATTATCTAACTTAAAAATAAATCAAAGTGAGAAGTAAAATTAAAAAGGCATTAAAACTAAATCCACTCAAACACCACCACTTAGAAAACTTTTAGAGAAGGAATTGATATGTTAAACTCTATTTTTTTCCAAGAAAAAGTTAAATAAAAAGTATTGCTTTTTTCAATCTATACCTACATGATAACCTTTCTTCACACCTCCACACTTAACGCACGAATGTATCAAAAATTCTATCTATCAAAAGATATACTGAATATATTATGATAATAATGCCCTCCCGAAATCAACTTGAAGTGTCATTGGAAATGTATGAAAGGCATTAGGGATGGAATAACTATCGACACGGTTATCGATACTATGGTATTTCTGGAAGACTTATTATTTCTTATTTGGTTTGATATGAATTACTTAAGCGTTTGTAGATGTTTTAAAAAACACATTTTAAAGTAAGTTAACCTTAGACCTCTACATTTTTTTGAGATACAAGATTTTTTTAGTTCCTTTTTTGACGATACAGCGCAGGCGTTGGCGAAATCCAATGGGTTTTTTTCGTACAAAATCTAGACAAGTAGAAAAGTTACGAAGATTTCTCATTAGTTACAACTCGTACAATCGTTTATTGAATTCACGTACTAAGAGTCTACGCCAATACAAGCAAGTCTTCACACAGATGTATATCACGTATCCATAGCTGGCGTTAATGACGAATTTGATTCATAATTGTGCGATGCGAGTCGACTTGAAATTCGTACAAAAAGCTGTATTTACCCCTCAGCTATATTATTTGATACGAGAAACACGTTAGCGTGAACTAGCTCGAAACAGTGCCACCTATCGAGCAGTGAGTTAACTACGTTTCAACCAAGGGTTTCACTACATTCACGCATTCTTTTTTTCAATCTCGAGGTACGGAATCAAAAGATCGAAATTCGAGACGGAAAGGGTTGTAAGTAAATAACTGGAAGCTAAAATTAAATCAAGAAAACTTCCGCAACAAGATATCTCCGGAGATATAGTTTGTTCAAGCCGATCCTTCTTACAACATTTATTTTCAGTAGGTACCTAATTACAGAGAAAAACGGGGTAACTCCTTCCTGCTATAATTTTCAACTTAAATGACGAAAGAAACAACCTTATTCATTCTTATACCTTTAAACAAGCAATTCCTGTATATATATATTTCTATATAATCTGAATCTCGAAAACGGCTCGAACGATTTTCATGAAATTATACAGGGGGTTTTGGGGGCGGTAAATCGATCTGGGTAGGATTTAAAAAATGCCGTATTTACCAAAAAAAACAAATTACCGATCACCTAGATATTACTATTTTAAACTAGCGGTTACCAACTAACGTTCTTTCATACTATGGTACCCCACACAGTATCTCATTTTGAAATTTTGACACCCCGGTTTTCCCCCTTTTTGAAAAAAAATAAAAACGATTTTAAAATTTTTATGATTGTAGTGACGTCGGGCTATTATTACCTAAGACGATGCCAAATTTCATGTAGATAGCTTTAAAAGTTACTGAAATACAGACAGACAGACGGACGACAAAGTGATCTTTTAAGAGTTCCGTTTTTTTTTGAGGTACCTAAAATCAATATTTTGGTCCAAGTCAAACACCCAATAGGCTATTTGACAACAATGAAAACATACCTGAAATTGTGGTAAATCTCACTAATAACAACGTAAATAAGCATATTTCACTTTATTTTAATCAAATATATGTATATTTTTCAGCAAAATAAGAGTTTAATAATGTTATAATTTTTGATATTTTACCTGTGACAGGAACGCCCTGTGATTGGTTGCAACTCTGGTGACGTCACACTCGAAAATTTGCGGGAACACAACAGCTTTTTGTACTGATTTTTCTGAGTGTTTTGTTTGGCGGGCGTTTTATTTTATCTTTTAGCTATTTAAACAGTAATTTTCTGGTTAACTTTATGATTAAACATACTAAGGAAATAAATAATTAAGTATTTCAAATCGCAGAATGGAATCAAATTTTGTGCGAGCTGATAATAGCAACCTACCTGGCTAAGGTAGATGCTTTTATGGTTGCACTTTACTTTAAGAATAATGCTGATTATTATGGCGCGGAACTCAAAAACATAAAAACAGCAATGTAAGTACCTACCGCGTCGAACATATTAGTCCTTCCTTTATTTATTATAATCATTAATCATTATTTCATTAGGGTTCCATACCAATTTGGTAAAAATGGAACCCTTATGGTGAGACTTTCTCCGTCCGTCCGTCTGTCACACGCGATTATTTCAGTAACCATCAAAGCTATCGACTTGAAATTTGGAATAGTTTTAGGTAATAGTGACCCAACGCCATTGCAATCATAAAACATTAAAAATTGTTTTTATTTTCATTTAAAAAGGGGGGAAAACCGGGGCTTCGAATTTTCAAAATGAGATAACAATATTGAGTGGGGTATCATATGAAAGGGCGTTACTTGTGTATTCTAAAACCGATTTTTATTTATTTTTAAGCCCGATAGTTTTTGATTTATTGAGCAAACTGTCGAAAAAAATACCGTCCCCCCCCCTTATCTCCGAAGTTTATAGATCGAAAAATCTGAAAAAATTATGATCAATAGGCATTAATGTATATTTTACAGGAAAAATAAAATCAACTGCCTAACTTTTATACTTTTTCCTATAATAACAATAATCCGCCAAAAACAAAGTTACGTTTGCGGTTTGCCAACAAAAGTACCTACATATGAATTATACTCGTAAATTCATGAACAAAAGTGATTCTTTCAATGTTTTACTTCTTTTATGGTATGGAACCCTCGATGCGCGAGTCCGACTCGCATTTGGCCGGTTTTTTAGTTTATGTTGACAAATACTCAGGAAGTTTGGTTTATCATGGTACAGACACAAACACTTTTTGAGGGCAATTTATGGAGGTATTTGTACATAATGGTACTACACAGCATTTGTACACCATTCTTTCTGTTAAAATATATTAATTTTTATTAAATTTAAAGAAAAGCGAAGAAATTCAACCAAACTGTACGGTACTGTAGTCTGTTTATATGCGTTTGACAATGTGTGACGTCACGAGTCAGATGACAAGCGCCATTACAAAATTGGCGTTTTTGGCGCGGTTTTGAAAATTGAAATTTTAAAAGTGGTTTTTAAAGGGAAATTACATTAAATTTCCGCGAAATATCAATGTAATGTGCTTAATAGGTAGTAATAAATTCTTTAAAATCATTTTCAAAATTTAGTCAAATAGCCTATTAGGGCTGTACCATCGAAACACGATGCCGCAACATTTATTTTACAGTAATTATGAACTCGCTATGTACTTTCCACAATTTTCTACCTGTTAGCTAAGATGATGGCGTCTCACTTCAGACGCTAATTCAATTTGAGCGGGTTTTCCTTCCGAGTTTTCCTACAGTAAATTAACGGGTAATCTCGCCTCGGACAGCGTTTGGGCGACTTAATGATTAGACGTTAAATCGTTTATGAGTTATTTGTGCGTGATGAATTAATTCTGGTTAATTTACCGCTGTAAATTGTCGCTGGGCTATAAAATGGGATGGTGTGCAATGATGATGATAACGTAGATTACTGCAGCGGCCAGCAAATGAAGCATTGATGGACGAATGGGGGAAATGTAGACCGAGACGGAGCTGAGACACACTCACGTGAGTCCATCAATGTCTAGTTGTGGACTAGGTTTTTATAAAACTTTTCTCAAAGAATTTAACATTGGTAGTACGGCAGACATTTTCAAAATAAATCACGAACAATGAAAATCAATATTTTTTTCATAGTTAGTACCAACATCTCTTAAGGCAATAATGTTGCAGTACTTTTTTTTTTTTTTTTTTTTATTTATTTAGGACACAAACAATATACATGTATAACATTTTAACAACGTATTTTTTTTTTAAATACACTTTCACTTACATGCATATCTTAATAGTGAACACAACATTGACAATTAAAAACATGCAAACACTAAAATAAAAAATAAAAATATAAAAGGGAAAAAAGGGAAACTAATACTACAAATTACAATACATAACCTAACATATAATAGGAAAGTAAAATTAGTGAATTATAATTTAAAAAATCTATCTTGAAGGAAGGCTCGCTGATAGGTAATCAGTGAGCATTTTTTTAAAAACAGAGTAAGTATTATGAAATATGTCGATGCCAGGTAAAGCTTTAGCCATTTCATTATATTCGGCACATATGCGGGCTATAGGGGCTTGACTGCTGAGTCGAGTTCTGCCAAAGGGTATATGGAAGGTTTTACGTGTCGACCTCGTACAGTAACGGGGATACTTTCTTGGCACTGAAAGAAAGATTCGTTCAAGTAAGATATTGCTCTTTACTTTGTTATGTATTAATTTGTGCAAAAAACACAAATCAAGTATTTTGCGTCTGCTGCGAAGAGATAACATTTTAAACTCAGCTAGTCTTTGGTTGTAGGGCTGTCTATGTGATATGCCAGAGGCATGAAATGCGAGATATCTAGTGAAAGCACGTTGTATGCTCTCAACTCGTTGGGAGTGAATGTTATACGAGGGACTCCAGATGACACTGGCAAATTCAAGACAGCTCCTCACAAAGACATTAAATAGTACAATTTTGGTATTGGTGGAGAATCCCTTTGAATTACGTTTGATGAAACCAAGTAATTGTGCAGCTTTTTTGACTATGTTGTTGATGTGCGACTTAAAATTAAGTTTTTTGTCAATAGTGACTCCCAAGTCTCTAATTTCGGGCAACTCTTGCAAGACCACATTTTTAATATTATAACTAGAGACAAGCGGTTTTTTCTTCCTACTGTACTGTACGTGGAAACATTTGTTAGCGTTGAGAGTCATACTATTGAGATTACACCAATTAATTATTCCGTTCAAGTCCTCCTGTACTAGCTTGATATCTTCAACTGAGTTTATTGTTTTGTAGATTTTTAGGTCATCAGCAAACAAAGAGCATTTGCAGTGCCTTACTTGTGCCGTAATATCATTTATGAATGCTAAGAATAATAAAGGCCCTAAATGAGAACCCTGTGGGACCCCAGATTGAGCAATATACTTCTCTGACTCAAATCCGTTCACAACAACTGTCTGGGATCTTTGGTTCAGATATGATTCAAACCATTTGATTAAAGGTGGTCCGATGCCGTACTGGGAGAGCTTGCAAAGAAGAATTTTGTGATCAACCTTATCAAATGCACTACTAAAGTCTGTGTAGATGGTATCAATCTGCCGCCCTTTATCTACCTCTTCTAACAAATCTGAAGTGAAGCTTGCTAAATTAGTTTGTACGGACAACCCACCTCTAAACCCGTGTTGAGTATTTGTTAAAAAGTTGTTAAAATGATCGGCAAGTATAGGATGGATAATACTTTCAAATAGTTTAGAAAAACATGACAAAATGGATATAGGGCGATAGTTTTTTATATCGTTTCGATCACCCTTTTTAAAGACTGGTACGATTCGTGCCTTCTTCCACTCTTCGGGAAAAACACCATCATCAAGAGAACGATTGAAGATAAGTGTCAGTGGAAGAGCAATTCCAGAGGCGCATCGTTTAATGAAAATAGGCGGTAACCCATCGGGACCTGCACCTTTGTGAGAGTCTAAAGTTTTGATTTTCTTAAAAATATCTTTTTCAAGGAACTTTACTTTGG
Organism: Coenonympha glycerion; assembly: GCA_963855885.1. NCBI lineage: Eukaryota > Metazoa > Arthropoda > Insecta > Lepidoptera > Nymphalidae > Coenonympha > Coenonympha glycerion. The sequence continues at coordinate 8,268,040 of OY979653.1, forward strand.
CCAACTGAGTAATGTTATTATTTAGACAAAGGTTAATATTTGGTTTATGATTAGTTACTTTGGTGTAGATGGACGAGAAGTGGCTAGCAAAAAGATTGGCTATATCTGTACCGGAATTAGCAACTTTCCTGCCCAGTTGCATTGACGCAGGCAATGAGGATTCACATTTCTTTACCTGTTTGTAATATTTCCAAAAGCAATTTGGATTCTTATGAATATTTGACTCAGCCTTGTTCCTGTAACTATTATGGCAAATATCGTAAAGTTTGTGACAGCGGCTTCGGATAATTTGGTATTCTAGATGATCTCGAGGGTTATCAAATTTCCGAAGTTTCCTATGGAGCTTTTGTTTTTCAGAAAACAATTTAATCAAGTTGTGACTGAACCAAGCGGGGTACCTTGCCGACCTCAGCCTACGCCTAGGAACCGACATCTCTATAATTCTATTTAGGCAAATGTAAAAAACTTTAACCATGGCATCGACATCTGTACAGTTCGAGAATTTTTTCACCCAATCAACATTTTTAAGCTCTTTTACAATAGTATCATAATCTGCTTTGAAGTAATTGTAATCGATACGACTCTTGGAACGCAGGAATGATAAATGAGCATTGCCAATTTTTATTAGCAGATTAGGATGGTATGTGTCCAATTTACTGAGGAGGTCAGGGGGTGAAGCAACCGTAACACTTTCCAAATTACTTAAAACAAGATCTAAATGCCTACCGTCACAATTACTTATATTGTTGAATTGATGCAAGTTATTTATACACATAAAATCAATTAACGAGTATCCAAGTGCATTATTATAATTATGCGGTGTCATGTAAGAACAATCATCGCTTGAGCACCATTTGATAAAACCTAAATTGAAATCCCCTAACACTATCAAATCATCTACGTGGTTTGCGACAGTATCCACGTTCTCGAAAAACATGTTGAGAGATTCAAGCTTAACTGGGGGAGGCATATAGACGACACTAATTGCAATCCTTTTTTTTAATTGTTTATTGTTTGTTTCTAGCACTACCCATATACTTTCGTGATCTGTCTCCCAACTCATAACCCGAGAAGATTGAATCTCACGTGAGACTGCTATAAGTACGCCTCCTCCATCACGTTTGGATTGACCGGAACACACGCGATCTTTCCGATAAACAATGTAACGGGAGTCAAATAATTCATTATCAAAGATGCTGGAATTAAGCCAAGTCTCAGTGAATGCAATAATTTTATAGTCTGAAGTGTAGATATTCTTAAGTAGATCGTTTGTTTTGGTTCTCAATCCACGCACATTCTGGTAGTAGATGTCAAACATTTTGATTGCTTACGAGCCACAACATTTATGAATAGTTTAGATATTTAAATAATAAGCTTAAGACTATCTTCACTTTTTATTATAATCGCTTGGCTGAACTCGTCTTTACGAACGAAAATTTTGCCATTTCGGATCCAGGTAAAACGATATTTCATTTCTTTCGCCTTAATACGCGCAGCTGCATGTAGAGATTTACTCCCTGGAGTCAAATGCTCTGACACATATATTGGCGCGCGCGTTCCGCCCATTCCTAGATGGTGTGAACTTAATTTATCGTTAGGGTTCTTTTTATTAAATTGTGCTACTGCTGCCAGAAGAGCGTCGCGGTTTTTGGTAGTACGAAGTTTAACAATGACAGAACGTGGTTTATCAGAGTTCTTGTTTAACTTGGCAACTCGAGTAACGTGCTGAATGTCGTCCACCGCCAGGGGGTTCTCAACTACTTGGCCCAATTGGACCATTGTGTTGACTAAGTTCTCCGATCTATGTTCAGGTATTCCGTTTATTTCGACGTTACATTCTCTCAAATGTGATTCAACAATATTAAGTCTGGTGGTTAAGTCCTTAACGGAAGTACGCAGCTGTTCATTTTCCTTATGTAGGTTGTTAATAACAGCCGATTTTTCTGCCAAGACTGCTTTCATCTCTTCAAACTGCGCGCTCATAAAAGACATAGACTCGCAAAATCCCGTAATTTGGTCATTTATTGTATTTAACTGAGCTGTAACCAGTTTCGAAATTGTAGAGGATAACTCTTGCTTCAAAATGTCGCGCAAATTACTTTCCGTCAAGTAGTTACTTCGAGCGCCATCCGAATGCTCATCGCTGACGGCATCGTTGTTGCTTGACGCACTCGGAGTCGGAGACTTGCTAGGTTTTCTACGCACTGTGACATTGGAATCAGTAGATTCGACAGTTTCCTTGCCGAATGCCATACTCGCGGCAGCCGCTCTCACAGGTGTATTGGTGTTTCCCGTCTTAGGCCGTTTACTGCAACATTCTGGACATTTCCAAATATTCTTTTGCTGCTGGTCCATGTTTTCAAACTGATTCACAGTCACGTTTGCACATTCTCGGTCATACTTAGAACTGCAGATCGAGCAACAGAGATAATCTTTCTTTGGCAAATTATTTTTGCATCCAGCACATATTTTTGAGTTTGAAGCGGTCGACATTGTTACTCAACTTGACAATTCAAATTAAAAAACTAATTGAAAATGAAAAAACGTCGTTGTTGGCAGGGTTCGATCTCGCGGCATCAGACTTTACGTCCGCACTTCAACCGACTGAGCTATAGAAGCAGTCTCCGGGTTATGCGAAAAACTTGTACGGACTACAGAACAATGCGGCTTTTGTTAATTTGAGGGTGGAAAAATAAATATTTTTTGTTGTGACAGGAGTTATGAAGTATGAATAATCACAAATTATGATTTTAAATGTTCACAGCCTAAATATTAGATTGGGTCTTGAATCTTGATTTAGAAGCACTTCTACACAATTTTTATGTATTACACTGTTTATATTGCACTGTGTTTTCAAATGTTAAATAAGATTTTTTAGTTGCTGTAGACGATACCGCGATCACACAATTTAATCATTTACATTTGAATTATATTCAGAGAAAACACTCACACGCGGTTCGCATACTATTATCAACGTTTTCAATTGGTTTTCTTAATTTATAAGAACTTTAACTACTTAAATATAAAATTTAAAAACAGAGCAAATATTTGACGTGTTTACATGTCAAGTGGCGACACCTTTTTTGACTTTTAAGACATAATCACAGTATTTTTTATAAAATACTAAAATAACCAATTTAGTAATTATAAAGTACTAAAATAGCCCCATGGTTTAGGTTTAGGTCTGGTTTTGTGGGAGGCTTCGGCCACGGCTAGCTACGTCTCTACAAACAAAGACACACCGCCAAACGATTTAACATTTCAGCTCGATGTTGTAGAAACGGTAGATGCTGCATCACCACTTACCATCAAGTGAGATCGCAATCAAGGACCTACTAACTCGTAGAGTGTAAAGCTAAAAGCAGGAATTGGTTAACTAGTCGAAATTAAAGTCGATAACTTAAAATATCGATATGTTAAGTTGTCGGTTGAAGTTACCATCACTACAACCCTCTACAAATTCCTGTGCAGTATGTATAGCGTATAATATCTACTCCGTTACCTATCAGTATAAGAACCCCTAAGTTTCACCGCAGATTTTTCATCTGACTTACCCCTACAAACTTACCCCTACACCTATAGCCCCCTATTACTCTAGGTAAGCAGGCTTTAGGAATTATCAGGATAAGTCTCTAATTTTGACTGACCTTAAAATATTAAATGATAAAAAATGCTCTCAAATTTTTACATATTTAGTTGATTATGTTTTTAAAAAAATATCATTACAACGAATAAAAAAAAATCTCGTGAGTGTATGTAACAAAACTCTTCTGAAATAGTTTGACGGATTTTTATCCTTTTTTCTGTGTATGGTAAACTAGCAGAAACCCGCGGCTTAAATAAATCTAAGTAAATTTAAGTTTTCTCTACACACCGAAACTATCGATTTTCCGGAATAAATCCAATTTTCAGCCAAGAATTTTCAGCAGTTGCGGCGTGAAGTAGTATTTTTCCCGCGTATAAAAAGTCGCCGTATTAAACTATGAAGAACTAAAGAACTTATGAAAAATATTGTATCTGAGATATCATTTTTTTTTATTAAAATGTTACAATTAAACTCATTATTAGCTTATTCTAATTACTATACAAATCTTGCCCGCGTGGAATGGTGCCAAGAATACTGGCTGCATTTCCGCGTTGAACAGCTAGGCTGATACGTTGCGCAAAAAATGAGCCAGCCCTTCTGTCACCAGTTGAGGCTATTAACCGCGGGGAAAGCTCTCGAAGGAATTTTTTGGCACTATGACTCCATGGCCCCAGGGTCTCCACGGCAAACGGGACAAATATGTAACTCTCTAAAAGAGAGGCATACTTGCGACGCTTACCGGATTCAGCAGTCAAATATCATTGCAGATATCATTTGTATAAAATTTAACTGAGGCAACTACTTAAGAAACGATACTCTCAAATTAAATAATAATTATTATGAGTTTAAAAAGTTTCTTTTTCCGTAGTTTTGTCCAGAGTTCCCGTACTTCAATCTAGTCACCCTAGCTCTACCAACATACCCTAGGTACCCTAGTCTTTATAATCGCAAACAAAGAAATGCTAAGACTACAATGAGGCATCGATTTTTTTCGGTCTGCCTATTTTTCCCCTTTTCAGTAAAAATGCCTGTCTATTTTTTATCATTCTTTGTGTTGCTGAATACAAATATCAAAAATGTATACTTCATTCAAATTGAATTGAGTTAAAAGGTAAACAAATATGGCGGATCTGATTACGTCACTTTTTTTTGACATAACCCTAGTGATGTAACTATTGCTGAACCATGTCAGGAATGAACTATTGAACGATCATCCTTGTAATTTAGAAATTGTATTTTAGATAAGGGAAACGGTACAGATACTAATACTGAGTTAGTGACCGTAATCATCGAAATGTAATTCATTCAGAATCAAAAACATAATCGATTTGACTAGATCACGCTATTTTATTTTATTATATTTTCTCAAACATGCTTGGAAATTTGGGCATTATATTAACAACCTTTCACGAGATAAATCGGAATTAACGACGAATAAATCGGAATCAGCAGTTGCCAAAAGTTGTAAAAAGAAAAATGAAATGCCAAAAGTTGTAAAAAGAAAAATGAAAATCCATCACTGTCATGGTTTAGCTTTCGCATTAATTACATCCTAAACTCATATGTGTTGTGTAATTTAAACATGTGACGTTCTTTCAATCCGACACGTGGCAACCAAGGAGATAACTTAACAAAGGTTTCATTTAAAAATCGAACTGGCTTTCAAAAAGAAAGCTTTAGTGAAAAACAAAACAAAAGAACATTTTTACTCGGAAAGCAATATTGTGTTCATAATTGGTTTTGAAAATGTCTGTCTATGATAACTTAGATATCATTACTATGATTGTTATTGATGTATTACTTAGTCTACATTTCCACGTATTGTCTGAAAAAAAAGTATAATATAAGCCTTGGCCATAACTTGGCACTGATAGACTCTGTTCTCTCTTCTCTTCTGTCCCTGGCCTTCTGTTTGGCCGAATTCGTCCGTTGCGCGTGAAGTCACTGATGCGGGTCCTCGCCGGATCACTCCAGCCCAGCCGAGCTCACTCCAGAATCCGAAGAGGCCTCCCAGGTCGCACAGGATATCTTGGAGCGTTGCTAAGGAACCCTGATAGACTCATCATCATTTACACGTTCATCCCTCAATGCCTCTTGTGCTGGCCGCTGCAGTAATTTACTATACCTACTTTCACGAATATTTTTATTTGAAAATATTCTCGTCTATGAATAAAGTAAATCTACATGCTGATTTTATTTATATAACTAGGCACAGTTAAACTGTCGAATTTTAAATTTTTTTTACTCATATCTACTCGTTATTTTATTTTTGTTGGACAGTTACCGTCATTAAAGAACTAAAAGTTATAAAAGGTATAACTAACGTCTAATAACTGTACTCCTTCCTCTATTATATCGTACCATCGCGATACCCAAATATTAAGTTAATATTATTATACCAAAACATCTTTAAAAAACGACCCTGTAAAAATGTTTATAGCAATATTGTTGTTATTTATTACGTCAGTATTTACGACCCAATAGCATGATTTTTAAATACACGTTAACAAGTTATAATTAAATAACCATTGTGATATCGATTCTGAACGAATTAATCGATGTAACTACGGTCACTGACTAAGTATGAATCGTTCGTTTTTTGTCTGTGGTTACCATTGCCGCTCTGCGCAACACTAATGTCAATGATAAAAATCCGATGTCACAACTAAAATTTTAGTTTAACCTGTCATACTTAATTTGTGTTTTGATTCAGTTTTTCTTAAATATATTGCTAAAATAGTGGATAAAATAGTGGAAATGTTATACGTAAGGTAACTTCAGGTGTTGTTTGTGGACGGCAAGCAGTTTGTGTGACTTATTAATTACTTTAACATCGTGAAAAATGGTTGAGAAGTGAAGTGTACGCCAAAAGGTTAGTTTGTTTACCTTTTAACTCAACTCAAAACGAATAGACTTTACATAATACCAGCTGTGCTATTCTACAAAATGTCCATCTCTGAAACAGCTGCCAAGCCGAAGATGGCATGCAAATTGTACTCTATTACAACTGACAAATTCATAGATGCATAGATGTACCTACGCTCGTCGCTGCTCTAAGTAATTTTGTAGAGTAGCCGTCTCGACGTACTAATTTCAGAAGGCCGCCGCGCGTCGGCTAGGTTGCATGCGTTCGTTCTTGTACGGTCTATTTAACGCGCTGCATGCGCCCAACAACGAGGCAACCTTAGTATGTCGAAAGGGAAACAGTTACGCGATAGAAAGAGACCACAACTTTAGATGCATAGCGGGACGGAGCCAGGCGCTATTGCAAACTGAATTGCACTTTTTCGTGTCAGCGCTAGAGTCGCTATTTTTTTAGGGTTCCATACCAAAATGGTAAAAATGGAACCCTTATGGTGAGACTTTCTCCGTCCGTCCGTCCGTCCGTCCGTCTGTCCGTCTTTCACACTCGTTTTTTATTAATAATATTTTTTTTTACGCTATACAAGTTAGTACTTGACTGCGATCTCACCTGATGGTAAGTGATGATGCAGCCGAAGATGTTAGCGTACTAACTTGGAAGGGGTAAGTTTAATTATAATAAATTTATTGCGGATCCCTAAACTTTCATTAGGCGGAACACTAATAAAATCCAGCGATGAGAAAATTAAAAAGTTAAATTAATATTTGACGGTTTCATAACTTTTACAGGTCTTCCAGTATTGTTTGTTAAGGCCGTAGACGTTTATTTTTGACATTTTTACTTTTACGAATACGTTCGTATTTGAGACAGGTTTTTTGTAAATATAGTCTTTATAATTATTTATTGACCAGAAGGTCACTTAAAATCGCTTAAGTAACCATTTATCACGTTAATAAAGACTGTTTTTTGTGCCGAAAATAGAGTTTTACCAAAAATTCACACCATCTACGTGTATCCCTAGATTTGTAGAAATTAACGGAATAATATTACTAGAAAAGATTGAGCATTTTTGTCACTTTATCCTCATTAAAGGATAACATAACATACTTGTCGAGGCACGGTATTGAAACTTACTTCTTGCAGGGCTAGTCATAAACTTGATAAAATACCTTTTTCAACGAACCCACGACCCTCGTCTTTTTAACCACAAAACTACAACGGTATGAAGGGGAAGAAGCATAACAGATAATAAATTATTGTGTAAAAATCCGTTTAGAAATTATGACAATTTATTGAATGAAAACAAATTATTTATCTACGTTCCGGATAAAGGAAAATATCTCAGATTGATTCTTTGTCAAATAAATAATCTTACATTCTTCAGCTTGATTGATTCACTCCTTTTGTTAGTAGTATAAGAGCGCAATAGTAAAAGAGATGACGGTTGCTATTTAACGCTTTATACATTTTCTAGGGTTCTGTACTTAACGCCGAAGACGGCTATTTAAGCGATTTTCAGTAACCTACAGTTACGCAGTTTATTTGCAAGCCAGTTCGAAATGAAACCTTTGATAAGTCACCTCCTTTGCTGGCGTGTTAAATTCATGTTTAATTTTTAAATAACACGACAGTACGTACTTAAAAAATGATGCGTATTGGTTATGAACTCATTATTTTTTCATATTAAAAAGCTTACAAAATGCGAGTAAACATTTTGAACAGCATTTATTTAATAAAAAAATCATTGCTATTAAAATTATTTAGCCGCATTTTGTTGCAAGTTGTTTATGCTGTAATTATGTCTCTCGCATGTTTTCAGATCATAAAAATTAAACGATTGTAAAGACATAATTATAAGCTTTAATATGACGTACTGTGGCCTTTATTATTATTATATAAGCTAGCGCTTGACAGTGATCACATCGGATGGAAAGTGATGATACAGTCTAAGGTGGAGCGCGCTTGCCTAGGAGATGCCTATTCACTCTTGATTTGAAGGCGCCCAGGTTGTTGAGGTTTGGAGGGTATTCCAGACTCATCAGATTGGTTCAGATTGTTTCATCTTTGCATCGTTTGTGCAGCAAATTCACCGATTGGTTGATAACTGCGTTGCTATGGTTACAAGAATCAAAGCCACAGGTTAACCTCACGTTATTTTTGTCCATAACAAAGTGTAATAAAATATTTTCTGTTATGCTGGCAAAAATCAAAGCAAATATATTTTAATATCCCTGTTGACATTTTGCGTACCTAAATGTCAAAAACAACCCCCGTGCTTGAAAATACCAAAATGGCGGCTGACCTGAATGTCAACCAAGCTATTTCCACCCTCAACACTTAGATTCTATTATTATAATTTATACCTATAATAAACTTACAACCTATGGCCGATACACTGTTTTCAGAGTTCCGTACCCAAAAGGTAAAAAACGGGGCCGCCTTATTACTAAGATTTTGCCGTCCGTCCGTCCGTCTGTCATCAGGCTGTATGATGTATCTCTAGAACCGTGATACACTGGAAATTTTCACAGAATATTATGTATTTCTGGTGAGAATAAATATTTAATGCTCCCATATAACAAACGTAATTTTTTGCTTGTTTTTGCTCGATATTTATTACGGGAACAGGTACACGTCGCTTATAATATTTACAAAATGTTTAGTTTTAATTTATTCACTTACAAAATAGTTAAAAAAAAATATTAAGGCTCCCATACAGAGAACGTTATTTTTTGGCTGTTTTTACTGTGTGACTGTGATCTCACCTGATGGTAAGTGATGATGCCGAAAATGTTATCGTACTAACTTGGAAGGGAGTAAGCATCCCCTAACAGGTTCTACGCAGCATCGCGCCGGAACGCTAAATCTAAGATATTCCCTAGGAATTTAATCCTTAGATAAGTAGTGGAATTATTCCTAAAATTTCCCACTAAAATACCAGTAAATTCCCACCAAAATATTCATCGATGAAATGCACCGACCAAAACTGCATAGTTACGGCTGAATTTATCTAAGACCTCAGCCCGCAAATAATTTGCGGGACCATAAAACAAATTCCACGAGCTACTTCGGCTATTTGACGCTAGATGGCGCTGGTAACAATCCCCAACTATCACAGGACGGTTTAGGAATTTGAATTTATGCCAAAATACGGGGTCGATAGACGGCGAAGTTGTCGCAAACTCGAAACTTCGCTCTTGGGAAGTGTCGATTAGACAGTGTCGAGGATGGTACATTGTTTGTTGGAGGATTGCGGCAGCTTTGATGTCTGAAATGTACAAACATTGTGACCGCCGAGTTGTTTAATGCTATTATGGTTTCAAATTATGGATATTACTGAGTTGTTTTGGACTTTAAAAGCTTTGAAGCCACTTTTTGTAGCACGGTTTAGATGTTCTTGAACTCAGTGGGAAAGCAAAGCATTGTGTCTCCGTCTGTGCTATCGTAGCTCCTAAATTGATGGACCCATTTTAATTGGGTTTGTTTTGCGGATCAAGGGGGTTCATAATGTTTTGAAAACCTACTGCCATCTGTTATCGAGTAGTGCGAGTAAATTATCAGTCATACATAATATTAATATTTTTCTTACTCTTTATCAGAGTTTCTACATGAGTGCAGTCAGCTTCGAAGCGAATAGAAAAATCTGTAATACTCAGACGAAATAAATACCATTTCAGTTCTACATAACATTAATAACGGTATTATTGACAGTTGGGTGGATCTTAGTATCTAAAAAGTGTGTTATTAGAATTTTTTAAACCCAAATCGTATCGTTCAAAGAGTAACTAATTTGACAAAAAAAGGATAAAAATAAAAAATACAATAATATCAGTCTTGGAGGCGCCGGGTATCGATCCCGGTACCTCTCGCATGCTAAGCGAGCGCTCTACCATCTGAGCTACGCCCCCTGTTTTCATTCAAGCGAAATAGTGAAATATACACAGTACACAAATAAACACAGACCTAGGAATAACTTAACAAATAAATTTTTAAATATATAAAAGAAGATACTGACTGACTGACATATCAACGCACAGCCCAAACCCCTGGGTCTAGAGACTCCAAATTTGGCACACATGTTCCTTGTGAGGCCTAGGGGTGCACTAAGAAAGGATTTTTCAAAATACACCCTCTAAGGGTGTGAAACGGGGGTCCGAAGTTTGGATTTTATCGAGTTAAAATACGTCTTCACGCCGCAACTACTGTACCGATTTGGCTAAAATTTGGAATGGAGGTATATTATATCTTGCATTACCACATAGGCTACTTTTCATCCCGAAAAAATTCATGGTTCCCGTGGGATAAGTTAAAAACCGAAATTCACGCGGAAAAAATATCTCACGCCGCAAGTACACAACCGATTTGGATAAAATTTGGAATGGAGATAGATTATATCCTGGGTTAATAAATAGGGTACTTTTTATCCCGAAAAAATCCATGGGTTTTGCAGGAGAAGGGAGAAACAGATATTCACGCGGGAAAAATACTACTTCCCGCCGTAATTACTGAACTGATATGGCTGAAATTATGAATAAAGATAGATTATATATTGGATTAATACGAAGGCTACTTTTCATCGCGAAAAAATTCATGGTTCCCGTGGGTTAAGTAAAAAACCGAAATTAACGCGGAAAAAAAAATCTTCAGGCCGCAAGTGCACAACCGATTTGGCTGGAATTTGGAACGGAGATAGATTATATCCTGGGTTAATAATGAAGCTAATTTTTATCCCGGAAAAATCCATGGTTTTTGCAGGAAAAAAGAAAAACAGATAGTCATACTCGAAAAATACTACTTCACGCCGTAATTACTGAACTGATATGGCTGAAATTCGGAATAAAGATAGATTGTATCCTGGATTAACATAAAGGCTACTTTTCATCCCGGAAAAATCAGGGAAACCTGAAACATTGATGTTCACACGCGAGAAATACTACTTTACGCTGTAATTACTGAATTGATATGACTGACAATCGGAAAGGAGATAGATTATATCCTAGAATCAACTACATTTTTCTCGGAAAAATCCATTGTTTTCGTGATAATGGGGAAAAACAGATATTCATGCAGGAGAAAATTTATTCCTTCACGCACAACTATTGAAAATTTTTGGTTTAAAGTTGAAATAAAGATAGATTTCATGTAAATTAACACAAAGGGTACTTTTATTCCGAAAAATGGATGGTTCCCGTAGAATAGTTTAAACTAAAATTTACGCGTGCGAAGCCGCGGGTATCTGCTAGTACAGTTCATACAGGTTCATACAGGGTAATTTTGAATTACGTCATTATTGAAAGTTGAATATCCATAAATTGTTCAAAAAATGTTAGGGAAAACTTGAAACATTATTATTACACACATACGTAAATACACGAAGTTTAATCATACATTCTAAAAGTTTATTAGATAAATAGAAGAGGCATTATATTCATAAACATCGTCATTAACTCACCCCAGCCATTAACATAAAAAAAAAGAATTATTAAAATTATAATATAAAATCAACGATAAAATTATGAAAGATTATAAGACTTACCTAATTGAATTATATGGCAAAACTGATTATAATAATCTATCTTTATTTTTATTTTTGGGAGTTTGTTGAAAAATAACACAAAAGCTTTATGAAAAAACACATCAATTTTTATTTACCTACCCTATACAATTGTAGCCATTTAAAACTTTAACAGTTTTCAGTTTAACAGTTTTAAAATATCCAGAAAACGGTTTTAAAATAGTAGAATCCAGTTTAAAAAAAATATCCGATATTAAATTCATAAACATTCCATTGTACGAAACTTTGTATTGTACCAAATGGCGGGAAATCGCGATCGGCCATTTTCCATCATGGCGGTTTGGAAAGAGTGGCTAATTGGCGACAGAAAATGTTGAAAAATGCCGGTTCTAACCCCTTTTCAATAAGTTTAGCGATTGCAACTCGAAATGTTGTTGCTTTTAATTACTGTTACAAATTGGATTGCTGTATTTCGGGTCATTTTTTCAATATTTTTGGAATTCGCTATTTGGCGTTTAGTCTGTTTTTTTTATTACCTTTGGACTTTTTTTTTTATTTAAATTCTAGACTCTGGTCTTTTTAATTCTGTAAAACTAGGTACCTAGCTGTTGCCCGCGTGAATTTCGGTTTTTCGCTAATTCGGAGGAAACAATAGATTTTTCCGGGATAAAAAGTAGCCTATGTGTTAATACGGGTTATAAACTATCTGTGTTCTTACTGAGATTGCCTTGCGAGATTTTAATCGTGAAGAAATGTTAATAATTTGAACTTTTGGTTCTTTAAATCCGATTTGCTTTCTTTATACTATTTCATGAATTTAATAATACTTTATTTCATGAATACGAATAATTTAAAATATGTACAGAGTTAAAATGTTTATGAAAGATTTGTATTATTGGGTGGGGATGTACAGATTATATTATATTCTAAAACAATTTATTCAATAATTGTAAAATTCACATACGTTACATTTTAATCCCTTTTAGCCCCTAAAAAGAACGTGTAAAACAATGGTTTTCCGATTGTTGAAAATTTTAAAAAAAGTTCGACAATACATTTTTTAATCCCGCAGCTACGGAACCACTGATGTGAAACACAAGCACTGTTCTGGCTATCTCTATCCTATAACTCCATTGAACTACTCGCTTAGGAGAAGACCTCATTGGCACAAATGTTATGTACTGTGAAATACTCTTATGAAACATGGTCATCTTTTTCTGGACCTATAATTTATTAAAGTCTCCCAATCAAACTGTAATTTGTGGCACATAAATTATTTTTAAGGAATAGAGAAAGCAATAAAATATTAATTTATTGCAATCACCCCAAACTTTATTACAAATGTGATCCAGACAAATGTTATCCAAATGTTTATACATTTTACATAGTCTTTAGGCATAGTGAAAAAATTGAAGGCCAAATAAAAACCATAATAGTCTCATTGCTTTTTTTGTGTTTAGGCCTCACTTCTTCGAAACAAACAATGTTACGTTACGTTACAGTTTACACATGCTATTTACTCATAATTTTAGGACCCAGCGGTCATACGCCTTTGTAAAGTAGCCAAAATCGCCTCCCCCGAGGGGGTACGGGCTCATTGTTCGCCGCAAATCCCTCGGTAATCCGTCGGTAGTCCGCACAAAGTAATCCGGTTCCTGATTTTTAATCCACAATTTTTTGTATATAAAGGTATCAAAGGAATTTTGCAATCATTTTTTTTAATTCGTCCAGAACTACAAACTTTTTTATGACAGGTTTTAAAGCTTTCGCATTTTTTAAAATTTGTTAAAAAAGTCAAATTTTCCATATGTGTTCAGCGTGTGGAAAGTTCTTCTTTTCCGCACCATGGTGCTTTATTTTTCCTGCTCTTAACATCCAAATGAATGAAGGAGGTTTTCAATCCAAAGCCTTGTGTATTTTCGTGTGTGAAATATCCATATGAAATTACTGTTTTACAACGTACATAGTATTGTTCATATATGAATTCAATTTAAGATACATTTATTTTCAACTATTTTCTTTCGTAATTTTAATTTTTCCACAATTTTTTAAATATTCTTTCGCAAATGTATTAAAAACGTCCCTAAAGTTTCGTCCATAAGGAATTGTCATTTCCACAAATCTCTATTATAGTGTTCCGGGAGTAAACCGAGATCTGTGACAAATGATATACTTTTAGCACTTAAGTATATAGTAATGTATTATTTTCTAACACCCTTAGTGCAATTGTAATACTGCTGTAATTATTTGAGTTTTGAATTTTAATCCTAAATTGACTTACTATCTGAAAAGGCATTTCTAAAAAGTACCTTTCATTTATAACTCGGCTAAAAAAGTGAAAAAAAAAACACCTGAATTTTTTAGCTAAACCGTTAAATGAACTTCGCCAAGTCATATGTAACGTAAATAAGTCAACACAAACCAACTAATAACAAGTTAAGACTAACTTTTGAGTGAGTCGAGTTTTAGTTTAGTTTTTAGTGACTTTTTATTGCAACTGGCGGTTTGAATCGACTAAGTAAGCTAAAAAACTTTGTCCCAAAGGTACTTGAAAAATGGCGACAACTTTGAAACTTCGAATTAGCAAAAGTACGGACTTCAGAAGTTTAGAGAATAGAAAGTTTGCCTACCAATATGTTAGTAACTTGAAATTTAACCCGGCTGAGTTTTTGTGAGGTCTTCTCAATGCTTGTTGAAATGTTTTTAACTTTAGAGGAGACGCGTATTTATATATTAAGAAAGATTAAATTATTATCCTACATAACATAACCCGCTACCTAAAAATAATATGTATCGTCAAACATGCAGTAAGTAACCAAGCCACCACTCTCGACACATGTTTCGCCCTGACACCGGGTGATCTTCTGGAGATATTGACTTGACAATGCGAAATTGTATGTTCTTGGAAGTTAGGACAAAGGATTGCATTTTTGATCATCATTTTTAGGGTTCCATACCAATTTGGTAAAAATGGAACCCTTATGGTGAGACTTTCTCCGTCCGTCCGTCCGTCCGTCTGTCACACTCGATTATTCCAGTAACTATCAAAGCTATCGACCTGAAATTTGGAATAGTTTTAGGTAATTGCGGCGCGCCGCCATTGCAATCATAAAAAATTGAAAATCTTTATTATTTTTATTTAAAAAGGGGGTTAAACCGGGTTGTCAAAATTTAAAAATGAGGTAACAATATTGAGTGGGGTATCATATGAAAGGGGGTTACTTGTGTATTCTAAAACCGATTTTTATTTATTTTTATGCCTGATAGTTTTTGATTTATTGAGCAAACTGTCGAAAAAAATACCGTTCCCCCCCCTTATCTCCGAAGTTTACCAATCGAAAATTCTGAAATAATTATGATCAATAGAAGTTAACGTCTATTTTACAGGAACAATAAAATAAACTCTTTAACTATTATACTTTTTTGATAATAACAATAATCCACCGAAAACAAAGTTAAGTTTGCGGTTTGCCAACAAAAGTACCTATATGTAAATTATACTCGTAAAATCATGAACAAAGGTGATTCTTTTAATGTTTTACTTCTTTTATAGTATGGAACCCTCGGTGCGCGAGTCCGACTCGCACTTGGCCGGTTTTTAAACATTCTTTTTAGGAAGTTCATGGGCTATTTAAGCCTTCTTAAGTCTCCTTTTTAATATAGAAAGAAGACTTAGATTTGACATAGAGGTAGAATTTCTTACTATGTCTTTTTATTAGTGTTCTGAAAAACGGTTTAGATTTATAATAACTAATAATTTTTTTTGTTTGCTTGCAGGTGCATCGCTACATCAAAATTTGGTAAGTTATAGATACTAATTATTTAATTAAATTCATAATTAGGTAATTTATAATATGCATAGTTTAAGATGGCTGCAGATTGCATAGGAAAAACGTCTTGATAAAATATATATATTCATTGCAAAAAAACTTAGCGACTTATCAATAAGCTTTTCTATAACAATTACTGTTATTAAATGAAAAAATACATAAAAAATTGACAAAAACACTCCTGTTGTCGATAAAAAATATATTAAAAGAAATGAAAATTGGAGCAATGTTTGGGAAAACTTTGTATTGAGTTTTTTGTTTCTATATCTATAGCAGAATATAGCAGATAAATATTATGTTTAAAAGTAACTGTTTTTATAGTTGGTCAATAAAAATTGCAAAATCTACCTTTAATTTTCATCCCGGAAAACAGTATTCCAAAGGATCTGTAATTTTCTTAGTAAAATGCATAATGAGTTAGTTCTTATACCTTTAAACGAGTAATTCTTGTATATATATTTCTATATAATCTGAATCTCAGAAACGGCTCGAACGATTTTAATGAAATTTAGTATACAGGGGATTTTGGGGGCGATAAATCGATCGAGCTAGGATTCATTTTTAGAAAATGTCGAATTTACCAAAAAAAATATGACTCCTGCTGCCATCTATTGACCAGTAGTAATACTACCGAGCGAAGCTCGGTCACCCAGATATTTATAGCATGTATTATGGGAAGACTTAAGATGTAGAGATTCTTATGAAAGCAAAATATGTGAATACGTTGTAATGAGTCAAACGATAATACTTATTTTGTGTCCTCGCATATTTATATACTTTCGTATAATCTCGCCTAACTAGCCACCATTCATAGTATTTTTGGTGAGACAGATAGGTGCAAAACATCCCTAAATCTTCTGTGATCCTATCCTATGTAATATAGATAGCTTATAACCTGAGTGCAGGGCGATCGGCTAAAAATGTATCAATCATTAAAGAACTGTATCAATGTCAAATCGTGATTTTTTCAAGCGATGTTATTGGTCACCACCCGTGTTTTGACATTGATACAGTTATTTAATGTTTGATATATTTTTAGCCGATCGCCCTGCTGGATTAATCCATGACAAATAAGAGCCGAGCATCAATTCAAAATTTTGCAAAAACGGGAGATATTTTTCCTTTTCAAAAGCTTCCGTTGCTTTTGCTGCGTAAACGGTTAAAGTTGCGTAAATATCATGTATGACGGAATTGATCTTCTTTCAAAGTCCTAAACCTTGACACCATAATTATGTCTATTTATTAAGGTTGACCCATTACGGGGTTATAAAAAAACACCAAATCGCTTTTGGTTGTAGTTGTTTACATTAACACTAACAACTTTTGTTCTACGACTTCGAAATGCAGTATTAACTTATTTCATACAAAAAAAAATTGTTTCTCTAAAGTGACATTACACTGTTGCGGTTTCGCGCCGCGAGTTGCCAATTGCCGATATTACATTACAGAGTAGGAACAAGAAGAGTATCTCTGTAAAATGTTGAATATTTAATATTTCTCAAACTATCAAGTAAAAAAGTTGTAGAACAAAAGTTGTTAGTTTAAACTTTAAAGGTAAACAAATACAGGCCGAGAGCGATTTGGTATTTTTCATATAACCCGGTATAAAGGGATATGTAAAAACTAAAATACCCGCGGACAGATACGCTGGCAACAGCTAGTAGTGATATAAAGAAAAACAAATTGGCCAACCCACAATAAACCGAACCTTTCTCCACTTATCAGCACCATTAAACGTGTCCGTCTGTCTATCCGGCCGTTCCCTCAAACCTACCTAACTACGCTCATAACAGTTAAAGAGAACACCCCCCGTTTATTAAAAGCGGTTAACGCGCTGAGGTTTGTTTTACGGACGCTATTTCCCTTTTTAACTATCTACTTTTGGATCCATGTACCTTTAATAAGGTTAAACTGTTTTTTTAGGGTTCCACGCCCTTAGAATGAACCTTACATCTATACAAAATGCAAAATTCTTCCTTCATTTAAGGGGTTTCGGCCTAAGTTGCCCACAAAATTCAAATTTTATTTAGTTTTTCGCAAATAGTAGAATTATACATCGTAGGGTTATGGCAATGAGTTTTGCGGGCATAACCTTTATACATCTACTTTTATACATCTACTTCTCAATTTCACCAACATTTTAAGAGTCACCTAAGCCCTAAGGTGACAGTTGTTGTAGATGAAAACTGTTACCTATCGGCTTAAGCATTTGATTTAGGCGTTTCCTATAGGTTTAGTGAAAACGGCTGTACATGTTTTTGATAAAAACTTTTCTCGAAAATTCCCATTCACCTCATATCGGTTCCCGAAAGATTAATTTTTGCCGTTTCCTATATTTGGAGCTATCAGGAACCAATATGAACGAAATGCGTATTTGTGAACAAAGAGTTTATTTAAAAAATGTAGATGCATAAATGTTATGCCCGCAAAACTCATTCTGACCCACGGTGTCTCCCATACATTCGTAATACCAAAATCATTTGTAATTCGTGCAAATTTCGATCATGTTGTAGTGTTATTCGGGTTCATATAGTAATAATCTATGCTCCTAGCCATATCTGGTTTCGAAATACTTTTGTTGAACGAAATTGTAAACGAATTTAGTTTTGCTTATTTTTATGTCAAAGAGGACATGTTTTCTGCTTATTTGTTTTGTAATAAAAACAACACTATCACACGTCGCATTAGTTCAGGAGCACAGTTTTTATTGTCCAACTAAAGAAAAACACCAGTTAATAAAGAAAGTTCATTCATAATTTTTGGTATTACGGAACTCGACCAAAGTTATAAAAATTTTGATCAAAATTGATTATTATTTCGTTTTAAAGAAGTATTTCCGAACCAAATAAGGCCAGGAGCATTGATTATTACTATATGAATCCGAATATCACCACAACATTATCCAAATATGCACGAATTACTAATGATTTGGTATTTTGAATGAATGGAGACATTGTAGTTCACAGGCCTCTTAAGCTTACAATGTATAGTTTGCCCAATATTAGCAAAAAACTAAATAAAATTTGAATTTTCGGATGTTGTTCTTGTTACCCATCCGCCTTCATAATATTATTAGTGTCATGTGACATATCTTGGCGGGAACATTTCTCCCTCTATGTAGAGTCTAGTACTGTACCTATTCACGCCAATTTCCAATAAGCTCAAAGCGATACAGCCTCAAACGATCCAAAATATTCCGCTCAAGCCTAAGACAACGTGGGCATAACTTTGAAAATATGTGTGTGTCGGCCCTTAGGCAGGAGATTTTCGGTTTAATGAAATTCTTGTATGCTGTGTAACTTGGTGTGACTCTTGATTGCGTACTGTAACGCTGAAACAGTAGCGTAGACTTATTAAAGCATAGTTTGGGGACCTGGTCCTTTGACTTTGAGGTTAGGATTTTAATATCTAGATTCTAGACTTCAACGGGACCTATCGGCCTCGCAGGCACTCTGTCTCGGAGACTGCATTTTGCTTGGTATAGATTACCTACAACCCTGAAAAACTCTCTAATGAAATGACATGCGATCGGATTTCGAAAAGGTCTTTGGTTCGATTTCCGTTCCGGGCTACTTTAGAAAGGTATACCTGACCCGGTAAACGTAGTTTTGCCATATAAATTATTTCTTACTTAGGGGTATGAAAATATTTACGTCCTATTCTCAGATCTACCGAATATTTATTATTTTCAAACTTCAAATTAGTATATTTATTTCACTTTGGCATAAAAAGGAGTGTATTGTTTTAGGGTTCATGTATGTAAGTATGTGAGTATCTTTATTCCACCATAACTTCTGAAAGACTGTAGAGATTTGTACATAATATGGGGTATCGTAAGAATCCTTACATCATTCCGAGTAATTACTTGTTAAAAGGTCAATATGATATTTGTGATATTTATATGTATATGGTGATATAACTAGTCGATTTAAAACTAAGTTTAAAATTCTTTATGACGAGTTTTGCTGTGGCTCAAGAATTTTATCAATATTAGATTAGAATTGAAGAGATTGACGATTTAAACCTACCTTAGTAATCTAAACGCTTGAGGAAATTGTAATTCAATTTCACCAACATTTCAGACACTAAATGCTTGAGCGAAAAATTCAATTTCGCCAACATTTCAGACATTAATAGCCTAATGGTAATGATAATGCGAAATGATGAAAAGGCACTAAAAATAGGGCGCAAATGCACCTCCGTGGAGCATTAGTGACGTGGTACCCACGGCTCGGCGGGACAAAGTGACGCATTAAAAGATCGTACTCATTGTGACGGGATGTAGGTCAGCTTGTGTGCCGCTGATAGCGAGAGGTAGCGGGCTAAGTATATTTAAATTTTACTGCAAGCTTTTGAGACAGAAATAGAAATGACTTTAATACTTTGTTAATCGTACATTTGTAGTAAATTGCATTTTGTATATTTAATTCTCAATATAAGTATAACACACTTGTAGTATACTTTCATTGTATACGGCAACTTCGCACTTTCAGATATTCAGTTTATTATCTATTTTTAAAACTTACCGCCCGACACACCCACGTTGGAACACGTCGTCCGAGCGAGCCTCATTCTTTTATTGTGCGCGGCAACGAGCACTCGACTACAAAAACACGTCTCGTTTTTGTTAATTTAGGTTCAAAGTGAAAAAAAATTAAGTGTTCAGTGTTAAAACTTGCTTAATTTTCTATACTGATAATGCTTAGACGCTAGTAAAAATTATTATTATAACAAAAATAAAATAAAATCAAATCATATAATTGTGCATTCATCTTCGTCAGACTCCGAGGAAAGAGGGTAAGTGAAAATTAACCTTTTTTCCAGATATCACATCAACTCAAATATCAATGCTGACGAAAGTGTGTCCAAAAATTGAAATCCTAAGGCATCTCTAAGCTAACTTGGAGGGTATCACATTGAGGTTATCACGAAAGTATAGCATGATGCGCGAAATAGTCCAGGCATCTCTAAGCTAGCTTGGAGGGTATCACGTTGAGGTTACCACGAAAGCATAGCATGATGCGTCAATGCTCCTGGAGGTTGACTGCGGGTCAACACGAAGGATTCTAAAAAAAACTCAAAGGACTTTGCGGATACCAACGGGGGACGATGTCGGTGTGGCGCTGGTCTCGGCTTCACTACAAGTGGCTCCGCATGACCTCCAGGACTTTGATCCCGAATTGCTATCGGCGCTCAGTCACAAGAACTATATTAATGGTTAGTCCCGACAGTTGTAAAATTCTAGCCGACCTTCATTGCAAAGAATCAAATAGTTTATTTGATATACTTGCCTGGCTTATGAATAGCCAGTTAAATGTTATAGCCTTTTATCAGTGATAACTATTTCACGACTTAAAAACTAATTCCACGAGGGTACCAACGCGTCGAACTTTTGTAACTATGTACCTACCTACAACTATATACCTACAACAATAATGTTTAGATTTTGTGGTGGAAAATAATTTTACTTACTTTCGAAAATTAATGTTCAGATTGTGTAATGGGATGATAATTTAACTGTTAGCTCAAAACTCAATAAGTTAACAATATTATGTATAATGTACCATTAGTCTGGAAGTTTCATTGAAGTGAATTGTTAAATTCTTTCTGAAACTAATAAAAATCTTAAACCACAACGCGTCCTGAACTGAGAAGAAGCAGGTATATGCAGCAGTATAGTAGTAGTATAGCAGGGCGCGGCGGGCGACTTTGCTATCGACACCCACCGCTGGGACAGCGCAATCTCGTTTCTCGAGAAACTAGCTGGCCCCCTCTCGTTACGGCTCGGCCAGCAGGGGGGGGGCGTGACACACTTGAGTATTGGCGATCAGCCGCGAGGAAGATGCGACGTGACAGTGAGTTTCCAGCATCAGCCACAACAACGACCAGGTTCATCGACGACGCTAGACATTAAGGTACCTATATGCCAGTTGTCTCCAACATTTTGAAGTTTATTGGTTACATATCACTGACAAGGAATCCGTCACGATCTATAATCTAGAATTTCGGGAGTTATAATAAGTGAAGACTATTTTTTGACTTTCACTAGGTGTACAAATGTACGTACATTCAATAAAATATTTTAATGAATTGAACAAATTAAGGAACTAGCTCCAAAAAATTATTAATACATAATACCATTTTAAAAATCGTACACTAACACAGTGTACCGCCTTTACACGTTCACAGCAAAGGAAAAGCGACAAATGCCTTTGACAATCGACATTTCATTTTTGGGTGAGATAATGTGAGAGTGAGTCACTGCATGTTCGATTATAGTTAAGATGTGTCTAACCTCAAAATCTTACGTAGTAAAAGATACATTCTAAATTTAAAGGCGTTGAATGAATTTGTGGTTCAAAATCTTTTGAAATTGATAGTTCATAGAACAACTTACAAGCGAATACCTAAAAAGGGTTTTATGCCTATGAACTGAAGAATCTTATTTTAAAGTACCGATTCATCCTTGGCAAAATACACAAAGAAGTTGTGACTCATCTCAGATACTTACCGCGGTTTTTTCATGAAGATTATTTGTTAGGTGTTAGAGTGTTAAAGTTATTTACTACCCTCAAAACAAGCTCAGTTTCCTGGTTTTATTTTAATTTCTGACGATATGGCAGTATCGTTACCGCAAACTATGACGTGAATGATGTAACAATTCAAATTCTGTAAAGAATTTTATACGCTTAACGCGTTGTATCACCTAAGAGTTAAGCTTAATTCCGTTAAAAAGTCCTAGTCCGTATGAAAAATTAGACTTTAGACGCAGCTGTTAGTCCATCATCGGTTATTCTATCAGATGGCCAGTGGTTACAAAACATTTTTTGAAGTCATCTAACTCCCTTAAACCTAAAAGGTTGAATTAGTGATTCACACGATTTCCCGGTCTAGATGAAAAATAATTCTTTTAATTAGAGAGATTTTTGTTTTTGTAATAATTAACGTTAAGATGAATCGAAATACCTCTTTACAGAGTTGATGGCCATATTTTTCGATACATTTATTTTGATACACATGATTTACATCAGTTGCTTAGGGGATATCAAATATCCTCATTTAAACGATTGGGTTAATTGTTTCTTATATTGAAATTAAAGATAATCAAAAAGCTGACCAAGAGTTACATCCAGTTAATGGGATTAAGCTATCACTGTAAAATTATATACTTCAAAGTTATTCAAAGAATTTATTCCAATTCACTTTAAAGTTATTCAAAGAGTTCAATCCAGTTATTGAATTTATCGCTTCTTGCAAAAATGCGAAATGTTATCAATACGAATGATGTCTGAACCCAGACGTCTTAGAAACAGACGCATTCTGAACATTTTGGAACACCAAGTTTACCTTTGCTTTTCTATCCATTCTTCTAGAGTTAGAATGCTTAAAGATACTATTATAGAAAATGCTTAAGGCATACATCGTCTAAGGACCTTTACAACTTAGGGTCTTCTCCTTTTACATAAAGTGTCAAAAGACTTACTTCTTATAGTATATTTATTGATAATAAATAAATAAATATGGTCTTTTCGTAGGGAACCACAATTCATAGGAATTACTGTGGGAAGTTCTCTGAAGGCATTAAAGAAAAAAGAAGGACATTTTGTTGGAATTTTTAATAATTTATATGTTTCAAAACTTTTGTGTTATTTACAAAGTTTTGTGGCAATACTGCTTTAATAACGACAGAGACCCGTACAATCCGTAAATTATAAGTCAACCTCGTAATTTCCAACAGAACAACTTGTTAACGACGTAGCATTGTGACGTCGGCATTGAGTTTAATTTTTTGCTGATGATTTTGGGTCAAATTAACAAATTAAAACAATGCTAAAAGGAATAAATAAATTAACGTCAAATACTACATAGGATCCTAAGATCGTATGCTAACACATTGCTCAATGGGTCTTAATAAGAGTTAATTGATCCTGTAACTTTATTAGCCTTAGGCAGTATGCACATCACATATAATGAAAACATTAATATCAGTAAAAGTTAGCATTATTGTATAAATCAAGAAAATTATTGAATTTATACAACGTCGGCTACCACTCGTGGCCAACCAGTTTTACTCATACCATAAATAAATAATACAAAAAGCCTTTTTTATTCTTTGATTAAATTTCTTAAGATTAATTAAAAGCAAGATGAACAATAACCTATGCAATCAATAATATAAAACGTAACTAAATTAATATTTTTTTAATTATAAATTTAGTGTAACTCATAACATACTTTAACGAAATTATAAAAATATGCCACAGCTTTGAAAAACAAATCGATATGTTGGTTATAAAATCTTAGACTAAAACATACGATAGACAACCTCCTGATAACGTTTAAGCGACGTCATAAGGTCGCCTGCAAACAGACCACCACGGAACAGGTGCTGGCGGCGGTCAGTATAAGAACGTGTCTGCCGAGGAATATGCTCTCTCACGAGAGGGGTCTGCGTTTCAGTTCACTCAGAACCAGGTACGCAACACTTTCGAGGTGAGCACGTAGTTTGTTGCTTGACCTCATCAGAAAGACAGTCGGTAGGTCACAATTATTGCAGACTTTTGCTAAGTTTTATAACCGCCCAGTGAGCGATGATGCTTCATTCACAAAAGCTATTTTGCTTTCTAATCATTAATCATTAACATTATTTAAATAATGTGACTGTTTTATTAATCCAGTGAATTAAACGTAAAGATTGGTTAATTAAATTCTTCTGTGGTATAAAGAGGACATATTATAATAGAAAACAATTTACAATCTATTTATGTCCACAATTTAACAAAAATTTTCATCTCTAAACATCTACAAGTGTGTTATACTTATATTGAGAATTAAATATACAAAATGCAATTGATGATTAAACGAACTTACCTGTAAGTGAAGTTCTATCACAATTGTATGAGTATATTTAATTCGAAGATATAAAGGTCCCTCCCATACCCAAAGCCCATAAGTATTACGAAAATTTTGTTAAATGTACTCTAAAAAATGAGGCTCGCTCGGACGACGTGTTCCAACGTGGGTGTGTCGGGCGGTAAGTTTTAAAAATAGATAATAAACTGAATATCTGAAAGTGCGAAGTTGCCGTATACAATGAAAGTATACTACAAGTGTGTTATACTTATATCTTCGAATTAAATATACTCATACAATTGTGATAGAACTTCACTTACAGGTAAGTTCGTTTAATCATCAATTGTATGTGCTTTGAAATGTTTTCATGTTTACATTGTTCCGGATTGAATATATTGCTTTTGGTTGAACTTCGTAAACAATTTGTTTTACCTGACAGACCAGGGTTTATCGCTAGACCCGTAGTATCGCTGATAGCAGTTTGTGCTTAGAATTTCACGTCTACTGGCGAAAACCGCATCAAAATTGGTGCTTTCAGTCACGAGAAAACCTCAAAAACATGAGTCTGTCGACAAGAAAGCAAGCGAGCAAGTTTGTCGGAGCGATAACTCAACTTGCAAACAATCTATCGATTTCGGGTATTTTTTCTATCGAGTGGCAATACTAACCCGAGGTTTCGGTGAAATTTGGATGGTCAATTGGCCAGTGGCCGAGATATGGGCAAAAAACGTGCGAAGTGTATTTCTATCGTAGTAAACTTTTGTTAACGATGTGAATATGCCCGCGATGACTTCTGTCATCGATACTATGTAGTTTCGCTGCTGGCATGCTGGCATATTCATAAAATATGTATGGCGGAAAATGTGCATTAAAACTTTTTGTATGCGAAATAAATTCCGGATATGAAAAACAAATTCCTAGTGCCAATAGATCTTTAAAAAAAAACATGTTTTATTTCCCTAGAAAAGGTTGGTTTTGGTTCATAAAAAAACTCGATACTACCTTTGGTATATTGTTATCTTCTTTCCGATAGATAAATTTAATAGCTACTGAAAAAATCGAGTATAACAGATAGGACGGAGAAAGTCACACCAAAAGGGTTATATTTTTAACAAAATGATATGGAATCTTTAAAATAATTTCCCGCTACAACTGTGACTTATGCCAAGCCCCACGATTCCACCGTAGAGTATAATTACAGTCGTTTTTGCCTGCGTATTTGCATTAACTCCGCCCCTCCGCTGAAAATGCTGTAACTCGCAACTTAGAATGGGTCACAGTCGTAACTGAAAAAAATTGCTTTTGAAGCAGCGTCGGACGGTCGAAAATAATTTGGTTTGGGGGTTTTTTTACTAAGCTTCGCCCAGACACCGGATCATCCTCAGGAGATCCGGTGTCGGTTTTGACGACCTCCCTGGCGCAGGGGACGCGCGCTCGGATTCGAGTGGGAGGTCGCGGGTTCGATTCCCGCCACGGGCCACTTTGAAATTTTATAATTTCTAAATTGGCGTTGGGGGTGAGTTTACATATCCCTTCAAAGTTAGTACGTAACATCTTCGGCTGCATCATCACTTACCATCAGGTCAGATCGCAGTCAAGTACTAACTTGTATTGTGTAAAAAAATGTTGACTTCCCATTGCGAAATTATATTTTCTTGGAAGTTTATACAAAGAATGGTGTTACATGTTTAGAGCGTAAAAAATCATATAATAATAAAATATAGGTACGGTAATTAATTAACAAAAAAAACCGACGTATACTGTCATCAAACTACTATCCTTTTTAATTAAAAATTTATTTAAGACTTATATATATAGTTTTCTCATGGATACCATTATCAGAACTAGACTAAATTAAAATGGAACCACACGGGAAGCGTCAGCTTTCCAATAAAAAAAATCATCGAAATCGATTTACCCAGTCAAAATTTATGAGGTAACAAAAAAAATACAATCGAATTGAAAACCTCCTTCTTTTTCTAAGTCGGCTGAAAATAAAACGTTAATATTTTACATACAAAGGTTCTTATGAAAAGTAGAAAATCTGAGTAAAACAGGCTTGCACCGAGAAGAACCGGCAAGAAACTCGGTACTTTCAAACAAAATAAAAAAAGAGATACAAATATTCGCTATAATTTCGAGATTTACCGAGCCACTGAGCCCCGGTTCGCGAGCTTTGACTCGCGGAACCCTGAATTACGCTCGTTCACGCTGCGCTGGTTCCGCCGAGTTTCGAGTGATTACTAATTTGGCGTTTGATATTTTCCCCCGTCTCCTAGTGGACTCGCTGAGAGGTTTTTGGTTTTTTCACGGCAGAGTTATTAAAGGTTTCAATTTTTTACGTTTGTATTTTTGTACTAACTGTTTGCGAGTGTACCACTTTGAGGTAACCTCGTAATTGGTTGTAACTGGGAGGTTAGAGTTTAACTGTTGAAACAGCAATCGCTATTTACTAGCTGACCTTGCAAACTTTGTTCTGCCATATAAGTTACTAGCTGTAGTAGCTTCGCCCGGATGAATTTCGGGTTCTACTGTCTACACATTTCTATATAATGCATCAACGTTAAAAGATTTTTTAGGGCTTCTAATGGAAAACAATAATGTGTAAACAATGTTTTTTTTTGTGTAGGTAACTATAACCATGCAACGAAAGATTCTACAAAAGGAACGATTTTTCCCGTTTTTCCTACATTATAATTTTTAAGTAATTATGGTAAAATAAAAAAGTATTAAGGTGTTTCGGCTTGGTTACCGAAAGATAATGATTTGCGGTTTCCCTGATTTCATTTGGGAATCAATGTGAAGTGTTGTTAAATAAAATAATAATAAATATCATTTATTCATAATAATGTACATAAAGTGGTAACAATAACAATTAATATCCTTGTACATTCTGCCTTATGGCGTATGAATATAAAAAGAAAAAAACCGGCCAAGTGCGAGTCGGACTCGCGCACCGAGGGTTCCATACCATAAAAGAAGTAAAACATTAAAAGAATCACTTTTGTTCATGATTTTACGAGTTTAATTTACATATAAGTACTTTTGTTGGCAAACCGCAAACCTAACTTTGTTTTCGGCGGATTATTGTTATTAGCAAAAAAAGTATAATAGTTAGAGGGTTGATTTTATTTTTCCTGTAAAATATACGTTAATTTCTATTGATCATATTTATTTCAGATTTTTCGAATGGTAAACTTCGGAGATAAGGGGGGGGGGGACGGTATTTTTTTCGACAGTTTGCCCAATAAATCAAAAACTATCAGGCATAAAAATAAATAAAAATTGGTTTTAGAATATACAAGTAACGCCCTTTCATATGATACCCCACTCAATATTGTTATCTCATTTTCAAATTTCAGCGACCCGGTTTTCCCCCCTTTTTAAATAAAAATAAAAACAATTTTCAAATTTTTACGATTGCTATGACGTCGCGTCACTATTATCTATAACTATTCTAAATTTCAGGTCGATAGCTTGAATAGTTACTGAAATAATCGAGTGTGACAGACGGACGGACGGACGGAGAAAGTCTCACCATAAGGGTTCCATTTTTACCAAATTGGTATGGAACCCTAAAAACATTACACTCCTTTTTTGGGCAGTCGTGTAAAGTAAATAATGTCAGTAGTTTGATTAATTCATTTTTGTAATTATCATTTTTCATCATATTGTCAATTATTATAATTCAGAATGTCAATAATTGTAAATTGTTAGAAAGAAAGAAAGAAAGTCAAAAATTAGTTTCATTTAAAAATTCATTTACATTGTAATAACATTTATCGTAAATCAAACGTGTTGAGCAGATTTTTTATTGAAACCATGTAGATACATAAATGTTTTGCCCGCAAAACTCATTGCCATTAGCCTTCGATGTATAATTACCACACTATGAGCGAAAAACTAAATAAAATTTGAATTTTTGAGTTTAACGCAATTTTACTGCATCGAATTAAAAGTTGAAGACCGGATTATAGTGAAAAAACATTTCAGTTTTAAACTACTTGTCACTTATCAAATGCGAACTGTACTCTTAACCTTAAGGATTATAAAATGGTTTAAAGCGTATGTCTGTGTTGCCATTCTAACCCCTAACAACGAAAATCGCTTAAAAGTTTCTAAAACATGGTAAACTCTTCTCCGATGATGCGGTCTAAACTTTACAGTTTTTTTGTTTGGTCCTCCATTTTGGCACTTGTGTATAAAAAATCACAAATCTTATCACTATTTTTGAATATTATATAAATCTTTCTTAATATATAAAATTCTCGTCCCAATTTTTGCTACCAAACTCCTCCGAAAGGGCTGGACCGATTGTTATGAAATTTTCTGTATAGGTATATTTGTTAGGTCGTAAGATGTTTTTTATATCACGAATGGCAAAACAACGGTAGACGGGTCAGCTAGTTATTTAGTAAATATTATGTTGACATTTCAGAAATTTTCCTGGGCATTCTATATAATTATACGTTACAATTATTTGACAATTCTTCCCAGAATCCCGTACGGAGTCTTTTGATGTGTTCCTAAAATATTCATGTGAAAATCCCCCGTGCCTACTTTACGAGAAGCATTTCGTTTATTAAAGGATTTCGCATGTCATCATAATTTAATTTTAACATCAAGAGAATAAAATATGAAATGTGCAAACATGGTGTTTTGAAAAGATTTATTTATTTATAGTCTTCTAATTACTTTTTATCGTGATTTAATAAGAAGATTTTGACTTTTTGGGCGTACTTTATAAAATGCACACAAATCACACTTTAATTAAACAGTCAATATCTCACCAACCAGTAATGTACGCACTTTATTAATTTAATCAAAAAGTTAATAAACAGTTTTTATTGCGTAATACTTTAGAAACAACTGGCCGGTCTAATCGGCTCGCGAAACAGGCGCGCCATTGGTCGGTCAGACGCGAGTGTGCGTGAGACTATGTAGCGCTTTCAATGCTTTACAAACTTTGTTGCTTTATTTTTAATTTTGTTTTTCGCACAACACTACACAGAATATTAGGCCTGCAACATTTCTCACATCACAATCTAGCACCAAAGTAAGCGATAGCTTTTGTTATGGGTACTAGAAAACTGATAATATATATATATATATATTCATATTCATAAATTTCATAAGAAATTCAAATATCCCTGATATTTGAAATCATTAATGCTCATCACAATATATACTGATCTCTATTCTATGGATTAAACATTCTACAATTGACAGTTAATTTTTTGTGTCGATCGTGATGCGCCCCCTTCGAAAGTTCACGGTACTAAATTGAAATTTGTTGGTTGGACAGGGCGGACGGCGTAAAAATGTCACCAGTTTATCGGTGCCAAAATTCCTTGTTTTGACAGTTGACACCAACAGGAAGGCCACGCTGTAGTTCGCTGTAGTTCGCCAAAAAGGTTTACGTCAATCATTCGAATGCCCATATCCTGAGTTTTCTTATCAGTGGTAGAGACCGTCGTTTTGAATGTCATTTTATTTTAGTTCCATGGACGCTCACGCTAGATTACGCATCAATCAGCGCCAAAATGGCGAAATACAAGTGTCTTCATTTTTACGTTGATAGTCTGCGATCCATAGAATAGAGATCAGTGCATAATATACATTTTACAGTTGAGGGAATCGAACCGACGATCTCCGACGCAGATGTCAGTGTGGCTACCGCTACGCTATTCCGTCGTCAATAACAATATAGTTGCCAAGCGCTTTAGCGCTTTATTCTCAACCCGCCATTTTCCTCCCCACGTCTATTTCTGTCACCCATTGACAACCCAGTCCGCTCTCTCCTTCGAACCGTTCAGTCACTTACGCGCTTTCAGACCCGCTCGGCTCTCCCTTCTCAATTTAAACTGCGAATCCAATGCACAAATAACCTAAAAAAACTATAATTTTAACCAACCCTGCGCATATTTCAGTGATTCCGTCAAAGTTTCGCGTTATTTCATCCAATAAAGTGTCGGAAATTTTTCGCGGGATAAAAATAAATTAGGAACAATGATGGCGGTTTTGTTTTTTTTTCAGTGTGTTTTTTCCGTGCGGAAGCGTGGATTTTTCGGTGAGATATTGATTTATACGTAATTTAGTACTTCTTGTACATTTTTCTTAAAATAACTAGATGTCGCAGCAAACGTTGTTTGAACGTATAAGAAAAATGTACTGTATATATTCTCAGACCTATCTAATGCACTTACACATATTTTTTATCAAAATCGGTTGAGCCATTTCGGAAAACTTGTTACAAACATTGTGTCGTAGACTATTAGACCGGGAAAACGTAGTTTTGCCATTTAGGGTATGAAAAATAGTTCATGCGATATTAGAATAGGTATTCTTAGACATACCTACTGAATGTAGACAAAAAATTTCATAAGAATCGGTTGAACCGTTTCTCAGGAGTTTGCTTACAAACACAGTAACACGAGAATTTAATAGCTAGTTAAAGTACTTGAAGAAAGATAATACTTATCTTAATTTTAATCTGAAAGAACTTATACAATATCATAATTGAAAGAACTTATACAATATAATAATATTATTATTATAGATAAGTTTGGTTACTAGGCAAGCTGAATCCGTAATTACGTATGAGAATCGGTTTTTGAAGTTTTTACTTCAAAAATAAAGGTTTGGTGGTTGGTAATTTTTTGAGATGGGTAAAAACAATTGAACTTCTGAAACAGTTACTGTAACCGATATTTCAAGTTTGTTTAAGTTTTCACTTCTTCAGCAAGTAGTTTAGTTTTATATAAATCCGATTTCTGACTTAGTTTTTGAATTTATAGATTAGGTACTAGAACTTATAACATTACTGCAAATAAAATAACAAGTAGGTTAATAATTCAAAAATTAAAAAAACACGACCGCCCTGTGGTAAAACGTATTTTTCCAAAAAAAAGCCTATGTTACTCGAAATGATGTTATGGTGGAATAAAGAAACTCATAGACATAAATACATACATCTTAAAACATTATACTCCTTTATTGGGCAGTCGTGTAAAAATACCTAGCTGTTGTATACGTTTGTACTTTGTATGGAGAAGCGAGTATAGGTATGGAGAGCACGCTTAATAACAGCTAAAGATAATTAATTAATTAATGACAGTAGGCCCTAAGTACATACTCTAATCTTTTGCAAACAACATTTAGAGACATTGAATTATTTTAACTCCATAGAGATAAAGACAAATTTGTTTTTAATTACTAAGTAATTGTAAATTAGGTAAAATATACCTACCTATATAATAACAATTACATAGCATTCAATTAAGAATTATAAGATTTCTGCACTCTTTCTCTACAATACATAAAGAGAAACACATTTCATGGCATTAAATGATACGCCTTCCATGTCAGATGCATTCTAAAATACTGCACTGCAATGCGATGTGCTGCACTGCAATGTGATGCACTGCAATGTGATGCACTGCAATGTGATGCACTGCATGTGATGCACTGCAGTGTTATGCACTGCAGTGTTATGCACTGCAATGCGATGCACTGCACTGCATTGCGTTCGTCATACGAGACAACCAGCTATAGAATACAGTGCGAGCTGAATTGCACCTTATTATGTCAGCGCTAGAGTTGCTATTTATTTAAATCATTTTGCGGAGTCAATCTTCTCTATATGCAAGGATCCTGGCAGTTTTCCATAATGTTCCCCCAAAATGTGTGAGCCCTGCCAATCCGTACTTATAGCCACTGTAATGGGCTTAGCCTATAGCCTTCATAGCCTGGTCGCTTAGTTCGTCTTCTACTCCCCATATCGCTGTCTATCCATTAATGAAACTACTTAGGTAAAGTAATAAAATCTATTAGGGTTTATACGTTTTTCGCCCTTGTCGATTGCCGCATAATAACCTATACTGGTCGCAATATCTCGCTGCACGTGGTGCAATAAAATCTCCATTTTATTGAATTTAAGAGTCCTGTGAACTACCATGTCTCCCATACAAACGTAATACCAAAATCATTTGTAATTCGTGTAGATTTCATCATGTTGTGGTGTTATTCGGGTTCGTATAGTAATAATCTATGCTCCTGGCCATATCTGGTTCTGAAATACTGTTTTGCTTATATTCTTTTGTCAAAGAGGACATGTTTTCTGCTTATTTGTTTTGTAATAAAAACAACACTATTTCACGTCGCATTAGTTCAGGAGCACAGTTTTTATTGTCCAGCTAAAGAAAAACACCAGACAAGTTTTCATTCATAATTTTTGGTATTACGGAACTCGACCAAAGTTATAAAAATTTTGATCAAAATTGATTATTATTTCCTTTTAAAGAAGTATTTCCGAACCAAATATGGTCAGGAGCATAGATTATTATTTATTACTATATGAATCCGAATAACACCACAACATGATAGAAATATACACGAATTACAAATGATTTAGTATTTTGCATTAATGGAGACATCGTAGTTCACAGGCCCCTTAAAATCTTCAAAATAAGACCGGCCAAGTGCGAGTCGGACTCGCGCACCGAGGGTTCCGTTATGCGTACCACTATAGAAAAAGTAAAACAATAAGAATCACTTTTCTTACCGAACCGCATTGTTTTAGGGTTCCATACCAAAATGGTAAAAATGAAACTCTTATGAAATGAAATGAAATGAAATTCTTTATTTCACATAGGCTTAGATATAAGCGCTCATGAAATGTCGAGACTCTACCGCCAGGTTCGGAAAGCAGGTTTGCACCGAAAAGAACTGGCAAGAAACTCGGTACTTGCTCTTTTCAAAAAAATGTCTCAATATACAATTTTTAGTACTTAGTATGAAACTATATTTTTAAGATACAACAATATTTTATGGTGAGACTTTCTCCGTCCGTCCATTCGTTTTCACTTTGCACATTCGATTATTTCAGTACCTATTCACGCTATCGACTTCATGGAATAGTTTTGAAATGATTTTCAAGTTTCTATGCTTCATGCAATGACATCGAGGCTAATTACCTACAAGTTACAACTATTAAAAATTTCATGTCGGTGAAATTTAGGGTCGTGAGTCGTGACAGACAGACAGACAACAAAGTGATCTTATAAGGGTTCAGTTTTTTTTCTTTTGAGGTACGGGACCCAAAAACTCTTACATTACCTACTTGCTAGTCCTACATAATATTATGTAGTATTCTATCAAATGTAGTCAATTCAGCATTTAAATATCCCATTCTCAGCTTCTATGGTTACACTGTTCCAATATGGCCACATTGTATCAACAGATCTCAATTAAGAGCGGCATAGCTGAACTGTGACGTCACTGTTTATAGTTTATGTATCCAATGTCTGTCACAAGCACTTAGTTATTACTTTGTATACATCACTAGCTGACCGGGCAAACGCTGTTATGCCATTAGGGATACAAAAATAGATTACGCCGTAAGGTGCGAGTTGCGACCTATTAGGTATTATTCCACGACCTCCGTGGTTGAGTGGTTAGCGTGCCGGTTTTCAAGGCGCCGCCATCACTGAAGTTCCGGGTTCGATCCCCGGTCGGGGCAATGTAGACAAATAAGTTTTCTACATTGTCTCGGGTCTGGGTGTTGTGGTACCTTCGTTGTTTTTGATTTCCTTGACACAAGTGCATAAGCTACTTACTAAGGGATCGGAGCAATGTATGTGATGTTGTCCACTATTGATTTATTTATTTATTTTAACTCAGACCTACCGAACGTACCTACACAAAAAATTCCATCACAATCGGAAGAGCCGTTTCGGATGAATTTGGTTATAAACAATGTGATCCGAGAATTTTATATCTTAGACTAGGTGACCGGACAAACGTGGTTTTGCCATTTAGGAGTATGAAAAATAGCTTGCGACATATTTCTCAGATCTATCGAATATAATATGCAGACAAAATTCACAAAAATCATTGTTTTGGAGGAGTTTGGTTTTCGGTAGGTCTGAGAATAGGTGGTAAGATATTTTTCATACATCTATAGGTTTGACAACAGTAGACTATATTACATCTAACGTAATTTTTGATATCTCACAAATTTCGACATCCGAAACACACACGTTAATCCTTGAATTATTAAAATTCACAATTTTCATTTGGACATTTTTCGCCTCCCTCCATTCCCCACTCCGCCCTCCCCTCCGCTACATAGTTGGGAGGTTTTATTATTTCAAAGTTGGTATGCGAATCATTTTACAGCCATTTTGATCCCAACGATAGGGTTACGATACGACCTTTCCTACGACGCGAAATTATACCGATTTACAGTGTACAATGTTAATTTAAATAACCATTTTAGTAATTTCAGGGCAAATGCAATTTCTTTCTATAAAAGTCATGTAATTGTTGAAAGACCCAAAATTTAATCAATAAATTAATATTTGACAGAATAACTTTCCTAAAAGTTGTTTAAAAATCTCTACAATATTCTCTCTCTCTATTCTCTGTTACATCGGAAACTACGATGGATGTAGGTATCCGACATCCGTTCTTCTTTTTAATTTGTGGCGGTAGTAATAAGTTTCAAAAACGCTCAGATTTTTTTGATAAGTACCTGATAACCTGACTTACTTTTACTTTTTTTGTAATTAACAGTGTAGATGACGATTTAAGCAATTTTTAGTGACCTGCAGTCAAAAACTATACATAACTACAATTACTTTAAAATTTAAATGTCATGTATTTTAGGCCTTTAATCTAATATCTCTGTAAAGCAGAAACACAATTGGATAAAATTTCTCCCAAAAATTACTCTAAAATCTCTATTTTTCTAATTTTTATCGGAATCTACAAGGGATGCTATTGCGATTTTTGGTTTAATGTGTTGGTTATTAAACATGTAACATCCACCAACGTATTCGTAAGAGTGAGATGGACAAAAATATATTCATTGGATCCTCTTAAAACTAATCACGCAAGCCCAGTTTACCATACCCTTGATCCATGGAGTCTCCATAATAATCAATTATATTGCCATTGATCTAATCCCCATGGCCAGCGCGCCCGCATGGTTCCCATGCATTGTCGAAACGTGCCCACGTGCGGGACAGATGCGCGGGAGTGCGTGTTTTTATACCCTCTAATAGCCATGGGTTCTGATAGTTTACGGAACAGTGTTAAATATTTTTACAGGCTATTTGATTACGCACCGCGCCTGTGCACGATGAATCAGCGGGCAACTGCCGGGCCCATCAGAGCAGTCCAGCGGATTCTCACAGGCAGCGGCGGTGGCGGGTCGAAAAAGGCCCGCCAAAAAATTTTATTAGGCGTTTTGCACTGGGTTTAATCCCGCGGCACAGAGTGACTTACTACTAGGTACTTACCGGCGCATGGAGACAGCCAGCACGTGGAATCCGGGGAGTGTGTTCGTGTAGGATGAAATGTGGTGTGTGGTGCCTGCTGTGTTAAATGCAAATAGGAACACACTCGCCCTCCTTGAGGGATCTTTCGCGGCGGCGGTACGAATTCGCGGGTAGCGAAGCGGCTCCGCGGCGGCGTGATTTCCAGGTGGCGCGGGAGCACAAAAAACAGTATTCCGGATAGCCAAAGGGGCCCGCGGCGTTAGAATGACGCGGCGGACAACACAGCAAACGAAGTAGCACAAGAAATCGGGCTCGTAAGAAGGCGAGATGCGGCGTGGCGGGCGACTTCACGCGGGCGAACGCGGCACGCACAGTCAATCGACTCCGTCGGGATTTTGCACCGGACTGCGCGAGCGAACGCCGCCGGGGCGCGCGCGGGCGCTGGACGCAAACCGCTCGCGGGAGAGGGGCGTGCAGTGATAGCCGATCGACGCGATACGGTCTAGCATAAACCGGAGAGTGCTAGCGTAAAGCGCAAACACCCCCGCCAGTGGACCCAAGGATTTGGGGTCCACTAACCAATGGGCAAGCGGGATAAGGAAGAGACGGCTCGCTGCAAAACCGAATCTCCGACCATTACCTCGGCAACTCTGGGAACCCCATCGGATCCATATATCAATTTAAGAATGCGTCCACGACGCCAGCACAAAGGCAACAAATTAGACTCCTTAACTAGGACAAGATCACCAACCTTAGGCGGGTCGGTCTTGTCGGACCACTTAACGCGCTGCTGCAAGAGATGCAAATATTCTAAATACCAACGATGCCAGAAATTTTGGGTCATCTGCTGTAGCAATTCGAAGCGAGACAACCGTGAGACCTTCACGTCCCTGAAGGGGTACTCGGGCAGGGCGTTAAGGGGTTCACCAATTAGGAAATGACCGGGGGTTAAAACTTCCAGGTCATTGGGATCGGACGATAAGGGGCAGAGTGGCCGAGAATTGAGGACAGCCTCAATCTTACAAAACACGGTAGCGAGCTCTTCAAAAGTCAAAATGGTTTCACCTATCACGCGTCGGAGATGCGTCTTTGAGACCTTGACGACGGCTTCAAAGATCCCGCCCCAGTGGGGACAAGCTGGCGGGTCAAAGGTCCAAGTTATCCCCATCTTGGACATTGCCGTGCCGAGGCCTATCTTATTTTCATTCAAAAATTGGACGACTTCCTTCAAATGTCTATCGGCACCTTTATAGTTGGTCCCACAATCCGATCGGATCAGGTGCGGATAACCTCGGCGTGAAACGAAGCGGCCTAGCGTGGCTACAAAGGCTTCGGTGCTGAGGGCACTCACCAGTTCTAAGTGTACGGCCTTGGTAGCCAGGCAAACAAAAACGCAAAGGTAGGCCTTGAGGGAACGAGCATTGCGGAGGCTGGAGCTCTTGACGAAGAACGGCCCCGCAAAATCCGTCCCGACCGCCGAAAAAGGGCGCGAGGCCACGACACGGTCGGTGGGGAGGTCCCCCATAATGGGCTGCATGGTGCTGGCCTTCAGGCGGTAGCACGGAATGCACTTAAAAATGACGCTTCGGATGGAGCGTCGTCCCGATAAAATCCAAAATTCGCGCTGCAATATGGCCGAAAGGGCGTTGCAGCCAGCGTGGGCATTTTTGACGTGGTAATGCGTCACCAACAATTTTGCAAAAGCGCTATTGTTCGGAAGCAACAAGGGATGACGTGCCCCATAGGGTAAATCAGAATTCCGGAGGCGTCCACCGACGCGTATCAATCCGGCGTCATCCAGGAAGAGGTTTAAGCGGGCGAGCGAGCCTTTCAAAGGTAAACCTCGCTTCAGTGTCTCAATAGCGGACTCAAAATGCTCCAGTTGAACCAAACGTATCCAAAAGGTCCGGGCCTCCTGTCTCTCCAGGGGCGACAAAACCGGGTTCGACATTTTGTCGCGTGGGTTCCG
Source organism: Coenonympha glycerion (assembly GCA_963855885.1). NCBI lineage: Eukaryota > Metazoa > Arthropoda > Insecta > Lepidoptera > Nymphalidae > Coenonympha > Coenonympha glycerion. The sequence goes on from OY979653.1 coordinate 8,305,938, forward strand.
AGCGTTGTGGGTGAAGCGCTGAATCCAAGCCGTCACCCCAATCAATTTATCAAGGGAACTGTAGCGTTCCTGAAGATAGCTCAGCGAATTGGCTGGCTTATCTTCAACAACTCCGACTCGCAAGCCAGGTAACACATCGGGCTCGGAGAACCTACTCTGAGGCCAGGCGGACTCATTCCGAGTCAGCCAGTCAGGGCCCCACCAAAGAGAGTGGTTGACAAGGTCGGAAGCCTCACATCCGCGGGAAGCACAATCTGCAGGGTTCAGGTCCCCTGGCACATGTCTCCAGGTCAACGGGGTTTCCGAATTCTGGATTTGGGAAACCCGGTTGGCAACAAAGACTTCCAAGTTGTGGGGAGCGGCTCGCAACCAACAAAGGACAATTTCGCTGTCCGACCAGGCGTACACTTCCGTCAGGTCAACAATCGATAGGAGGGACGTACGCACATGGTTGAGAAGGCGCACCAAGAGAGCGGCTCCAGACAACTCCAATTTGGGTATCGTCAAGCGTGACCGAATTGGGGCCACTTTACTTTTCGCCAAGACAAGGTGGGTTGCGACCTCGCCGGTGTCACTGACAGTTCGCAAATAGACCACGGCTGCGTACCCTTTTTCGGACGCATCACAAAGCCGTGGAGACTGGCGTGGCACCTTCCGGGCGGTAGGAAGCAACGAGGCATCGAAATCCGATTAACATTCGGAAGTGAGGCCACAAGGGAGAGCCACTCCAGTAGCCTGAGACCCTAACCTCCCTGAGGCAGTCGACAAAAGTATGGTCTGGCATACTGACTGCTGTAGATCCAAAGTCTCAGGGGAGGTGGCTAGGTGGCAGCTAGGGTGGCGGACACCTAGCGCGACGTGCCTTCACCAGCGGGAGCCCACTGACGGGGGTACTCCGGCTGGGGCGCTGCTAGAGAGGGGGAGGGTACCCAACGTGGGGACCATCCGGCATAACCAACCCGGGGTCGCACCATGCGGCTAGCATCCGGGGCGTGGTAGGGAGCGCCTCGACCTAGCACGGGTGGATGGCGCTCCAGTTGCGTCCACACATGGAGGGGAGGCAAAAACCTAGACGGTTCGACGCTCATTTGAGCGGCCGTCAGACACCCGTCATAAAAATGCGAGGGGGGTGTGACCCTCCCCTGGGGGGGTGTGACCCCCCCTGGGGGGTGAAGCCCCACCGCCCCTAGGGCGCTGGTAATCAGCAGGGGACCGTTCACCCATTTGGGGCCGCACCATGCGGCTAACGTCCGGCACCCGGTAGGGATCGCCTCGACCTATGGTGGGTGGATGGCGCTCCAGTCGCGGCCACTCGTGTAGTGGCGGCGAGAACCGACGCGGGACGACGCCCAATGGGGCGGACGCGATATCCCCGTCGTGATGACGCGAGGGGTATGTGACCATGCCGCGGGGGGGTGAAGCCCTCCTCCGGGGGGTGGAACCCCTACCTCCACTAGGAGGTTGGTGGTCCACCGGAGAACGCCTAACGGGACTGGCCGGGTGGCCAGGACTAGCGCCCCCGCCCATGGGGGGGGTGCGCGATCGAGCGTCCCGGCGACCGGAACCACTCCGGTTAGCGCACAAGATGGCCGAATGGGCACCGCCGCAATGTGGGCAGGGCCGCTGGCGCGGGCAGTCTCTTACGAGATGCTGGCCCAGGCACGAGAAGCACCACTGGCGTGTCGCCACGTAATCTCTCCGGGCCGCAACCGGTTTGGCCAGGAAGTGCGGACACGAGGAGACCTGGTGGCCGGGGTGCCGACAATAGGCACAGGGGGGGGGCTTCGTGGCCACGGCCCCGCTGTACTGTGACACCCGGCGACCCTCTCTGGCGTCGGCTCCACGGCCTCGCCGGTTGGGGCCGGTCCCCGCCGAAGGGCCAGTCCTTGCCCCACCCCCTCGGACATGCTCGGACCTCCCAGGGGCCACTCGAGGGCCGGTAACTCCGGAGTTATCGGCCTGGAGGCACTCCTGCTCCAGAAACTTCAGGAGGTCGGAGAAAGGGGGCAGGTAGGTTGCACCGTCCCCTCCGAAGCGCTGCTCGAAGCGGAGCTTAAGCTCCGACGGCAGGCGGGAGAGCACTATGTGTAACAACAAGAAGGACCACTGGTCGACGGGGAGATCCAATCGACGGAGAGCGTTGGTGGCCACAATGCAGGGGTTTAGCAAGGCCTCTCTGAGGCCGGCCACCCCGGTGACGGCGGGCAAGGCGAGTAGCTGGGCTACATGTGCGTCGGCCAACCGGCGCACATTTTCGTAGCGCCTGGCCAGCAATTCCCGGGCCGTGGTGTAGCTCTCCTCCGAGAGGTCGAGGTGCCGCACCAAATCCAGGGCCTCGCCCTGTAGCGAAGACAGTAAGTATGTCAGCTTCTGGGTGGGGGACAGGTCCTTCCTGGCGTGGACCAGACTGTCAAATAACGCCAGGAAGCCCATCCACTCTTGAAGCTGCCCACCGAATTTGGGCAGCTCGATCGTGGGCAGTTTCCCGAGTAATGCCGGCTGTGTGGGCGGTCGGCTGGGGGAGTCCCTAAAAGCGCCACTTCGACGCCTTTCATCAGCGGCGGTCCGGATCCCATGGGCGGCCTCCACCACCGAGTCCAACAGTTCGAAGAACTGGTCGTAATCGGCCTGAGCCGTCCTCAGTACCTCCTGTTCGGGACCGAGGGTGAGCAGGTCTTGAAAGGCCTGCTCCACAGAGGCCTGCCGAGTCCGCACCTGGTCCGCTCGGTGTAATAGGGCGGCGGTTCTATCTTCGCGGCCTATCAAACCCGCGGCGGACGTCGCCCAGCGAAGCTCAGACTGTATCTGTACAGCTAGCTTTTTAATGTTCGCGGACATTCTAACAAATTAAATGTAAACAAAAGCAAAAATAAAGCAATAATAAATTGAAAAGGCGGCCGGCAAGTCGGCGGGCGGCGCGAGTGCAAGCAATAATACAATTAAAGTAATAATAAACAAGTCGTATCGCGGTCGCGGTCGTAACGTAGTCGCAATGAACAAAGCGGCGCGACCGTAGTAGGTACGCGTGTTAAATTACGGCGAGCGGGCGGTACCGGCACGCAAGCAAAACTTAAAATAAAAATTAAACTTATAATTATAATAAGCGGAACGCGGCCGAAACGCGGCGTTAACGCAGCGGAACTGGCGGCGATTGCGGAATTTCCGCTAACAGCGCGGCGGACGACGCGGCGCGTGGCGGAAAGCGGGATTTATGCCAGCGGCGCAGAAAATGAACGGCGCGGCGGGCAAAACCAGCGCAAAACGCAAAGCGAGGTGTAGACAAACCGCGCTCGTTGCTACCAAAAAATGATTACGCACCGCGCCTGTGCACGATGAATCAGCGGGCAACTGCCGGGCCCATCAGAGCAGTCCAGCGGATTCTCACAGGCAGCGGCGGTGGCGGGTCGAAAAAGGCCCGCCAAAAAATTTTATTAGGCGTTTTGCACTGGGTTTAATCCCGCGGCACAGAGTGACTTACTACTAGGTACTTACCGGCGCATGGAGACAGCCAGCACGTGGAATCCGGGGAGTGTGTTCGTGTAGGATGAAATGTGGTGTGTGGTGCCTGCTGTGTTAAATGCAAATAGGAACACACTCGCCCTCCTTGAGGGATCTTTCGCGGCGGCGGTACGAATTCGCGGGTAGCGAAGCGGCTCCGCGGCGGCGTGATTTCCAGGTGGCGCGGGAGCACAAAAAACAGTATTCCGGATAGCCAAAGGGGCCCGCGGCGTTAGAATGACGCGGCGGACAACACAGCAAACGAAGTAGCACAAGAAATCGGGCTCGTAAGAAGGCGAGATGCGGCGTGGCGGGCGACTTCACGCGGGCGAACGCGGCACGCACAGTCAATCGACTCCGTCGGGATTTTGCACCGGACTGCGCGAGCGAACGCCGCCGGGGCGCGCGCGGGCGCTGGACGCAAACCGCTCGCGGGAGAGGGGCGTGCAGTGATAGCCGATCGACGCGATACGGTCTAGCATAAACCGGAGAGTGCTAGCGTAAAGCGCAAACACTATTATTTATTTGCAATGTCGTCTGATGTAAAAATGTTTGTCCCCCCGGTGATTATCCGTACACGTTGAAAGGATAATGCAGTGGAGGGGCGTTCATTTTTAGGGTACAACGGGGCCCTATTACTAAGACTCCGCCGTCCGTCTGTCACTTAAAATATCGTTAGATTCGTCTCGGAAACCCAAGTGTTCCTAGATAGTTTTTTTTTAATAGGTATATTAAAAATGACGGATTTTTGGCAATAAATTGGAACCGTTATTAAAAAATACCCAAACCTATCATGTGGGGTGACAAAATGAAGAGAATTAAAAGGGGATTACAAAATTAAATGTCATATTATTAGGTTTCAATGCAATCACACTTTAAAAGTTAATAATTTTTTGCCCTCCGATTTTTTTTATTTAGGTATTTCACATTTCATCGTATTTTAAAATGGAGACACATTTTAGAACATTCCTCTTCAATTTTAGTCGCAACAGAAGAGCGCCCAAGTCTCCTTAATGATTCGAAACTTTATTCTAATTTGAGAAACTTTAAAATACGATGCTATTTTGAGAATAAGTTCAGTATTCTTGGTCTCGGCCAAGTATTCTTTTAGTGGGTGGACAAGTTCGTTGCAATTAGATCAAGTTTAATTACAATACAACTTTAATAGTTACGGAATGTTCTTAAGGACCGGTGGGGAAGTTTTTCTTTACTTCAGTTGTGTAGATGTCGCTAGTTTTTTTTTTACATAATTAAAAATAATAAATTGTGATTCAAATTTTTAAAGACATCTCTTTACCTTTTGAAACTAGAGGGATTCCTATTCCCTATTCATATTATCTCCTTATTAATTCCCTATTTCCCTTATTAATACATATATTCAAGTAAAATAAAACTTTTCCGCAAATTCTCTCGTTCTCTCTCAAAGCTTGTTTTTGCAACATATTTCATTGATACTCCGCTCCTATTGGACATAGCGTATAGCCTTATAGCCTTCCTAGAATAATGGATTATCCAACCAAAAATGAAATTTTTCAATTCGGACCAGTAGTTTCTGAGGTTAGCTCATTCAAACAAACAAAATCTTCAGCTTTAATATAAATATCTGGGTGACCGAGCTTTGCTGATATTTTCTCTATTTGCCAATAGATGGCAGCAGGAGTCATATTTTTTTTGGTAAATTTGTCATTTTCTAAAAATGAAAATCGTTCGAGCCGTTAGATTCAGATTATATATACACAAGAATTGCTCATTTAAAGAGGTAAAGAATAGTAGCATACAATATTAAGGTGTTGCGGCCCTACCAGCCCGCGAAATTCAAATTTTATTTAGTTTTTCGCAAATATTAGACTAACTACACATTGTAGATTTATGGTAATGCATTTTGCGGGCCTACTTTTTATGCATCTACATGTTTTTAAATGATACTTCGCTCGAAAGTTCCCACTCATTTCATATTGGTTCCCGAAAGATAATTTTTTGCAGTTTCCCAGATTCCGAGCTATCGGGAACCAATATGAAGTAAATGAATATTGTTGAGCAGAGTTTTTATTAAAAACATGTAGATGCATAAATGTTGTGCCCGCAAAACTCATTGCCATTAGCCTTCGATCTATAATTAGCCCACTATGAGCGAAAAACTAAATAAAATTTGAATTTTCGCGCCCGGATGGTACCCATCGCCCTTAAATCCAATAACAGACTATCCGTGACTGTTCAGTATTGTGGCCATCCTGTTTGAGCATGCTTGTCGTCTGACAGATGTACTTTGCAGTCCCGGACATTGAAAATACATATTATAAGCCATTCAGCTTTATTTGTAAGCTTTGCGTGCGAGGGAGTAAGAAGATGATGCTGTCTCGCTCTAACATGTGTATTTGCAAGAAAACCGGTCGAGTTTCATCCAAATCTGCTTTACGTTTTCACATAGGTTTAACTACTGTTAGATTTTTATGAAGAGTTTAAACTTTAAACTCTAAAGCCAAGTAGAGAAAGCAGATTTGCACCGAGAAGAACTGGATAAAAAACTCGGTGCTTGTCTTTTCAATCGGTAAACTTCGGAGATAAGGGGGGGACGGTATTTTTATCTACAGTTTGCTCAATAAATCAAAAAATGTTGGGCATAAAAATAAATAAAAATCGGTTTGAGAATACACAAGTAACACCCTTTCATATGATAGATACCCCACTCAATATTGTTATCTTATTTTGAAATTTCGACGACCCGGTTTTACCCCCCTTTGTAAATAAAAATAAAAACGATTTTCAATTTTTTATGATTGCACTAACTGCGGGCCGTCATTATCGACACCTATTCCAAATTTCATGTCGATATCTTTAATAGTTACTAAAATAAAGGGTCGTGAGTCGTGACACACAGACAGACAGACGGACTACAAAGTGATCTTATAAGGGTTCCGTTTTTTTTCTTTGAGGTACGGAGCCCTAAAAAATAATACCGTTTAGTTAAAAAAATAAAGTTTGGATTTGAATCCACTTGGTACGGGATTCGATACATCCATGATCATTATCATTTGGAGCATGCAATCAACCTTTTTAACCACTGAGCTATAAGGGGCTTAGAGTATTCAGTTAATCATCTGACTGTATCGATCGAGCACATGTTTAGGGGTTACGTCATCCGTGCACGCTACACAGACGAACTGACACTATTTAATTATTATTATTACTATTGCTTCATCACACTAATGATTACACTTAATAAACTAATTACTAGCTCAATTAGTTTTAAGAGCTTTTGTGAAGTGGTGATAACAGAAAACAAAACCCGGCTGAGTTTGTTGTGGGCTTCTTCTCAGTGCAGGGCGCGTTGGAACCCTCGTAAACTTAGTTTTAAGTCGACTTGGAGTTATCGCCATACAAATGTGACAAATATCATAAGGACCATTTACAAGCGCCTGTATATTAGGCCTATGTGAAATAAAGGTATTTTGAGTTTGAGTTTGAGTTTAATGTTATAAAGCCAAAAGTTTGTTTGTGTCTACCTACTCTGTATGTTTGTTGCTCATTCAGCCGCAACTACTGAACCGATTTGGCTGAAATTCGAAACATACATAGCTTATAATAATCTGGATTAAAACAAACATTTACTTCTCTTATAATATATAAAATTCTCGTGCCGCAGTGTTTGTAACCTAACTCATCCGAAACGGCTCGACCGATTTTTATGAGGTTTTTCTGAGAATAAGTCGTACGACTCGTAAACTATTTTACATACCTCTGAACGGCAAAACGACGTTTGCCCTGTCAGCTAGTATATTACATGCAAAATTACAAACTTTCGCCTTTAAATATTAGTAGGTAAATTCCCACAATTGCTCCCACATCTAGGGCATCTGGAAAAGATCCTAATTTGTAGCGATAAGATGTCCTTGTACATGTCCTCTCTATGTTTGTGTGTTTTATGTTTTAACTATCAGAAACCAGAGGCTTCGCCCGCGTAAATTTTAGTTTTCCCTACATCGTTTGACGAAATGAAAAGTAGCCTATGTATTAATCCAGGATAAAATCTATCTCCTTTCCAAATTTCAGCCATATCAATTCAGTAATTACGGCGTGAAGTAGTATTTTTCCCGCGTGAATATCTGTTTTTCCATTTTTCTGCAAAAACTATGAATTTTTCCGGGATAAAAAGCCGCCTATTTATTAACCCAGGGTATAATCTATTTCCATTCCAAATTTCAGCCAAATCTGTTGTGACCTTGCAGCGTGAAGATTTTTTTCCGCGTGAATTTCGGTTTTTAACTTATCCCACGGGAACCATGAATTTTTTAGGGATGAAAAGTAGCTTATGTGTTAATCCAAGTTACAATCTACCTCCATTCCAAATTTAAGCCAAATCGGTTCAGTAGTTGCGGCGTGAATGTGTTTTTAACTTGGAAAAATACAAACTTCGGACCCCCGTTTCACTCCTTTAAGGGATGAATTTTGAAAAATCCTTTCTTAATGCACCCCTAGACCTCTTAAGGAACCTGTGTGCCAAATTTGGAGTCTCTAAACACAGCGGCTTGGGCTGTGCGTTGATATGTCAGTCAGTCAGTTTCTTCTTTTATATATTTAGATTCATTGTGCAAAATAAATAACTAAATTAATAAAATCTGATTCATTGGTAACCACGAGTGCAACCAAAACAATTTCATCTCTCGTGAGCAAACAAGTATTTTGTAACGTTGTAAATAGTACGGGGGCATGTGACAACGTCCTCCGTGCTTATCAGGCTGTTATCAGGCTTATCAGGTCGTTATCAGGCCCTTATCAGGCCTATCAGGCTATCAGGCGAAGGCCGTGCTATCGAGGGCGTATCTGAACGTATGTTACAATTAATATGTTAACTGATCAATGGACTGTATAATTATTTAGCTTACATGATGCGTTTCGCTCCGACCGCAGCGCCGGAGCATCATCGCCGACGACCTCCGTGGTTGAGTGGTTAGCGTGCCGGTTTTCAAGGCGCCGCCATCTCTGAGGTTCCGGGTTCGATCCCCGGTCGGGGCAATGTAGAAAAATATGTTTTCTACATTGTCTCGGGTCTGGGTGTTGTGGTACCTTCGTTGTTTCTGATTTCCTTAGCACAAGTGCATAAGCTACTTACTAAGGGATCGGAGCAATGTATGTGATGTTGTCCACTATTTATTTACATTATTTATTTATTATTTATCGTGAGTTCAGTAGCTCTTGTCCTAACCACGTGATTTTTATAAGATTGCCATTGCATCGCTTTCGTACGAAATTAAAAAAATAGTCAAGTGCAAGTCGAGCTTGCGCACTGAGTGTTCCGTACTATCAAAGTATAGGTACTAAACACCCCTGCCCACTATATTCAAGAACGAGGAAAATATCTATGACTTAATATTATACTGTGAATATTTTTAACTTTTAACGTAAAAATGTTTTCGCTATCAATATCGAGCAAACAAGCAAACATACTATAAACGTGATGTTTTTGCTTGTTTTTAGGGTTCCATACCAAAATGGTAAAAATGGAACCCTTATGGTGAGACTTTCTCCGTCCGTCCGTCCGTCTGTCACACTCGATTATTTCAGTAACTATCGAAGCTATCGACTTGAAATTTGGAATAGTTTTAGGTAATAGTGACCCAAGTTGCTTGTGTATTCTAAAACCGATTTTAATTTATTTTTATGCTTGATATTTTTTGATTTATTGAGCAAACTGTCGAAAAAAATACCGCCCCCCCTTATCTCCGAAGTTTATCAATCGAAAAATCTGAAATAATTATGATCAATAGACATTAATGTATATTTTACAGGAAAAATAAAATAAACTCTTTAACTATTATACTTTTTTGATAATAACAATAAACCACCAAAAACAAAGTTAGGTTTGCGGTTCGCCAACAAAAGTACCTACATGTAAATTATACTCGTAAATTCATGAACAAAAGTGATTCTTTCAATGTTTTACTTCTCTTATGGTATAGAACCCTCAGTGCGCGAGTCCGACTCGCATTTTGCCGGTTTTTTTGAATTTGGTGAGGTGTTTAGTTTACTTTAATACTATTGATTATTATTTCATACATTTTATTCTTCATATAATAAACACAATCAGGTATACTTTCATTGTACTGGCAATTTCGCACTTTTATTTATTTTGTTTTTTAAAACTGACCACCCTGATGGACACGCGGTCCTAGCCTACCTCCGTGCCAAGCTTCATTCTTTTATTGTGCGCGGCAATGAGCACTCGACTACAAAAACACGTCTCGTTTTTGTTAATTTAGGTTCAAAGTAAAAAAAATTAAGTGTTCAGTGTTAAAACTTGCTTAATTTTCTATACTGATAATGCTTAGACGCTAGTAAAATTTATTATTATAACAAAAATAAAATCAAACCAAATCATATAATTGTGCATTCATCTTCGTCAGACTCCGAGGAAAGAGGGTAAGTGAAAATTAACCTTTTTTCCCAGATATCACATCAACTCAAATATCAATGCTGACGAAAGTGTGTCCAAAAATTAAAATCCTAAGGCATCTCTAAGCTAACTTGGAGGGTATCACATTGAGGTTATCACGAAAGTATAGCATGATGCGCGAAATAGTCCAGGCATCTCTAAGCTAGCTTGGAGGGTATCACGTTGAGGGTACCACGAAAGCATAGCATGATGCGTCAATGCTCCTGGAGGTTGACTGCGGGTCAACACGAAGGATTTTAAAAAACCTCAAAGGACTTTGCGGATACCAACGGGGGACGATGTCGGTGTGGCGCTGTCCTCGGCTTCACTACAAGTGGCTCCGCATGACCTCCCGGACTTTGATCCCGAATTGCTATCGGCGCTCAGTCACAAGAACTATATTAATGGTTAGTCCCGACAGTTGTAAAATTCTAGCCGACCTTCATTGCAAAGAATCAAATAGTTTATTTGATATACTTGCCTGGCTTATGAATAGCCAGTTAAATGTGTGCCTTTTATCAGTGATAACTATTTCACGACTTAAAAACTAATTCCACGAGGGTAACAACGCGTCGAACTTTTCTAACTATGTACCTACAACAATAATGTTTAGATTTTGTGGTGGAAAATAATTTTACTTACTTTCGAAAATTAATGTTCAGATTGTGTAATGAGATGATAATTTAACTGTTAGCTCAAAACTCAATAAGTTAACAATATTATGTATAATGTACCATTAGTCTGAAAGTTTCATTGAATTGAATTGTTAAATTCTTTCTGAAACTAATAAAAATCTTAAACCACAACGCGTCCTGAACTGAGAAGAAGCTTAAGTATTGACAAATGACATTTTGTTTCGACAAATGACAAGTAATTAAAGTTCACGAACGGGACCAGATGTTTTTTCGGAGAAATAGTTTCGGGCATTATACTACTTTCAATGGTTACTGATCGTCAGGTGTTGTAAATAAAGAAACCAGCAGGGCGCGGCGGGCGACTTTGCTATCGACACCCACCGCTGGGACAGCGCAATCTCGTTTCTCGAGAAACTAGCTGGCCCCCTCTCGTTACGGCTCGGCCAGCAGGGGGGGGGCGTGACACACTTGAGTATTGGCGATCAGCCGCGAGGAAGATGCGACGTGACGGCGAGTTTCCAGCATCAGCCACAACATGGACCAGGTTCATCGACGACGCTAGACATTAAGGTACCTATATGCCAGTTATCTTCAACATTTTGAAGTTTATTGGTTACATATCACTGACAAGGAATCCGTCACGATCTATAACATGATCTAGAATTTCGGGAGTTATAATAAGTGAAGACTATTTTTTGACTTTCACTAGGTGTACAAATGTACGTACATTCAATAAAATATTTTAATGAATTGAACAAATTAAGGAACTAGCTCCAAAAAATTATTATTACATAATACCATTTTAAAAATCGTACACTAACACAGTGTACCGCCTTACACGTTCACAACAAAAAAAAAAAGCGACAAATGTCTTTGACAATCGACATTTCTTTTTTGGATGAGATAATGTGGGAGTGAGTCACTGCATGTTCGATTATAGTTAAGATGTGTCTAACCTCAAAATCTTACGTGGTAAAAGATACATTCTAAATTTAAAGGCGTTGAATGAATTTGTAGTTCAAAATCCTTTGAAATTGATAGTTCATAGAACAGCTTACAAGCGAATACCTAAAAAGGGTTTTATGCCTATGAACTGAAGAATCTTATTTTAAAGTACCGATTCATCCTTGGTAAAATACATAAAGAAGTTGTGACTCATCTCAGATACTTACCGCGGTTTTTTTCATGAAGATTTGTTAGGTGTTAGAGTGTTAAAGTTATTTACTACCCTCAAAACATGCTCAGTTTCCTGGTTTTATTTTAATTTCCGACGATATGGCAGTATCGTTACCCAACCGCAAACTATGACGTGAAATATGTAACAATTCAAATTCTGTAAAGAATTTTATACTCTTAACTCGTTGTATCATATAAGAGTTAAGCTTAATTCCGATTAAAAGTCCTAAAGTCCACTTCTCCAGCTATTAGGTATGGATGGGGTTACACAGAACGTCTGTAGAAACAAAAAATGTAGTAAGAAAAATTTGACTTTAGACGCAGCTGTTCGTCCATCATCGGTTATCCTATCAGATGGCCAGTGGTTACAAAACATTTTTTAAGTCATCTAACTCCCTTAAACCTAAAAGGTTGAACTAGTGATTCACACGATTTCCCGGTCTAGATGAAGACTAATTCTTTTCATTAGAGGGATTTTTGTTTTTGTAATTATTAACGTTAAGATGAATCGAAATACCTCTTTACAGAGTTGATGGCCATATTTTTCGATACATCTATTTTGATACACATGATTTACATCAGTTGCATAGAGGATATCAAATATCCTCATTTAAACGATTGGGTTAATTGTTTCTTATATGGAAATTAAAGATAATCAAAAGCTGACCAAGAGTTACATCCAGTTAATGGGATTAAGCTATCGCTGTAAAATTATATAATTCAAAGTTATTCAAAGAGTTCAATCCAGTTATTGAATTTATCGCTTCTTGCAATAATGCGAAATGTAATCAATACGAACCCAGACGTCTTAGAAACAGACGCATTCTGAACATTTTGGAACACCAAGTTTACCTTTGCTCTTCTATACATTCTTCTAGAGGTAGAATGCTTAAAAATACTATTATAGACAATGCTTTAGACATACATCGTCTAAGGACCTTTACAACTTTGGATTTTCTTCTTTTACATAAGGTGTCAAAAGACTTACTTCTTATAGTACATTTATTGATGATAAAAAAATAAATATGGTCTTTCACTAGAGAACCACAATTCATAGGAATTACTGGAGGAAGTTCTCTGAAGGCATTTAAAAAAATTGGAATGGAATTTTTAATAATTTATATGTTTCAAAAATTTTGTGTTATTTACAAAGTTTTGTGGCAATACTGCTTTAATAACGACTGAGATCCGTACAATACGTACATTATAAGTCAACCTCGTAATTTCCAACAGAACAACTTGTTAACGACGTAGCATATAGTACGATTACTTGTTATCATTCGGCATTGAGTTTAATTTCTGCTGATGATTTTGGGTCAAATAAAAAAAAATATATATATATATATATATATATATATATATTATATTGCGAAAATGAATAGATAAATTAACATCAAACACCACATAGTAGCACACAATATAGTATGCTAACACATTGCTCAATGGGCCTTAATAAGAGTTTATTCATTCCGTAACTTTGCTTTGCTGATCTTGTAACTTTTTTAGCTTTAGGCAGTAGACAGAGCACAGAATGAAAACATTAGCATTAGTTAAAGTTAGTATTATTGTTTTTATATAATTCAAGGGAATTATTGAGTTTATACAACGCCAGCTACTACTCAGGGCGAACCAGTTTTAATTATACCATAATTAAAACTGAAGAGAAAGTATAAAAATTTGCCACAGCTTTGAAAAACAAATCGATATGTCGTTTACAAAATCTTAGACCAAGATATATAATAGACAACCTCCTGATAATGTTGAAGCGACCTCATAAGGTCGCCTACAGGCAGACCACCGTGAGAACGTGTCTGCCGAGGAATATAATCTCTCACGAGAGAGGTCTGCATTTCAGTGCACTCAGCACCAAGTACGCAACACTTCCTCGGCGAGCACGTAGTTTGTTGCTTGACCTCATCAGAAAAGCAGTCTGCTGGTAACAACCATTACGGACGTTACCTAAGTTTTATAACCTCTTATTGAGCGATGATGCTTCTGTCGCAATAGCTCTTTTGCTCTCTAATCATTAATCATTATAATCTATCTAAATATAAATTAAACCTATTTATAATGTGACTGGTTTATTGATCCAGGAATTGAACGAAAAGATTGTGTTAATTAAATACTTCTGTGGTATAAAGAGGACCTATTTCCTATTATAATAGGAAACAATTTACTATCTGTTAATGTCCATAATTTAACAAAAATTTTCATCTCTAAACATCTACCTGATTGTGTTTATTATATGAAGAATAAAATGTATGAAATAATAATTGATGATTAAACGAACTTACCTGTAAGTGAAGTTCTATCACAATTATGTGAATACATTTTATTCGAATATAATAATATAAGGTCCCTCCCATACCCAAAACCCATGAGTATAATACGAAAATTTTGTTAAATATTCTCTAAAGAATGAAGCTTGGCACGGAGGTAGGCTAGGACCGCGTGTCCATCAGGGTGGTCAGTTTTAAAAAACAAAATAAATAAAAGTGCGAAATTGCCAGTACAATGAAAGTATACCTGATTGTGTTTATTATATTCGAATAAAATGTATTCACATAATTGTGATAGAACTTCACTTACAGGTAAGTTCGTTTAATCATCAAGAATAGTCTAACCCTAAAAGATCTCGAATTACTAAGAATAAGAAACGAACCCACGTACCTACGATAAGATTTTCAGCTGACTTCAATGTTTGAGTAATTCAATACTAAATTAACGACATAGAAATGTGCTGCTCCTTTGTTTAAAGTAGCCAACGGTTCCTAGAAGCGAGTCTACACAGTGGTCGGTTGTGTTCAAATAGAGATTAATTGATGATTTAAAAAAATTCAAAATTCAAAATATCTTTATTACACATAGGCCTAATATACAGGCTCTTGTAGGTAATAGGTCAATATGATATTTGTCACATTTGTATGGCGATAACTCCAAGTCGACTTAAAACTAAGTTTACGAGGGTTCCAATTCTGTGTTTCTATCAATGACGAATTAATACACTACGCTAAGAGGACGGGAAAGATGTGACGTATGTTGAAGCCAAAATTTTCTCAAATATGGCGTCGCGCGTCGTAAGCGGTACCGCGACCGACAGCGGTATTTGCTGTCAGCGGTACCGAAATGTACAGTGCGACAAGGCTATTTTGGCGCGTGGCCAAAGTCTGAACTAACGCCGCTATCTTGTGCTACTGTTTGATAGTTCGCTCTGTCAGTATATCACTATTGTGTGTTATGTTGTTTTTGCTTACTATTAACTATTTTAAACTAAAATTAAAGTAAAATTGAGGAGATTTTATTTTATGGCTGCCTTTGTTTTGTAACAGCGCCCTCCTTCAAGTGCCAAGAGAGCCTTGTCGGACTGTACATTTCGGTACCGCTGACAGTAAATACCGCTGTCGGTCGCATACATTAGCGCCATTTTACAGTTTTGACAACTTAAAAATCCGGCTTCAGGGCGGAGTCTAAAAATGTATGCGTGACGTGAGTAAGTGCTGATCCTTTATTTTTAGGGTTCCTTACTCAATGGGTAAAATGGTTTCTGTTTTTCTGTTGCCGCTGTAATAACGAAAAATACTAAATAATTGGTCACTGAGGTTTCCGTATTATCAAGACTTATTCCAACCAAAACTTTAATGCCCACCAAATTCTAAAACTAGCTATAAAGCTAAAATCATCTTTGTGTACTGGGTTAATTTGTATGGCTTGCCGCTTGAGCCATTTTCATGAAATTTTTGCTTACAAAATACATTCGGTGGGTCAGAGAATAGGTTGTAAGTTATTTTCTTAGCCCTAAATGGCAAACCAACGTTTTCCCGGCCATCTAGTAAAATATACACCTATGTATTGTATCAGTTATCCTTTACCTATTATGGTGAGAAAGGATTGCGATTCTAGAACGTCAAACAAGTAAATAATTTAATAATTAAAAAACACGATTGCCCGTGATAAAACGACTTTTCCCAAAAAAAATGTAGCCGATGTTACTCGGAGTGATGTAAGGATTCTAAAGATACCCCATATGTCCAAATCTATTTAGCCGTTCCGAAGTTATGGTGGAATAAAGAATCCCACATACATACATACATGAACCCTAAAAACATTACACTCCTTTTTTGGGCAGTCGTGTAATAAAAACCAGATTCAATTTTTTTTAAATAAAATTTAAAACATTTTCATCAAATTATAAAGCTGAAAATCTAACAATCCTACTCTTCAATCCGGCACAATAGGTTTTAGCCACAACAGTCGCCTGCAAACCCTTTACAATACAATCTGTAACCTTCCGTGACCACGGAAAATGCGACCGTAAAGCTTCGTGTCATAAAGTTCAAAATTATAAATCAAAAGTATCAAGACTTGTGTAGGGTTGCCACGTGTACTTCATTTTAAAGCATTGCACTTTGTGTCGAATTTCATTTTATACTTTGAGTGAACAATAAGGAATGCGAAAATACATTATTGAGACGAAGTTTCTTTTTAGACGGAGAAGGCTAGGCGAAAGATTATGAATTTTCTTCCGTCACAAATATCACGTCATGAAGAAAATCCACGAAAATATAATCAATATAATCTAAAATTATGGGATCTTAAAACGTAAGATGTTTATTGTGCCCACGAACAATGAGAAACTCGTCGATGCGAGCTAACTCAATACAGCGCCATCCATCGATCAGTTCATCCAGTGGATGAACTTCGTTTCAAGCGAGTGTAATTGTAAAATTAGAGTGACGCTAGCAAATTCATTTAAATTTTTATTTTATTTCTAAATAACTTCTTTATCTTATACATTACAAGCTGACCCGGCAAACGTTGTTTTGCCATCAAGGATATTTAAAAAAAATTACGACCAACTCTCAGACCTACCGAACATGCACAGAAAATTTCATAACAATCGGTCGAGCCGTTTCGGAGGAGTTTGGTAACAAAAATGGGCGCGAGAATTTATATATTAGAAGAAAAGATATTATTATTATTACCCGACAGCCATGTCGAACTGCAACGGCCTCACCCTTTATTTGCACACAAAGGTGGCAACCCTACTTCGAGGCTCTTAAAGCTGAGCTTTCAAAAGATCGATTCTCAAAGTCTCAAAGCTTGTACATTCAAAGGCGTTATCGGATCCGTTGCCAGACTTGTCGTCAGATCGGTCGACGGTTTGAAGGATTTGCGGTCGAATCTTTGTCGTATTATTTTGTTCACCGCCGAATCTGGGGTTTGTTATGTTATTTGCTTATGTTCTTTACCGTTTAAATTCTTTAATAGACGCCCAGAGCCGTATTTAAAATTTGGAGCACTATGACATTTATCATCATCATCTATGTAAATAAAAAAAATGTATCAGTATTCTACGCATGTGACCAATTTAGCGATTGCATGTCATTCTCATTCATATAGTTTCTGCGAGGATCGTCGCTATGTCATATGGCTAGGCTGCTGGGTCTCCAAAACTGCTGGCATTCATCTTATGTTTTACGCCTTTTGATAAGATCTTACATAAACTTATACATCACTGCTGCAAGCCATAACATTCCATCGAACCAGCAACCATTCTTTCACATCTCAAGGTTTACTGCCGTATGTCAATTTATTATCATTAAAAACACATGGATATCTCGTAAGATATTGTTATCAATAGTTTCCTAATTATTATTATTACAAATCTCTATTTCTTCACTAAATGTGCCCTCAAAACTGCAAGGGGGCAATGGTGTAGATGCTCAACAAAAGGGGCCCCAGGCAGCTGCCTTGCTACAATGCCCCTAAGTACAATAGGCGTAATTTTTAGTTTCCACAATACCCCATAACGGTTGATTCGGGAAGCAAATCTTGCTTTGTCGTCTGTACTACTGGTACCTATGCGTTTTAGAGTTCTGTGAACATAGGGTGAAAACGGGAAGACTAAACCTACCAGTTGCCACTGACTTAATATTAGAAACTGTTAAAGGTGGATTCTTATTTTTTTTGTACAATGTAATATTATCTTAGAATTTTCCCCCACTTTTAACACTATAAAGTCGGTTTAGTGACGATAACTTTACATGATGTCATAAGAAAACATTGCGTTACAAGCCGAACGCTTAGGCCGATCGTCCCTCTCTATTGTACCGCTCTAATGTGACTTTTACATTTCGCTACGACACCGGAGCATCGTTAAAAGACGTTGACTCGACACAGTGTATTTTTTTAAAGGTAAACATCTGTAGACCACCATGGCAATAGAATCTCGTGACATACATGGTGAACTATGCTAAATTAGTAAAGTATACTTTGTCACACTAGTGCGTAATGTGAACTATTATGCTATCGCTTCAAATTCCTTGAAATTCGACCGACCCGTTCCCATTGAGTCATCTATTTACTATGACAACTTTATGCCGACTTAGAAGGAGTTATGATTTATGAGTCACTATGAGTTATATTTTATTTTGTTTAACTTACTTTAGCTCAGTTATTATCTCGCTGCAGACTCGGCGTGTATAAACGTGTTTTTATTTCTATCACCCATTTATAAAGATACAAAAAAAATGAGTGTTGATAAATCACGATGAGTGATATCGATAGTTGTTTTTTTTTTGTATCTTTATAAATGGGTGATAAAAATAAAAATATGTACGTTTATACACGCCGAGTCTGCGGCGAGTTAATAACTGCACTATAGTTTATTGGGCAAACGTGGTTTTGTCATTTAGGGGGTATGAAAAATAGATAACAACCTGCTCTCAGACCCAGTGATCATACACTGAAAATTTCATAACAATCGGTCGAGCCGTTTCGGAGGAGTTCGGTAACAAAGATTGGCGCGAGAATTTTATATATTAGAAGATTAGAAAATAAGCAAAAGCTAATTTACCGTAGATGAATGAACTATGTTAAGTAAAGTAGAAAAGTATAGAGCCTATTTCAAGTTTCCACACAAAAAAAGTTTCATAATAATAAATGTCTTAGATACTTTTTTGTGAAAAGCTTTGTATTAAGCTTCGAATATAGGTAGTTAGGCCCCAATGCTTGTTGTTACACAGCATTGCACCGGGTCGCTGAATCACTTGCATTCACTGCATTCATATTCACCCCGACACCGCAACATCATCGTTTCGTACTTCGAGGACCTGTGATCGAGTCTATAAGAACAGATAAATAAAATGTAACACTCTAACAATAAATTACTAGAGTTGGTTTATCAAGTATGATAATATTATTATTTATGCGTATAACTTCATTATTTAACATTGTGTTACCTAATTAATTGGATTATTTTCCTCCTACTACTAGTTGTAGTTATAACTAATTATAGAATAGTATTTTACTGACTTCAAACAATCATACTTGCCAAACCACTAGCAGAGAGATCAGTTTTAGACGTTAATACAGTAAAACCCGTTTAAGACGATTTCATAGGGACCAAAAACGCGTCTTAAGCGAGAAAGCGTATTTAGCGCTATGAAAATATGTATGAAAACATGTCTCAAGTCGCAGCGTAAAATCCCTTTCTAATAATTAAAAAAAATAATAAAAAAAAATCTAATTTCTGGATGACCGAGCTTTGCTCGGTAGTATAACTACTGGCCAATAGATGGCAGCAGGAGTCATATTTTTATTTTTTTGGAAAATTCGACATTTTCTAAAAATGAATCCTAGCTAGATCGATTTATGGCCCCCAAAACCCCCTGCATTCCAAATGACATGGCCAGATTCTGCCCTCGAATCGTAAAAAAAAACATTAATGGTCAATAATTATTAATATGTGAAAATTCCTTTTATAATTAAATAAAATATATCGCAACAATTATATTTCTCTAGAACTAGCGAGGAAAAATCACAAAAAAATATGAATGTGAGTTGTTATTTTTGTTTGTTTTTATAATTGGTAGGTACATTTTGCATTGGCGTTTGGATACACGTAAACGCTTTTTTTTAGCGCTTATGGTCAGATATTAACGAAAAATATAAATTAAAATAATGCACGACGGTCAGAATTATTGTTTTAGTATGTATAAGATTCACGATTATCGCAAACAAGGCTTTTTATGCACAGCATTAAATGATCACGTTACTTTACGCAAGCATAAGGTACCTAATCCTATTGAAGACTGCGTGTATCCGAAATTGCATTTACGTTTGAAGCGCCATCTGTTTTTTGGAACTGTCACTATTTCTACCTTCCTACATTACCGGCTGCTTTAATAATCAAAGGAATTCAACATTTTGGCGCCAACCGCAAGTTCTTTGAAAATACAATGATTGAATATACTTTTGTGTAGTGTCCGAAATTGTATGATGAATAATATGATGTAATTATTATAACTTGTAGAAAATGCGAGTATCCGTATGTATGCGAGTATATTGCATAGCAATTTTTTATTAAAAAATCATTGCTATTAAAAACGGTTAGGCGCATTTTGTTGCAAATTGTTATGCTGATATATGATTCTCTCGCTAGTTCTCTGATCATAAAACGTAAACGAATATAAAGACATAATTATAAGCTTTAATATGACGTATTGTTTGTCGATGACCATGAATATTTTTTCCAGGGCACAGCTCCATACAAGTTTCGGCCATGTCCTTTCATGAAAATCGTTCGAGCCGTTTCCGAGATTCAGATTATATAGAAATACATACATATATACAAGAAAGGTATAGGATATAATCAATCTCAAATACGGCGATTTTCATGAAATTTATTATAGGGGGGTTTTGGTGGCGATAAATCGATGTTGCTTGATTCATTTTTAGAAAATGTTGAATTTACCAAAAAAAATATGACCCCTGCTGCCATCTATTGGCAAATAGATCACCCAGATATTGGCTGGTTGTATTAAGCGGGTTCTTCTGACGTATAATAATTATGTCCCACAGGGTTTTGTACTCAAACATCGCCCCCAAAACCTCCTGTATACTAAATTCCATGAAAATCGTTCGAGCCGTTTCTGAGATCCAGATTATATAGAAATATATATATGTATACAAGAATTGCTCGTTTAAAGGTATAGGATTCTATTGTATTTTTTTAGTGTTATAGGGGCAACAGATATTATGTGTGAACATTTCAACTGTCTTACTATCATGGTTCTATAGAGATACAGTCTTTTGACAGACAGATTGACGGACGGGCGGTGATTAATATAATAGATTTTTTTTATTTCATATAGGCCTAGCATACAGAGGCTCTTATGACAAGTCATTTTATTACACGACTGCCCAAAAAGGAGTGTAATGTTTTTGGGGCTCATGTACGTATGTATGTGAGTTTCTTTATTCCACCATAACTCCTAAACGGCTGAATAGATTTGGACATATTATGGGTTATCTTTAGAATCCTTACATCATTCCGAGTAACATAGGCATAGTTTTTTGTAAAAGTCGTTTTACACAAAACCTATTAACTGACGTACTTAATTGTTTTTCTTTGATTACAGATGAATGAAAATCCTTCTACAAGTTACAACCAACATTCGAAACAATTGACAACTGGTGAGTTTTAAACACAGATTTATTTTAACAAAAGAGTTAGTGTTTTTTTTTAGTTGTAACCCCGAGATTCTAATTTAGAATCCTTAATCGTTAAATAACTCCAATGTACGAGTATCTGAGCGAAAAACTATATTATCATGATTCTAAATGAAAATCAGTAGGCTGATTCTGTTTCGTTCAGTTTGTTCATTAGCATCCTTTACTGGATTGTAAACTAATAAAACGGTTGCAAAAATCCTATTTTCGCATTATTTTCAACTGACTTGAAAAAAGGAGGAGGTTCTTAATTCGGCTGTATTTTTTAGGTTCGTTACCTCATAACTTTTGACTGGGTGGATCGATTTTGGTGATTCTTTTTTAAAAGAAAGCTGACGCTTCTCGAGTAGTCCCATGGACTATTCGGGACATGGACCATTATCAAAAGTGGACTAAATTGATAAGTCTACTTCTGGTAATGGTATCCATGAGAAAACCAAAGTCTGAAAAAAAATTTTTAATTGGAAAGGATGTACTCAAAAGTAGTTTGATGAGAGTTGAAGTGGGTTTTTTGTTAATTTACTAACTTATATTATTTTGTTAGTTAATTCCTACTACTACTAAAAATTACTAACTAGCAAACTGAATGATACAGACCTACAGGTTTGGTATGGTGGCTTCAGCTGTGGCTAGTTACCACTCTACCAGCAAAGACGCACCACCAAGCCGAGTTTCTTGCCAGTTTCTCGGTACAAACCCGCATTCCGAACTTGGCGGTAGAGTTTTTGACTTTTCATGGGCGCCTATTATTTAGGTCTATGTGAAAATAAAGAATTTCAATTTCAATTCAATTTCAATTTCAATTTCAAGCGATTTAGCGTTCCGGCACGATGCTGAGTAGAAACCGTTGGGAGTGCTCAATTACGATAACGTCTTTCCGAAGTGATTGCATTCAAGTTATAAATTGTAATTATAAGTTATACTTAAGTTGTTGTTAAATCATAGGTAATCGTATCGAACAGATTAAATGAATATTAAATCTAGTGGAAAGGATAATATTAATTTTAATACACAATATTATATTTTAATAGGATAATAATTCTGATTTAGCCCAATATGATCCACAGTAAAACAACATTGAGCTTTTTCCAAAATTAATTGCTCACTACGATAATTCGTGTTATACGCTCCATTGCGCACAATAATTGGTTTCAATTGATATTTTATTTCATCTACTTATAACAATTATTATGATTTTTGCTTTCATAATAATAATATTTAAATCATCGACACAGAGCTTAAACAATATAATATTATTTATCTACCTAAAACTATTGAAAATGATAATCTTTATTTTTCACATAAGCCCAAATAATAGACTCTTATGGAAATTCAAAACTCTTCCGCCAGGTTCGGAAGGCAGGTTTGCACCGAGAAGAACTGGCAAGAAACTCGGCACTTGGTCTTTTCGAAAATTGCTCTTCTCAGTTTTAGGATTTACTATAATAACTAATGTTGTCTCGTGTGATTGTTTCAACAGTACTCAACTATACCATAATATGTTACATCTTATCTTATCTTATCTTCTTAATATATATAAATCTCGTGTCACAATGTTTGTCCTCAATGGACTCCTAAACTACTGAACCGATTTAGTTCAAACTTCGTGAATATCTGTCATTTGGTCCAACTTAAAAGATAGAATAGTTTTTATCCCACGTGGACGAAGTCGCGGGCATCAGCTAGTATATTATATTTCACTTAACCGATTATACTAAAATTCGCACACCATGTGCAGTTCGATCCAACTTGAGAGATAGGATAGTTTAAATCTCAATTCAACTATTTTTTAAACCCCCATGGGCAAAACAACGTTTGCCAGGTCAGCTAGTATGAATATACATATAAACCTCCAGTATTTCTTAAATGACCGAGGATTTTGCTAGTTGAGGTAGTCATCTCGACCCCTTTTTATGTCCCACTGTTGGGCACGGCTCTCCTCTCAGAGTGGGAGGCCCAAGTAACATTTAATTTGGACCTAGGTTGTGAAAAATGCTTTTGGGTTTTATAAGGGTTGTAAAAAGGTTAATGCTTTGCTAACTGGTCATATTAAGTACTTGAGAATGATTACTAAGTCCCAAAACTAATTATTTATTATTACAACCTTAGAGAAGATGGCAAGAGTTTAAATTAACGTTATTTTGACCTATGTTTCAAGAGCTTTTAGTCCTAGGATTTTATAGTTGTTGTAGACTCCTGATTAGGTTCTGAAAAGGTTACTATTATGCTCAAGTGAGATCTAAAGGTTTATTTTTTAACTTTGATACAACCATAAAGCATTGGAATGTTGAAATTGCTCAAAAATAATTTAAAACCTATCTTAAACCTTTACGCTCTATTTGAGTTGTCTAGGCAAACAAATTAGGAGTGCGTAATGAAAACCCAAACCAATAAGTTATTTTTAGGACCTGGAAGCATAATTTAAGTCCCAAGAGAATATTTTAAAGCCTTAGAGGCATCCTCAAAAATTTTTAGTTGTCCTTGCAACTTCAAGGCAACATATGTAGCTCATATTTTGGCAAACATTAAGATCGTTTAGTTGAATACAGTTTTGAAAAGGTTAATTTTAATTCTTTAGTAATTTCCTAACGTCGGCCATATTTTTTCAATGAAATAAAAAAAAACGATCCAAAAAAAATCATTTTAATTTGATAAAGTTGAATTATATGCATGTGCTATGTAATTTTTAATATAACATGTTTTATATATATAGAAGTTTTATTTCTAATGTGGCTTACGACTAAACTAATAAATTTTTGATTTTTTTATTGCAATTATTTAATTAATTATCTTTAAAAATTTTAACCTACGAAAGGCCCGTTTCGTATATAGCACTATTATCCTAAAGTTTCACGATAAAGTGCCAGTTGCATTACGTTTTTACTTTTTCCTGATTACAACAAGCTACTTATTATTTTACATGAGCACCTATCTAGCCATTTTGAAACTTGGTGTAACAACAGGGAATGGCGCCATAATTATTATGTATTTTATTTTCATATTTCTATACCAAAACTTACACAGAGTCATTTTATAACCCAAAAGTTTTGGAGAGGCATTTATTAATTCAATCCAAGACTAATTGAGAACTTAAAAGCTGCCTTGCAAGGTTATATTTACGTTAAATTAAAGTTATAAAGGTTCTATTTGGGTTCTGTGTAAGTAGCTCAAAAGGTTCTAGATTTGAGCTATAGGTTTTGCTGTAGCTCTCAGAAAGGTGCTGAGACGTGGGCCCTTTTAGCACTCAGGAGGTTAATATAACGTTAATGTGACGTTGTTGTGCCTACTAAGACTTACGATCGGATTGTCATACAAAGGTTGTAGAACCTTTTCAGTACCTTTCTATAACCTAAAATGTTACTTGGGGGGGTTTGGCCATAGCCCAACGCTGGCCAAATGCAGGTTGGCGGGCTTCATACACCTTCGAGAACATTTTTGTGTACTCTCAGGCATAGCAGGCATTCCTCACGATGTTTTCCTATTCAGTTTCCTAAAAAAGTAAAGTTGAGATAATACTGGCCGTTAAAGCCAACACCCTATTCCGCTAAAGTCGGTAAAAGCGGTACTAGAAAAAAGGCAGATACACCATGTTATCAAATAATATTTAGGAGATACGCACGGAAATATAGATAAACGGATAAAAATGTGTCATGGACGAACGGCGACTGGCGGTCGGGGACACAATCTAGATTAGGTTATCTCAAGTTGGGCCGTTTGTGAATGACATTAAAGATTAGAGGCTGGAAGTTTTCATTTATAATATGTACATATAAAATATTATATTTAAATATAAAAAAATGGGTACTTATAGAATCAGTTTATGGCACCAACGGCTTATAACTGAGAGTTGACAAAAATGTTCTCGAAGGTGTGTGAAGCCCGCCACCGCACTTGGCCAGCGTGGTGGGCTATGGCCAAACCCCTCTCAGTCTGAGAGGACACCCTTACCCAGCTGTGGGACATAAAAAGAGGTTGAGATGAAAATGGTGCCCACCTCTTTAATAAAAGTAAGCACGCTGGACTTTGGCGCTGATTGTTGCGGAACCTGGCGTGAGCGTCCATGGAACTAAAATAAAATGACTTATAAAACGACGGTCATTTGCAAAGGTTAATTACCATGGATGTATGGAATTCCGTATAAAGCTGCATCCAATCCAAACTTTATTTTATACAGACTACAGTCTCTACATGAACTCCTTCAATAAGCGCTTCAAATCGGCACAAATAGGGTTTTTAAATTGTATTAAGAATACTTAGATAGTCCAGCGTACTTGCATTATCACTGATCTATATTCTATGGATTAATCATGCTATACATCTGACAGTTCCTATTTTGTGCCGATTTGAAGCGCCACCCTCGAACGTCGACGCTACTAAATTGAAATTTGTTGCTGGTGACCGTCGTTTTGCATGCCATTTTATTTTACTTCGATAGACGCTCGGCCAGGTTACGCAACAATCAAGCGCCTTCATTTTTACGTTGACAGTCAGCGATCCATAGCATTGAGATCAGTGTCTACGGCCTTAACTTTAAGACCATAGAGTATAATCTTAATATATATAAATCTCGTGTCACAATGTTTGTCCTCAATGGACTCCTAAACTACTGAACCGATTTAGTTCAAACTTCGTGAATATCTGTCATTTGGTCCAACTTAAAAGATAGAATAGTTTTTATCCCACGTGGACGAAGTCGCGGGGATCAGCTAGTATATTATGTAGAAGCTCCTTTCGATACGGAATATAATATGCAAACATACCAGTATCATGATACCCCAGCCGCGTCATTACACCGCGAATTGAGGTCAATTGACAGTCTGTCCGGGCGCCCCTAACGGCGGCCATCATGGAAATTATTCGGTTATGGAACGTCCAAACAGTGGATTTGATTGTTTTTAACGGAACGCTGAGTGGATTGTTTTTGGAGTTCCGCGGCTAAATACTTACCCATTATCTCATCTTGGACTACCACCTGGCATCTATATCATACATGTGTTTATATATTTTGCAAGTGTGTGTTTGTTTCTCCTTCACGCTTCAACTAGGTACTGATTTGGCTGAAGTTTGTAACGGAGGTAGATTAACGGTGGATATATTCTAGATTAACGGCGTAAGCGGCATTAATCGTCACGTATTTTGGGTCTTTGAAGCAGAAACACTTCAATAAAAGTGCTCCCAAAAGTTGCTCCAAAATCTCCATTGATCTCATTTTTATCGGAAACAATGGATGTAATTGTAATTTTTGTTATAATGTGTCGGTAAAAATAATTCCAAAAACGCTCAGAAAAGAATTTGTTCATAACTGGCGTGGTTTTTTAGCAATTAGGTAAAACGTAATTTTCCTGTTATATTCTTCGGCAACGCTGCATGTCGCTCCCAGCAACATATTCGTAGAAGTGAGAAGGACAAAGATAAATCTTCTTAACGTATAGGCGTACTTTTTATTCTGGAATAATCCAAGGTTTCCACTTCCCACGGGATTAATTGATGAAGAATCGAACATTACGCGGAGCAGAACTGTGTCACATTGCTATCTATAACTGTACCTTTTAATATAAATTAATTTTAAGTAAAAAATTTCGTTTGGCAACAGTCATGCTTGATGGAAATCTTGCTTGGAGGCTGGAGTAAACGCAAAAATGCTTTTAAAAGCACCCGGATTATACAATAATTGCAAAAAATTAAACAGGGTCATCTGGAAATTAAATAGAGTTAAAAGAGAAACGTAATTCGCGACTTTAAAAACTATAATAAAATAAAATTAATTTCATACTTATTCAATATTTTACGAACAACCACAGATAAGCCCGCAAAAACGCTCGACTCACGAACCTACGTATAATTTTTTTTAAATTTTCGTGCCGCGTTCGAAAAATTCAATATTTCAAATATCGAACAGGAAGTGACGGCGATAAATGCGATAGGAAGCGCTGACCCCGCCGCGATAAGAGCGCGATTCGAAATTCAAATTGCGACACCGCCATCTTTGTAAACATGGCCGCCTGTGTGCTTTATATTGTAATGTTTTTTTATTTATCTGTACTTATCTATTTACTCTACCACCGCAGTGTGAGATATAGTCGTGAAGCAGTCATCGCGAAGCGTTACTGTGTGTCGGTGTGAAGCGTGCTACAGCCGGCGACGTCACTGCACATAATGACACTAACAACTGATGTGTCATAATGACAAGCGCACTGCATTGTACCTTACGAATGACATTGCAATACATCTGTCACGGGCAGGCACTTCACATCAGATGAACGTATTGCTCATCTATTCATCGCTTACTATTAAAAAAAAAATCGGCAAAGTGCGGCAAAGTGCGTCACCGAGCGTTCCGTACGAAATTAGAAAAGTATTTGAAATTTCGACGAACGGTTTCCCCCCTTTATAAAAAAAATAAAAACCATTTTCAATTTTTTATGATTGTTACGACGGCAGGCCATCACTATACCTACAACTATTCCAAATTTCATGTTCTTTAATAGAGTTATTGAAATAAAGGGTCGTGACACACAAACAGACCGACGGCCAACAAAGTGATCCGTTCCGTTTCTTTTTCTTTTGAGCTACGGAACCCTAAAAATGAACGGCACTAAACTATATTTCAGTCGCACGCGGACCGTAGTGGCAAGAGCGCGCGTTATAGTTCAACGGTGATTATTGTGCGACTACCCGCATAATGAGTGAAAAAAGTCACGGCGATATAAGTGACATTATGAGTGAAAGCGAGAGTGTTATTATGACTCACAGCATACATGAAAATACAGTGTTTGACGATTCATCGACAACGCGAGTGGACAAAAGAGTTAGAAGTGATAGTGAAAAGGAAGACATAGTAGACAACGAGGGGTTTACGACGGTAAAGAGGAAACGTAAGGCGAGTACTCAAAACCGAGTCACCACACGTCCTAACAGCAATATGAATGAAAGAGAAGTGTTTTATGAAGTCTGCATAACATCTAAAGAGACATTGCCGAAGCAGATAAGTTTGGCGAAATTACTCAAGTCGTTAAACGTGCCTAATATTTTGAAAGTAAAGTATAAAAACCCTTATAAAGTTATAATAGCCTTGGCTACAAAAAAGGATGCTGAAAACTCGTAGAAATAGAAGTAAAGGATGAAGAATTACAAAAAATGTTTGGTTGTGAGTCAGAGGTGGTTGCTGTTAAACGACTTAAGAGGTTGACGGCGGAGGGAAAATGGGAAGACAGTGAAACTGTGCGACTAACCTTTAAAAGTTCCACATTACCTAAGTACGTCTTCGCATACGGATGTAGATTTAAGGTAGAAAAATTCACATTTTTAGCTACACAGTGCTCCCGGTGTTGGTTATTTGGACACACGTTTAGGGTATGCCCATCTAGGAAGATTGTGTGCCCAAAGTGCGGAGAGGATCATGAAAATTGTACAACGACATCGTTTAAGTGTGTTAACTGTAAGGGCCCCCATATGTCTAATGATAAATCTTGTTTAGTATTTAAAAAAGAAAAAGAGATACGCAGTATTATGAGCGATAAAGGAGTGACATATCGCCAAGCTTTAGAACATTATTCACAAAAAGCGAAAGATAGCTTTCAAAGAGGGGAAAAAACTCAGGAAGTAACGGCAAAAAGTCAACCATGTGCTGCACAGACAACAAAGACACACACTCTATCGTATAGAGATATTTTAATGAATACAACAGAAAAAGCAAACAAAGGATATGAAACGGTGGATAGTGAGTTGCAGAGTGAGGGAGGCGAAGGATCGTCTCGGCTCACTACTAAACGTAAAAAGAAAAAGAAGAAAAACCAAGTAATTGAAGAGTGGTGGATGGAAAGTAACGACACAGAGTCTCTGAGCGCAAGAGAAGAAAATGTTCAAGATGATAAAGAGATGCGCGAACAGAAGAAAAAAGGAAGAAAATTTTTCTCTTTCCAGAGAGTATTGTTGAGAATCAAGGAGATTTTCCTAGCGGAAGCTTCGATGGAAGAAAAATTTAATTTGTTCATGAAGATTATATGGGAAGAGGTTTCATCGATGATTGTTAAGTTAGTGAGAGGCGGGAGCTTTTGCCAAAGTGTTCTTAAGTTATTTATGAATGGATAGGACTTTTAAAGTAAACATTGCTCAGTGGAATGCACAGAGCCTTAGGCCAAAAAAGATCCCTTTTGAACTTTTATTGAACAGGGAATCTATTCACATAGCAATGATAAGTGAGACTTGGCTTGTACCTGATTCTTATCTTAGTCTGAGTGAGTATAATATTTTCAGGAAGGACAGGTTAGATGGATATGGAGGTGTAGCAATCATTGTTCACAAGTCAATCAAAGCGCAAGTATGTAACACTAATTTTAGTAATATGGGTATAGAAATTATACACGTTAAGTTGTTTAATTGCAAATTATTACAAAATGTTGTATCAATTTACTGTCCGTCTTCTGTACGTACGACCAGAAATGATTGGGATGAAATATTTTCGGTATTTTCTAAAGAATCTTTAGTGACAGGTGATTTTAACGGTCACCACACTAACTGGTCTTATAAGAGCGATACTCGAGGCATTGATCTGTTTGAATGCTCCATTGAAAATAATTTAATTTCACTCAATAATGGTGATGCAACAAGAATCAAATTAGTTAATGGCGTATTACAAGAGACTTCTCCTGATGTCACATTTGTCACAACTGATATTGCCATACACTGCCATTGGGAAGTGAGTAATGACAATTTGGGCAGTGATCACTTAGTTATAAAATGTTCGATAGTTTATAAGGATAAATTAAATTTGACCGCTAAACGGAATTTTAAATTAGCTAACTGGAAAGGGTACAGAGAATGCCTCGAGAAATCTTTCAGTAATACTAATAGATCACATGATATACTATGTATGCAAAGTAGTTATGACATTCTTTTAAAAAATATTAATAATGCGGCCGATACAAACATACCCCAATACAAGATTTGTACCAACCCCAGTCAAAAGTTTGTACCTAAACACTATTGGAATCCCAAATTATCTGAACTCATAGCCCAGAGAAGACTTGCCCTTAAAAAGCTACGGCGTAACCCCACACCTGATAACTTGCGTTTACTTGAGTTGAAAACTTCAGAATTTCAGTGTAAAGCTAGGGAAGCTAAATCAAAGTCATGGGAAACATTTTGTAACACAATTGACGAGGCTACGACAACCTCAGAAATGTTACGTAAAATGCGTTGGCTGAAGGGACTAAGCAAAAATTTGTCATATCCCTCTGAGGAACAATGTCACGAACTTCTTTGTAGTCTAGCACCGGATTCAGTTAAATTACCGCAGCCAAATTTTTCGTCCAATAGTGCCCTAGAGATTGAATTTAGTATACAAGAATTGATAAACTGTTTAAAAAAGAAAGACACTGCACCAGGGGAAGATGGAATTACCTATTCTATGATTTTTAATTTGCCCTTGTGTGCTAAAGAGTATTTACTCAAATTATATAATCTCATCTTCCAGACAGGTGTAATTCCTGAACAGTGGCGTAGGATTCAAGTGATTGCCATTCCTAAGGTAGGAACTACAAATAAGTTTAGACCCATCTCTCTCATATCATGTTTGTGTAAAATATTCCATATTATGATAGCCAGAAGGATAGAGTGGTTTATAGAAAAAAACAAAATTTTAGCAGAAAGTACAAATGGTTTTAGGCGAGCACAATCCAGCTTGGATTGCTTGATTAGGTTAATCACACAGATACAAATAGGATTTTCCGATAATATTCCGACAGTAGCTTGTTTCCTAGATATTGATAGTGCATATAACAATGTTATGATACATAAAGTTGTGAAGATATTGGATGATCTTGGCATAGGAAGCAAATTATGTACATATTTATGGGTATTTTTGAGTGAAAGACATCTTGTGATGAAAAGGGCAGCCCAGGATCATGGCAGTTATGAAATCGAAAGATGGACCAATAGAGGATTAGCTCAGGGTGATCCAATATCTCCGCTCCTCTTTAATATAGCAACGTATGAGATTAGCAAATTGATTAAAAACTCATTCATTTGTCAATATGCTGATGATTTTGTGATTTATTCAAAGAATAGGTGTCTTAGGGAAAGTATTTACAAAGTACAAGAAGCACTAGATATATTTACATCAGTTTTAGAACAATTAGGTTTAGAAATATCTATAAATAAAACAAAAATATGTGTATTTAGTAGACGACAGTGTAAAGAACAAGTTAATGTATATGTTAATGATAAAAAGATTACCTTTTCCAATAATGTTAGGTATCTGGGGATATGGTTGGATCGGTCTTTGTTGTGGAACAAACATATTAATGAGCTCAGTCAAAAGATAATGAAGATATTGAATTTATTTAAAATTTTAGTTGGCACATCTTGGGGAATACATCCTAGGCACCTGAGAAGGCTTTATATATCCTTGCTCAGAAGTAGACTGGATTATGGATGTTTCCTGTATGACAATAGTGCAAAATGTCATTTGGTTAAGCTGGATAGGATACAAAACCAGGCGCTACGAATTATAGGAGGGTTTATTAAAACCACTCCTATACATGTAATGGAGTCAGAGTTATGCCTGCCACCTTTATATCTTAGAAGATA
This sequence comes from Coenonympha glycerion, assembly GCA_963855885.1. Lineage (NCBI taxonomy): Eukaryota > Metazoa > Arthropoda > Insecta > Lepidoptera > Nymphalidae > Coenonympha > Coenonympha glycerion. The sequence goes on from OY979653.1 coordinate 8,337,780, forward strand.
TTATTTGGCGGTAAAGTTTTGTTTTAGATTATTAAGTAGATCTAAGAATAATAGCATTCAGTTATTAGATAATATTTATACGCTATGTCAAAATAAGAGTTTTTGGCAAAGAAAAAAGATTCCATTAGTCCCGTGTGTGTATAATGAAATTAAAGAAGAAAAGTTTTATTCATCTAGCCCTCTACAAATGTTCACCTTAAGTACTTGGGTTTTGAATATTGATATTATTGGTGTTGTAAATATGAATTTAGACTGTATTAAAAAAGCAAAGAAATCTTATGAAGTCGATTATCTTAAGTACTGTGTGATACAAGAATTAAACAGCAAATACGGTGATTTTCATAAAATATTTACGGATGGATCTAAATCAGATGCAATGTCGGGGGCAGCGTTTTTCGATATGAACTCAAAAAGTAGTAGTACATTTAAGGTCGCCACCAATGTACTATGTATAATGTCGCTGGAGTTATTTGCTATCTCAGAGGCTATTGCCTACGCAGAGGCTTCGAAACTTAATAAAGCAGTGATTCTTACAGACAGTAAAAGCGCCTTGCAGCATTTAGCTCGGTGCGCCTCTGGGCACAGAGGTGTACAGGTAGCGTATGCTATTTTGGCAAGGTTAGATAACTTGAGGCGGAACTGTGTGGACTTGAGATTGCAATGGATTCCATCGCATATAGGATTAAAAGGAAACGAAGAGGCTGACCGTCTAGCCAGATTAGCCTGTTCAGACGGTAGTGAGGTTTTCGTAATACCAGATTACTCAGAGGCCGTAATAAGATATAAAAATAAAATCAATTTGATGTGGAAAGAGTACTTTGATCAACGATCCAAAGAGAAGGGAATCTGGTACCGTACTATACAGAGTCAGCCTCTTCGGATACCCTGGTTCGAAAAATATAAACTAAGAAGGTCTATGATTAAGATAGCGCATAGATTGCGTTCTGGACACATTCCATCTAATAAATTTGCATATTTGATGAGGAAACATACGACGCCTAATTGTGAAGAATGTGGAGTGTTGGATGATGTACAGCATCGACTAATGGAATGTGTACAGAACGAGCACGCTAGGGAACTGTTGATTAAAGAGTTTATGTTAAATAAGTCAGACATCGGTATGTTTCACACTATCTTGGCTTCCCCAGCATCTGAGGAAGCCAAGATGGTGTACGAGTTGTTTAAAATTGTGTGAATTCTTTAGTTAAGTGAGAGTACGATAGGGCTGACATGTTTTTAAAAAATAAAAGCCCTTTAAATTTAAGAATAAAAAAAAAAAAAAAAAAAAAAAACTATATTTTTTTTTTCAATGTCTGACCATAAACACAGAGCATTCTTTTTTAGATTAATCGATCTATGTCTGGTATATAAGAAGATATAATAATTATGTAGTAATGTAACTCACTGCCTGTAATACATTCAAGTAAATATTATAGTTCGCAAAAGTGTTCTCCCCTTCAATCGAAGCTTTCATAACATCGCAGCTTCACAGGTGAACGAATGAACGATTTGGAACGATTACTTGATCGATTTGACGAATGATTCGAGAGTAACGCGCGTGCTTAGTGCCTAAAAGTTTGGCAATGGGGTCTTACACTACTTTTGAATTTGATAAAAAATATTACTTTATTATAAACTAGGGTAAAAATAATAACGTGCAGTGAAAGAAATATTAAAATCCAACGAAGATTTACAAAGTTACAGGCGTTTAAACTTTGGAGTGGGGGGATCTTCTATCCCTTTCTCGCAAAACGAAAATTTGTATGAAGCTGCACGAAGCTACTATGGCATTGGTACGGTGTGACGTCACAATGTCATGTTGCTATCTCTGTCTAATCACAAATCTTTAAATGCTTATAACTTTTTTGTTATTTGATCGATTTAATTAGTTCTTTCAGTGCACGTCATTATTTTAATTCTACTTTATAATAAAGTAATAAAAAAATTGGAGTCAAATACCCTATTGGGATGGGAATTCAGACTCTATTATCTAGACAGGTTTATTGGAATGAAGTTCCTTACTTCACGGTACACTATAGTATTTTTAACCCTTGACCTAAAAAGACGGGTGTTATATGTCTGTCTATGTACGAGTATGTCTGTGGCTCGTAGCTCTCAAACGGAATGACCGATTTCAATGCGGTTTTTTTTTATTTGAAGGAAACTGTTCATTGCGGTGGTTTTAGAGTGAATTGTTTTTAGGGTTCATGTATGTATGTGAGTTTCTTTATTCCACCATAACTTCTGAACGGCTGAATAGATTTAGACATATAGGGTATCGCTAGAATCCTTACATCATTCCGAGTAACATAGGCTATATTTTTTTTCGGAAAATATTGTATTACCGCAGTTCAGTCGTGTTTTTTAATTTTTAAATTATTAGCAGTTTGGTCAATATCATTCCAGCATTGTAAGAGCTCTTTTCCAAATTAATGTGTGTGCATTTCTAGTTAGGTACGCGAATAAGTGCTTCATGTGTGGTAAAATTGGTTTTCACTATACCCATAGGAACCGTTGATTTTCCAGGATATATTCTAGCCTAGGTATTAATCCAGGGTATAATCTATCTCTGTTCCAAATTTCAGCTAAATCGGTTCAGTAGTTTTTGTGTGACAGAGTAACAAACATACATACATTCTTACCTACAAACTTTCAAGTTTAAAATAGGTACATATTAACATACAAGCCAGGAGGTACTAGCTTACCCAGGAAACGTTGTTTTGACATATAAGGGGTACGAAAAATAATTCACATCCTGTTCTCAGACCTAATAGGTAAACCAATTTTATTTTGGTTCATTTTATTTAGTAACCAAAACTGTGACACGATAATTTTATATATTAGAAATAAAATACCTAGATACAAATCACAGATAATAATTTCCATCCATCATCCATCGTCATAATTTATAAGTAATAATTATCTATGGTAATAATAATCTGAGTACAATAAACGTTAAGATATCTATATTTCAACGCTTGTCTTATGATAGAGTAGGTACTTATTAAGTACGTAATATAAATCTATCTATACGCACTAAAGTAGCTACTTATATAATGATAAGGATAAATGGACGTTTAATTACAGTCGATCTGTAAATACAACTACGAATCTGTATCATTAAACTACTGATGTTAAAGAGAACTAAACGGTTGTTTAATCGATTTTTAGTGATTTGCAGGTCTTCAAATCACTAAAAATCGATCGAAAAAGGTCAGGAGATCTTTTTGTTTTTCTCCTGCATAAATAGATAAAAATAGTCAAGATAGACCCATCCGAACATTTTACGTAAACGTTCTTCATACAAGAAAATGTAGCGCCATCTGTCGAAACTCCTGCGAAATACATGTTTATTTTTTATCTATGTGTCTCCTTGCCTACAATATTATTATTAATTAAAAAAAAAGAAATAGATCTTTACCTATCTACCTATACTAACTCCTGACGGGGGAGGGTGCAAAATAGTCATTTTTGCTCCCTTAAACTGGCGACATTGTTTCGCGCTGTTCGCCCTATCTTTAGTTTACAAGTCTGTGCCTTCATATAACATCCAAATATATAAAGGCGGTTTTTATTCAAAAAGTTTTTTTTTTTAATATAAATGAGGTACTATTTTACAACGTTATTTACCTTTGATTAAACATAGTAAAAGATCAGCACTAAGTGACGTCACACATATATTTTAGGCTTCGCCCTGAAGCCTGATTTTTAATTTATCAAAACTGCAAAATGGCGCTAATGTATGTATGACAGGTACGTGCTGTCAGCGGTACCGAAATGTAAGACGCGCGACGCCATATCGTCGGTTTACGGGTAAAACATAATAAATGCAGTTTACATCATTTCGAGTAAATCGCATTTTAAAGTTTGAGGTAAGATTTGGGATACTTAAAACTTCATAAGCTAGAAATAAGTAAGTTCATATGATGCAATAAGTATCCATCTTATTGATATGTATTGATATTGTTTTATATTGATAAAGAAATACTATAAAACCTTCATTATAATTCAGAGGGTCATGCATTTATTTGGTTTTACCTGTAACTTGCAAATGTACCCCAATTTCTGTTTAACCCACCCTAGAATGCTAATTGTAGTATCCAGGTAATTGTTTTCTGTATGTTTGTATTGTTTTATGTTTTTTGTGTTAACGTTAATCTCAGAAATTGTATTTTTTTGGAAATTGACTTCAAGAACCCCTGGTTTGTTTTATTTATCTGGTTTTAACTGAAGGCTTTTTAAAAAATTAAAGACATTTATTACAATAACTACAATACAAAATTATGCATGAATTAAAATAAAGTTAAATTTGGGTGTAATCTATTTAAGTTGTTAGTAAATAATACGAATTACGAGTTATTGGGCATGAAGGAATTTATTTAAGTGCATTAAGCTTTATTTAGTATGACTTTTAAGAAAGAATGAAAAACAAAATAGTAGGTGAAAGAACTTTATCTTGAAGGTCTTCAGCTTATGACTGTTTGCCTACGCTAGGGCTGGATAACCAATCGGCTCCAGAACTAGTTGGCCGATACGAGTACCAGCCATGGTATTCTTTAGGAATCATTTTTTTGTTACATAAACTGAGAAGATCCTGTTTTGATTTCAGTGATGGGTAAAGGTTTATTATAAAGTCGTTTCCATTGTAAAATAGGGCTTGACTGAGGTACCTCAACCTCTTGAGGGTCTTCGAGGTTTTACGTTGTCCGACATGTCATAATTGTAATTCTTTGAATGTTCTTTTGACTCAAGAAAGTTGTGTTAGATTTTTATTAAGTGAGCAATGTTATGAACTGGAAACAGTAATAATGCAGCCACATATTGGTTTCTGTTCTGTTTTCTACACGTATCTGAATACAGAGAAACTTTCGTCATGTGGTAAAGCTCATACGTGGATAGACAGTGATACAGAATGCTTCCGATTTCAGAACTGCCTCTTTTCCATTCCTTATAATAAACTATCAGCGATCAGAGAAGAGTTTTAATGAAGATGTAACAAATTAATTATTCCTGAAGAAATACCATGGCTGCTACTCGTTTCTGCTCTCAACTCTTTTTGAAGCCGATCGGTTAAACAGCCCTAGCTTAGATCTTAATCTAAGCTAGGGCTGGTCATCAGGTAAATATGTTCAAGTTTCAGGTTTTTTTATCAACTACGAGGGTGGGTCAATAAGTCCGTGACTTTTGGAATAAAACACAGATTTTTTGATAAATAAATCATTTTACTTTTCAACGTAGTCTCCCTTGAGCTCTATACACTTTGTCCAACGCTTCTCCAATTTTTTTATCCCTTCCAAAAAATATGATTTGTCGAGGTCCTCAAAATAGGCCTTTGTTTGCGAGATGACTTCATCATTGGAGTCAAATCTTTTTCCACCAAGCCATTTCTTCAGGTTTGGGAACAAGAAGTAGTCACTTGGAGCCAAATCTGGAGAATAGGGCGGATAAGGGAGCAATTCATAGCCCAATTCATGGATTTTTGCCATGGCAACTGCACATGTGTGCACCCTTGCATTCTCTTGGTGGAAAAGAACTTTTTTCTTGGCCAAATGAGGTCGGTTTTTTTTTTGAAATCGTCATTGAATTGATCCAATAAGTTGGCATAATATTCCCCATTGATTGTTCTTTCCTTTTGAAGGTAGTCAACGTGGATTATCCCGCGTGCATCCCAAAAAACAGTCGCCATAACTTTACTGGCTGACAAACCCACCTTGGCCTTCTTTGGTGCCGATTCACACGTAGAAACCCACTGTTTTTACTGTTGTTTGGTCTCTGGTGTGTTGTGATGGATCCATGTTTCGTCCACGGTTACAAAACGGCGCAAAAACTCCTCCATATTTCGCAAAAAATAATGCGAGAATAAGCACACGAAGTTCACTTTTTTCAATTTTTTCCTCAATTAACTGGGTAGTCTGATAAAAATAGCTGTCAAACACAAACTAACTGACGCAGCAAGTTCAAATTTTGACAGGAGTCAACTGACAGATGCCCGTTGACAGGAGTAATGTTGCTTTTTCAGTAAAGAGGTTAGAAATTCAAAAAGTCACGGACTTATTGACCCGCCCTCGTATTTTGTTTGCTAATCTTTTTAAAAGTCATACTAAATAAAGCTTCATGCACTATAATAAATCCCTTAATTGTAAATTACTCGTGATTGATAATTTTTTTACGCGATCGCCCTGCCGTTCAAATCGCTTGAATGCATTTATTACGTTTTTGCTGTACAATTTTAGAATTTAAAATAACATCACAAGTAACAATACAAGGAGTAAAATAAGATGAATGCCTTTATAATGTTTTAACTGTACAAGTGAGAGTTCGGAATTTGGATTTATGCTTTTAAATGCGTTTAATGCTTTATATCTGACGATTATTCCATTGCTTTCTAAGAAACTTATTACATGTAAAAAGGCATAATCATATTTATACTATTTTACTCGAATAATCTTGATTGGGTGAATGCATTAAAGATGATTATGCTCAATTACTAGTATAGATTTAATTTTTTTAGGGCATTTGTAACTTATTCAAACTGGCTATCTCCGAAACTATCGGTCGTAGCATTTATTCGGTTTTACCTATCGATAGAGCGGAAAAAAATAAGTATAACTGCATTTTTAAGTCAATTCAGCCAAAAAGTGCATTTATAATGTTTTACCCGTAAACCGACGATATTTGAGAAATTATAGTTCCCGTCCTCTTAGCGTAGCGTGTTTCGTCATTATTTAATAATAATAAAGAATAATAACTAATACATGAAATAAGTTTGTAATCAATGATTTAGTTTTCGTTGTTTTCTTTCGCAAATACACATTATTATGTAGATAATTTTTTCGCAAATATTTAGTAAGAAACCTCGTTCAATACACGCGTGTGTTTTTTTCATTTCCGCTCTTTTGTTATTGTTTATCTGTGGCTTGGGCTAGAAAAACATACTTACTTAGGTACCTACTATTTATCATTTTCAATCAGAAAAACATTGTTTGTAAAAGATTATCATGTTTTTACATATGAATGTAGTTACTTGAAACGTATTTCAGAAGTCCCATGAACTCGCATGACCTCGTCTGTATCCCCAATCCCATCAATAAACTCTATGTGTAAACATATTTTTTTCAATACAGTGTGTGCAAAGAAAGATCCCTGATACGCAAAACATTATGCGCAGGAGTGGATGCCTTGAATAGTTCCGAATTTAAAATTCAAATTTCGAACCCGATTTTGTCATTGATAAGCAACCTATATTTTTGAAGCTTAGGTAATTAGGTACCTAAGCGTGTGAGTTATCACGGAACGCGTATCAGAGACATACACACATATACATCTGCGTAGATCTAGGCATCTGTATCACAGAACTTTTGGGGCAGAAACAGGATCGGAAGAAATTTCCTTGGTTTTAATCCCAAAAGATGCTCTAAAGTCTTTAAATTTTAATGGGAACTACAATGGATTTATTATATAAATAATGTATAATTGCGACATCACTAATAAGGTAAGCATAAAAATAAATATAAATCAGTTTTAGAATAAACAGATAAAGCTCTTTTCCACACCTTTACATACGTTTTTCAATGTTTTTTTTTACAAGTTAGTACTTGACTGCGATCTCACCGAAGATGTTAACGTACTAACTTGGAAGGTGTATGTATACTCACATTCACGATTTCTACACAGCATCGCACCGAAAAGCTATCATTCCTATGATGTTGGGCCACTTTTATATTAATATTCTTATACTTACTTGTGGCCATATTTCATGTCGATACCTTTAATAGTTATTGTAATTAATCCATCCATAATTGTGAGACTCCATCATGTTTGTCGACAGTGATATAGACAAACAGGCAGATCGACGAAGTCTCACAATTAGGGTTCCATTTTTACTATTTTGATGCGCCGTGCGGAATCCTAAAAGGGGGAAGAATTAATGGGACGGATTTTACAAAAAGAACAACCCTTTCAGATCTAAGATGTCGTTTACGCATCGAAACATGTCTGAATAAGTCGTAACATTTCTCCACGAGCTCATGTCTCTAGATGTTTTAACAAGTTCACACCATCCTTATTTTATATTTATATTTATTATGTACTAGCTGTTGCCCGCGGCTCCGCCCGCGTGAATTACAATTTTTTTACATATACCGTGGAATTCCTTGATTTTTCGCGGGATTCTGGTGTGATGTTATACAGTTTCATTAATACGTAGTTGAAAGATCAAGAGGACGATTTTAACTGTCGATATTTCGACCCAGTGGCACAGATCGTGGTCACTACGTGACCACGACTTGTACCAATGTATCGAAATATCGACAGTTAAAATCGTCCTTTTCAATGTGATTTTTATTCTGAAACCACGAAATATGTCAAAAATCATTAAATCATGTGAAAATTTGTACTGGTGGTAGAGCTCTTCTTTCAGGGTTCTGCCGGGTATGTACCACTGGGATAAAATACTCTACTAACAATATTCCCCGGCCCAACATAAGAGTCATTTAAAAATCTTTGCTTCATCTCAATAAAATCCAAAATATCCGAATGGGCAATGGCTATATATTTGTTTACGTATAAAAAGACCTATGAAATTCAGTCTGTTAGGATTTGTGAACCATTATTTTACTCTTTCCATATTGCGGATGATAAAAAAAGACGTGGCAACTGGCACTCCAGGAATGTCGACAGAAGTGAAAACTTTAATCTTTTCATGTAATGGTTCATGTCTTGACAGTGCCATCTTAATATAAAGTCATGAAACAGTAAATTACATGACAGTTAATTATTATTAAAAAAAAATCGGTAGTACGTACCTATCTCAGAGTTTTACATTCAAGTTCCACATAAATTGTAGAGATGGCGCTGTACGGTATAACGTAGCGAGTTTCATGATTTTTGTTCACTCTGAAAGTGAAAATCTTAAACCATACAAAATCTTCTGCTAAGACTATTTATTTACGGCTGTAAGAATAGTCCAGTCTAACTTTAGCTCTACGTCTTAGCCCTAGGTTCTTTATCCATTCCGAGTTTCAAGTCACCTACTTGAACTTATCGCTAAAGGTTCTGATGCCTGTAATTTCTGAACTACAAAATTGATGATGATAAATTTGTACGGAATAATCTTTAAAGAACCTCCTTTCTAACAAAGAAAGAATGAATCAAATCGGACAACGCGTTAATGAATTATAAGTAAATACACATTTTGACTTTGATGCCGTCTTCCAGGGAAACCATGATGAATTTCGGGACAAAAAGTATCCTATGTCCTACCTCGGGGAATGAGCTATAATCATGTCAAGTTTCACTTAAATCCATCCAGCGGATTAGCCGTGATGCGCGGTCGTGAAACAGACAGACAGACAGACAGACAGACAGACAGACAGACAAAAATTAAAAAAAATACAGTTTTGGCTTTAGTATCGACTAAATAGTGTCCTCCAACAAAAATTTTCAAAATATCTTCAATGTACAGAATTCGACCCTTTACAGTTTTATTATAAGTATATATATATAGATTGAGTTTATGTATTTCGTATGTCATTGTTTGTTCTTATATGGTTCGGTCGAATTTCACATTTTATTTAGTTTCTCGCAAATATTAGACTAACTAGCACATTGTAGGTTCATGGCAATGAATTTTGCGGGAATAATAATTAATTGCGGGTTTTTAATAGAAACTTTGCTCGAAAATTCCCACTCACCTCATATTGTCTCCCGAAAGATAATTTTTTACAGCTTCTCAGATTTCGAGCTATCGGGAACCAATATGAAGTAAATGAGTATTGTTGAGCAGCATTTTTATTAAAAATATGTAGATGCATAAATGTTGTGCCCGGAAAACTCATTGCCATTAGCCTACGATTTATAATTAGCGAAAAACTAAATAAAATTTGAATTTTCGCCCGGTCGATACCCATTTCCCTCAATCGAATCTTTCAATGTCTGTGACTCTGATTCGTCATTGTAAACATATACGTGTCGTAGAGATACCTAAAAAACATAACAGTCGAATTGAGAACCTCCAATAGATAAAAATAATAAAGATAGGCCGATCCGAACATTTCACGTAAACTTTCCTCATACAAGCAAACAGTAGCGTCATCTGTCAAAATCTGCCGCCGCTGACCGAACTACCGCGTGGCCTTATACTGTTGGTACTAATGACACCCATTAACTGGCGACATTTTTTCGCGCTGTTCGCCCTGTCTTTAGTATACAAGTCTGTGGAACCTCCGCTTTTTTTGAAGTCGGTTGAAGATCAATAAATGTAACGTTTATTAGATGAATATACATTTATATTTCACATTGCTATTAGTTTTATTTCATAAAATATACCCTATAAATTTTCTGTACCTAACAACCTACGATAATTCGAACGCTCCACGAATCCGAACGGGCGGTAAATTTTTGGAGTTCGTATTTAAGAGGTCCTACTGTATTATTATGTAATTCAACACAAAAAGAAACACAGCTATAACGTAGCGGTATTTTGTAACAAATAGTTACAGTGGAGGCGACGAAAAGTTTTGAATTTAAATAAATGAATACAAAATCAAATTGATTCCCGTCTTTTGTCCCAGTTTTTTGACGGCCGCCATTTTGGTTTCATTATCGGAACCGTAAGTTATTACCCGATTTAACGTTTTGATTTAGGTTCAAAGACACCTATACTATAGATAGACTCGGCGGACCGCGCGAAAAAATGTCGCCAGTTTATGGGAGCAAAACCCCCTCCGGCGTCAGTAGTAAGCTGTAAGCCTACGCAGTATTTCGCAGGAGTTTCGACAGATGGCTCTACATTTTCTTGTATGAAGAAGGTTTACGTAAAATGTTCGGATGCGCTCATCTTGATGTTATTATCATAGTTTAGGTTATAAACAAAGAGTCTCGGGGTATAGTCAATTCACGAAGCCGCGCCTGTTTCATTCGATTTGTATGGAGTTTGACGGAGTATAGGCGCGTCATGATGGATTGAAATTTCTATACTACAGAAGTGTATAGTATATACCTCAGATATTGTATATTTTATGTCAGGCTATATAGACGACGTTATTGCACATAATGACACTAATTCATCTGATGTGTCATAATGACAAGCGCACTGCAGTGTATACTGTATCGTTTGCCATTGCAATGCAAAGTTCTGGGACCACTGACCTCCATAAATCGCTGGACGAAACATTCTTTAGGTACCTACAAATGACAGTTCCTTTTTCGTGCCGATTTGAAGCGCTCTACTCGAAGTTCACTGGTACTAAAATTGACATTTAGGTATAATTAAAATTTGCAAATGAATGTCATTTTATTTTAGTTCCATGAAACCTCACGCCAGCTTGCGCAACAATCAGCGCCAATATGGCGAAAATTAAGTGTTCTTTATTTTTCAACCGACTTCAAAGGAAGAGGTTCTCAATTCGACTGTATTTTTTTAAGTTAGTTACCTCATAACTTTTGACTGGGTGAATCGATTTTGATGATTCTTTTTTTATTAGAAAACGCTTCCCGTGTGGTCCCATTTCAATTCAGTATGTCCAGGTAATAGTCCAGTTCAGACAATGGTATCTATGAGAAAATCACATAAGTTTTAAATTTTTAATTGGAAAGGATGTATTCAACAGTAGTTTGATAAGAGTTGAAGTCTGTTTTTTTTGTTAATTAATTAACGAAGGTATATTATACGTTGAGTCTAAAGTCTAGTGAACAGTGCGACAGGCTATTTTGTCGCGTGGCCGAAGTCTGAACTAACGCCGCTATCTTGTGCTACTGTTTGATAGTTCGCTCTGTCAGTATATCACTATGTATTATTTATGTTGTTTTTGCTTACTATTAACTATTTTAAACTAAAATTGAAGTAAAATTGAGGAGATTTTATTTTATGGCTGCCTTTGTTGTGCAACAGCGCCATCCTTCAAGTGCCAAGAGAGCCTTGTCGGACTGTAGGTACTTGCATTTATAGAGGTCAGTGTCTGGGATGCACTACATAATAATAATGTCTTTTTCGCCTCGCCATACTTATAGTAGGTATGTCATACTTCCACTAATATGTATCTCTGGATCCATGATTCCATACGTTTGACAGTACATTTTTTGTGCCGATTTGAAGCGCCTCCATCGAGCGTCCACGGTACTAAATTGACATTTGTTGGAAGTGGACCGTCGTTTTGAATGTCATTTGATTTTAGTTCCCCAGACGCTCACGCTAGGTTACGCAACAATCAGCGCCAAAATGGCGAAAATCAATTGTCTTCATTTGTACCGGTACGTTGACAGTCAGCTATCCATAGTATATTCTATATACTTTATGGAAATCAGTGCATACTTCCAAGAATCTTTATTTCTTTAGGTACTTACGATCAACAACAGAAAAAAAAATCAAGTCCTATTTGTATTTTCATCTCGGATTCCGAACCATTCCGCATCATTTTTTAAGAGGGAGCCTTACAATGGGCACTTTTTTAATTACGAAAAGAGAGTAGGTATCGTCTATTGTCTATGGTGGAATTAAAAATGGCCGACGCAGCAATGGATGACGGAGGAATGGGGAAACAATAATACAAGAGCTTTAATGAGTTGTATAAGTATTGTTTATGAAGTTTTGAAATTATTTTAGCCGAGTTTCGAAAATAGAAGTTTTCATTCCGATAACTTATAATTAATTGAATTTCAAGATATTTAGTATAATCCGCTACTTGAAAAGATTCTGTATGGTACAATTAACAATATGCAGGAATACTGCCTACATCTACATGAAACACCACACACAATTTTCCAACACTCTCTTCGACGCACGTTTCGTCCCGACACCGGGACATCTTCAGGAGATGTCGACCTCATAATGCGAAATCTTAGAGTCATAATCTGTCTTGCTAATTATGGATTTCCTTAAAATAACGCCTGCTTCTATTCAATATTCAAGAATTTTGCCATATTTGCCTATAATGGGTATTAGAAGTATCAGCAAAGACGAACCCGCCAAGCGATTTAGCGTTCCGGCGCGATGCTCTGTAGAAACCGTTAAAGAGGTGAGTTTACTTAACCCTTCCAAGTTAGCACGATAACATCTTCGGCTGCATCATCACTTATCATCAGGTGAGATCGCAATTAAGTACTAACTTGTATAGTGTAAAAATAGCGAACTCTATTTTTTTTTTCTAGATTTTCTTTATCTACGTTTCGCGTCAACACCGCAATATTGTCAGCAGATGTTGACTCTTTAGAAGTACAGTTCAAACCCCAAACTCGACGATTTTTTCAAATCTCGTTTGGACTTCTATTACTGCATTAATTATGCTTCGCTTGAATAGGAGAGTACACTTGCTTGATAATTTTGAAAATTTATTTTGTCAAGATTTATAATATGTACTTACATTAATAAGTATGTCTCGACCAGTCTCGGGTTAGGTACCGGGGTCTCCTCTCAAAATAAGAAGGGTTAAAAACAAGACAATAATCGACTTATAAATCGACCATTTTTGAACAAAAATCTCGAGAAAAACTATGTCGCTGGTCAAGTGGAAGTTCCACATGTTTGATTCTCGCCATGGTCAATTTTGAATTTTGGTGCGATGCTGTATAGAGATGGTTTAAAAGGTTACCCAAACCCCTTACAAGGCAGTACGATAAATAATAATATGCTCTACTACATCGTCACTTACCATCTGGTGATATGAGATTACAGTCAAGTACTCAAAGAGTGTAAAAAATCATATTATATTGTTGCTATTGTAGCATCTTAGATTTATTATCATGCAAAGTCTGTAGTTGTACCTACGTCCTAGTATTCTTATTGCTTCTTCATGCCACAACTTCAGAAGCGATTCGACTGAAATTTGTAATAGGAATAGGTTAGATCCTAAACTATCATCTGCCAGATCTGTCATCATCATCATCACGTGGGAAATATTTACATTGAACAAAAATAAGACATTTAAACTCCAATACAAAACTACAGCATACTCAAGTTAAATACATTTACAAACTGCGCTCTCGAGCCTCGAAACTCAACAATGAACATTTTAGTGAGCTTAAAAAAGCACTTAGATCCTCATACGAAACCAGATTGTCATCCCTAAACAGTGCTTGCATTAAGTCTACGGTAATGCCGTGTTTTAAACTCCGCCATTAACGCATCGCTATCTTGCTAAAACGTTTACACGGTGTATGACTATAAACAGCGCGCAATGTACATCTACGTGCAGATTTTAAACGCTTTTGAACGTTTTCGTATTGTATAAATAGGGTTTTTACGAGGACATAATAAAATTGCAGTTAAATTGTTGGTTTAATAGTGATTTTAGTTTCTCAACCCTTTTTTAAGTGCCACTGCTGGCTCGGGATTCCTCTCAAAATGACTAACCAAAACTTTGACCAAGTTTACGGGTTGGCAGGTTTCACACGCCTCTGTAGTGGTGATCTGCAAGTTTTCCCTCACCAGTAAGAAAGTGATATTTAGTTTCGCACAAGGCTTATTACCTTGAAACGTCAATGCATATATGGACTTCGAACCTCCGACCCCGGATGAGAAGCAAAGATTTTCGAATTCCCGATTCGATCATACTTAAAAATTTAAAGTCAATTCTATATTTAACTGAAGAGTCAGGCAAAATCCCAATAAGATTTAGAAGAATATGTCATATCAAATGACAAATATTATAGGCGAAAGTTTGTAAGAAGTACCTACGTTTGTTAGTCCTTCATGTCGCAACTACTGAACAGATTTAGCTGAAATTTGGAATGGAGATAGATTATATCCTGGATTAATACATAGGCTACTTTTCATCCCAGAAAAGCAATATTCAATTAAATTATAAAATTAAATTATTCAATTAATATTTGTTAAAGCTGAAATTCACGTGGACGGTTCTTGGGCTGTCCGGTAGTAATACTATACGATAAAAAGAACAATATGCCCTAGATTTGAGTAGGAATTTGAAGTACGTCTCGTGCGGTTAATCCATGGTGAAACATCAAACAACGACAGTTAGGTACCCGCTCTGTGGGGATGACACAGTAATTTTTAAACTCAATTTGAAGCAGGAAGTACTCAATACGTCTCCCTGGACCGACTCCCCTTTCCCCACGTCGGGTATACACGCGCCCTCTGTATTCCATGACTGGCTGATGACTAGCGATCGAGAGCCACTTCACTGTGTTAGAAGTATTACAATGCAATGCGTAATTGGTTTGTGTCTTTTTTAAGGTTCCGCACCCAAATGGTAAAACGGTACCCCATTACTAAGACTCCCTAAACCTTGATACAGCTATATAAAATAAATATATTATTAGTTTAAAAATTGAAAAACCACGCAAATGCAATGATCTAAGCTGCGCATTCTAAATTTTAGCCAAACTAACAAACATTTATTTTATTCATAATAATATATAATACTCTTGTATTGTCAGTGCAAAGTTTCAGTTAAATCCGACACTTCGAAGTGGGTTACAATCACATAAAATGAATTTTTAAAGTCTTAGTAGGTATAGTTACCCACAATAGTTGTGATAAATACTTGTATCAAAATTAAAGTTATGAGAGTTTCAAGTTTTTTTATAATAACTATTGAGAAAGCTCATGACTTAATATACTTACTTATCGTTACGTTTATATGTATTGCTTAATCACAATCAAAATTCACAATCTTTGTTATAAATAATTACTGTAACTACTACAACGATTTCTAATCACTGTTGATATTGTGTTTTGAACTAGATTTTGATTTCCGTTATTCTCTATCCCTGACTCTCCTCTACTTAATGACGTTATCTTTATATCATTTTATAGAATAGATTTTATCGATATAAAAGTTTTTTATATCGATAAAATCTATTAAGTACATTATTGCTCTTAATACAATAAAATAAAAAATGTGTATATTTTCATGTGTCGAAGTAGGAGAGCGCCAATGTAAATGGCAAGTAGGCTCGCTCGAGTTGCTGTCCCCATTTTAAAATGATCTTTTGTCATACGTTGTGTGCGCGACAAATGGACGAATAAACCAATATCATTCAACCGCCAACTGATTTCGACGATTCTTTTTTTATAGGAAATATGTACTTCAGGAGTAGATCGATGAGAGTTAAGTCTGTTATATTGTTAAGAATTTTGTATTATTCAGAAAAATATTTGAAAGCTAACTTATACAATGTCAGTTTGAGCAAGCAACTCGCCCAAGCGGCTATCCCCCGTTCAAACGTCCCAGTACTGAACAAAGATGGCGGCAGGCGAGGGGCGCATGCGTCTCACGCGGCGGGAGCGAGCGCGATTGGCTGCTTCCTGCCACAAATTGAACGCTGCGGACGTCCGTCGCGCGCGTTCCTATTTCAAAATGCGAGGATTCGATATTTAAATTAAACGTCTCATAATCGTTAAGCTTTACTTGTGTGTATGTAAATGCGAGATTCGATATTCAAATGTTTCGTTATTGAAGTGTTTTTTTAATACGTGGATGTGATTTTTGTTTCAATGTGTTTTTTTTTTCAAGTCAAAGATGCTTATTAGGTCCGCAAAAACGGTTTAGGTTATTCTGTGAGATCTTAGATTGCTGAATCTATAATGAATTAATATACGTACTTGTTGACTCAATGTTATACGGTTGCAAAGTGTAAAGGCACTGTGAAGAGCTCGCAAAAACTATGTTAACTTTTTAAAGTTACATACTGAAGAGGTGGCAATGGTAACGGTGCGAAATTTGAAATTGGGATTTCTTGGATTGGGTAAGATTATCTAGAATCTATGATAAATTGATAACTAATTAGAGTAGCTAAAAACATCTGAAAATTGGTAAAAGAGATTTTACCCATGTGCCTCGGAGAACACAGTAAGCCGTCGGTCTTGCACCAATATTACATTGATGGTGATTGCATTCCAGCAAAATGTTGTTTTGCTATTTAAATTGTTTCTCATTTAACACACAGCATGAAAAAACCACTGACTTTATGTAGTCTGAGGAAAAAACAGTTTTCGTCATATTCCTACTCTCTGAGACCGAATTCCGAGTGTACACATAAAAATCAGTCCAGCATTTCGGAGGAATTTTATTGCAAACACTGTGACGCGAGAATTCTAAATACATATCTACCTATTACGTAATATTATTAGCTGACCCTCCAAACGTTGTTTTGCCATCAATCACAACAATCGGTCGAGCTGTTTCGATCGGCGAGAGAATTTTATATATTAGATTACAATATCTGGGTGACCGAGCTTCGGTAGTTTAACTACTGGCTAATAGATAGCAGCAGAAGTCATAATATTTTTATTATTTTTTTGGTAAATTCGACATTTTCTAAAAATGAATCCTAGCTAGATCGATTTATCGCCCCCAAAACCCCTGTATACTAAATTTCATGAAAATCGTTGGAGCCGTTGCCGAGATCCAGATTATATATTATTACTATATATATAGCTGCTTGTGCTGATTCATTCATTCACTCATTGATCACCTCTCCTGAACAATTTTGTATGAAAAATTTTTTTTTCATGGATGGGGTCGTATAGAAGAAAAAAATTCATTCGGAGGAAAAATACGGAGAGAGCTGATGATTGAGGATACCGAAGACAGATGAAGAGCACAGCCAAGGGTATTGGAGATAGGTGGGGGGTGCTCGACCAAATGTCATTTGAAATATCATCCAATTGGCAGTGAGCTGAAAAAAAATTCAAAATGGCGGATTCAAAATGGCCGCCATTCGAATTTCGTCGATATCTCGGAAAGTATAAAAGATGGAAGAACGGTTTCTTGACAAGAGTTGATCAGGAAAAAAAGCTCTATTTGATGGCTAGAAAAAAAATCCAAAATGGCGGAAAAAAAAAATCCATAGAAAATGTATGGGGAATGTTGATAAGCATAGATTATACACTTATGTTGATAAGGGACTAAAAGTTGGAAGGCAAGTAGGGGGAAGACGGCACGCGGGCCACATGTGGCCCGCGCCCTCACGCGACCTACTAGTTAATATATATATAGCTGCTTGTGCTGATTGGCCACTGACTGATTGATCACCTCTCCTGAACAATTTTGTATGAAAAAATTTTTTTTCAAGGATCATGTCGTATAGAAAGGAAAAAATCATTAAGAACAAAAATAGGGAGAGAGCTGATGATTGAGGATTTCGGAGACAGGTGAAGAGCACGGGGAGGGTATTGAAGATTGGTGGGGGGTGCTCGACCAAATGTCATTTGAAATGACATCCAATTGGCAGTTAGCTGAAAAAAAATTCAAAATGGCGGATTCAAAATGGCCGCCATTCGAATTTCGTCGATATCTCGGAAAGTATAAAAGATGGAAGAACGGTTTCTTGACAAGAGTTGATCAGGACCCAAAGGTCTATTCGATGGATAGAAAAAAAAATCAAAATGGTGGAATTTATTTTTCCATAGAAAATGTATGGGGAATGTTGAAGTGACTAACAGTTGGTAATTATGCAAGGTTGTGATGCGGTTTTTCGGAGAGTTACAAGAGAAAAATATGGAGAGAGCTGATGATTGAGGAATTCGGAGACGGGTGAAGAACACAGCCAGGGTATCGAAGATAGGTGGGGGTGCTCGACCAAATGTCATTTGAAATGTCATCCAACTGCCAGTGAGCTGAAAAAAGTTCAAAATGGCGGATTCAAAATGGCCGCCGTACGAATTTCGCCGATATCTCGGAAAATATAAAAGATGGAAGAATGGTTTCTAGACAAGAAGTGATCAGGACCCGAAGGTCTATTTGATGGATAGAAAAAAAATCAAAATGGCGTAATTTATTTTTCCATAGAAAATGTATGGGGAATGTTGAAGAGACTAACAGTTGGTAATTATGCAAGGTTATGATGCGGTTTTTCGGAGATTTACTAGAAAAAAATATGGAGAGAGCTGATGATTGAGGATTTCGGAGGCGGGTGAAGAGCTCAGCAAGGGTATCGAAGATAAGTGGGGGGTGATCGACCAAATGTAACTCGAAACGTCATCCAATTGGCAGTTAGCTGAAAAAAAATTCAAAATGGCGGATTCAAGATGGCCGCCATACAAATTTCGTGTTGTTCTATCTCGGAAAGTATAATAGATAAGAGAGTGGTTTCTTTGCAAGACGGGATTAGAATCTCAAGGTCTACGGGATGAATGAAAAAAAATTCAAAGTGGTTGAATTTATTTTTCCATGAAAAATGTGAATGCTACAATAAACAAGGCCTATGAAAAAGTATGAGAAGAGATTAAGATCTAGGATTTGGATGATGATTGAGGAGCACGGTCATGGTTTTAACCCCTAGGTTTTTTTTTCAGTCCACTGCCAATCGGATTCCAATTGGCGATGGAGATGATGGCGATACTTTTATGGGCGGGAAGACTGCACGCGGGCCACATGTGGCCCGCGCACGCACGCACCCTACTAGTATATATATATATACAAGAATTGCTCGTTTAAAGGTATAGGATTAGAGAAGAAAGCAAGAAGAATTTTGATATTATAAGTTATTCTAATCACCCAATCTACACCCCAATCTACACAGGCACAGATTACAGCTACGTAAGCGAAGCAGTAGCTTCGAGGGCCACTCACTGAAACTCCCGCGACCATTCCCAAAATTAAAAATAAAAAAACTAACAGATATAACTGTAATCATCACGAGAGCTTCCACAGACGTCTGTCCGCTCGTCACAGCCTCAGCCGAATTTGCATTTTTCAGCACCATAATTATGCTAAGACCTTTCAATCTGAATTTTTAAACATGGAACACCTTCATAAAGTCCTCATTTCTATACTTACACCAGCTGCCCCGGCAAACGTTGTTTTGGCATTAGAGACATAAAAAATAGCTTACGACTACTGTCAGGCTTACCAAACATATTATACAGAAAAATTCATAAAAATCGGTTGAGCCATTTCGGAGGAGTTTTTCTAACAAAAATTGGCTCGTGAGTTTTATGTATGAGAGAAAGAGATACGAGTATTATCTTTTTGGAGTTCCTCGAATGAGAACTAAAAAGAAAAACTCCCCACCGGAAGAAAATTGGTTACTTTTTAGATTTAAACACTTTTTATTTAACTACAAGTTTATTTAAGTAGTTTTGGAAATGGGCTCTTAATACTAATTATGAGTTTTGTCAACCCAAAAAGGGCTCTTCATACGAATATCGTTATAATATTACTAGCTGACCTGGCAAACGTTGTTTTGCCCTTGGGGATTTAAAAAATAGTGGAATTGAGATTTAAACTATCCTATCTCTCAAGTTGGATCGAACTGCACATGGTGTGCGAATTTTATTATAATCGGTTAAGTGGTTTAGGAGTCCATTGAGGACAAACATTGTGACACGAGATTTATATATATTAAGATAAGATTGTCATGAATTCCAAGCCTCTTCTAATTATTTACCAGTAGTTCCTGAGATAAGCGCGTCCAAAGAAACAAACAAACAGACAGACAAACTATTCAGCCTTATAATATAAAAAAGTATAGATAAGAGTAGGACTTATAAGAATCAGGGTTTATGTAAATTGCAGGCCTGCATAAACAGTAAAACGTCCGGTATAGCAATTTCGAATAGCCAAACAAAAGTAAGCGAAATACACGTTCACAAACGCTGCTTATGAATGTTGCAAGAGAGAATTCCGGCCACACCAAAAACTACCTCTTGACCTCAAGACCCTCGCAAACAAAACCAAGATCGAAGAAGTGAACGAGTTTACGCTACTAGGCATAACCGTCGACACCTATATGCACTGGAAAAACCACGTGGCAAACTTGAGTACTAAACTTTCTCGCTTCATATATGCACTTAGTGTCTTAAAGGCACATACTAATTACGAAACTGCACTTACCGCCTATTACGGTTACGCCTACGCGTGGTTCCGGTACGGCATAATCTTATGGGGTGATAGCACAAACGCAGAAGACATCTTTATTTTACAAAAAAAATGCATCCGTATCCTGGTAAATATTAAGCCGCGTGAAAGTTGTAGACCGCACTTCTTAAGCAAAAAACTTTTGACCCTACCATCAATATATATATTAGAGACGGCCCTATTTGTAAGACAATATAACTACCTATACAACGTCGCGAAAAACACAACGACGCACGATAAAAAATTGCGACATCAGGACAAATTATTATTGCCGCACTATAAGCTTGCTATATCAAGCCGTGGACCATACTTTAGATCAATAATGATATATAATAAACTCCCTAAAGAAATAACAGCAGAGAAGCGTGACCACCTGTTCAAGGATAAATTGAAAAAGTGGCTTTTACAAAAATGTTTTTATGAGGTAAATGAGCTGTTGTGTAGATAACAACTCAACTACTACAAGACCTCAATCACGTGACGCTAACTCGTTTACTAACTTAAATTTTATCCAACCCAATGACTGTCCAAAACTTATCTATTTAAATAATTGCACTGATGACCTTATTACATACTTTGACATATTTTATGACATACAACCTTTAATTACATGTGACATAATATAAAACTATTTATTATAACTATAACTTTGACTTTATTTGATACTTTATGAAACAGGAATGGTACACTGCAGTTATTTAATTTAATTAAGAAAAATTAGAATTAGAAATTAATCATTTTTTTTATGGAATAACGATTATGGAATAAATGTATAAAAATTGTGATGTATTGCTGTGCCCTGACAGGGTTTTATGTGCACTGTATTGCTTGTACTAGTACACATGATGCAATGTATAAATAAATGAATAAATGAATAAATGAGAGAGAAATTAATTTTCCGCGCTACAACATCTCCGCATAATCATCAGACCTCAAAAAGAAATGCAAATCGGCGACAAGCTGCGAGTACAAAGCTGGAGTTGTAATTTTGGAAATGGGCTTTCAAGAGCTGTGGCAACCCTATAAGGGCTAGTCTTACATAGATCGTGACTTCCATGAATAACAAGTCATAACCCTGTTCTTCGTATCTCCGAAAAAACACAGATTCCTTATTTATCCCATACTTTTAAACGAGCAATTCTTGTAAGTAAAGGTATATATTTCTTTACATATTATAATAATTTGAATCTCAGAAACGGCTGAAACGATTTTCATGAAATTTAGTATGTACAGCGGATTTTGGGGGCGATAAATCAATGTAGCTAGGATTCATTTTTAAAAAATGTCGAATTTACCAAAAAAAAAAAAATCCTGCTGCCATCTATTGGTGAAATTCAATTGCGGGAATAGAAGTATCATACACATGTTTACCAAGAAAAAAATACCGAGCAAAGCAACCCAGATATTTACTAATTTATTCCACTACTTTTAAGCCGTGTTCTAAGTCAGTGTTATAACTACCATTGGAAATGTACTTATATTCCGTCCTCTTTTTAGGGTTCCATACCAAAATGTTAAAAATGGAACCCTTATGGTGAGACTTTCTCCGTCCGTCCGTCCGTCACACTCGATTATTTCAGTAACTATTCAAGCTATCGACTTGAAATTTAGAATAGTTATAGGTAATAGTGACCCGACGTCATAACAATCGTAAAAATTTGTAAATTGTTTTTATTTAAAAAGGGGGAAAAACCGGGTCGACAAAATTTCAAAATGAGATAACAATATTGAGTGGGGTATCATATGAAAGGGCGTGACTTGTGTATTCTAAAACTAATTTTTATTTATTTTTATGCCTGATAATTTTTGATTTATTGGGCAAACTGTCTAAAAAAATACCATTCCCCCCCCTTATCTCCGAAGTTTACCAATCGAAAAATCTGAAATAATTATGATCAATAGAAGTAAACGTATATTTTACAGGAAAAATAAAATCAACCCTGTAACTATTATACTTTTTTTATAATAACAATAAACCGCCAAAAACAAAGTTACGTTTGCGGTTTGCCAACAAAAGTACCTACATGTAAATTATACTCGTAAATTCATGAACAAAAGTGATTCTTTCAATGTTTTACTTCTTTTATGGTATGGAACCCTCGGTGCGCGAGTCCGACTCGCACTTGGCCGGTTTTTTTTAAAGAGTAAAATCCATATCCAAAATCAATTAAAGAAGAAACTGAACAGCCTGAGTAGTCCAAACTCAACCAAACAGGATCGGTGGAACGGGGGTCTAAAGTTTGTATGGAGAAATACTCCTTCACGCCGCAACTATTGAACCGATTTAGCTGAAATTTGAAATGGAGATAGATTATATCCTGGATTAACACATAGGCTTCTTATTATCCTTAAAAAATCTACGGTTCCCGCGGGATTTGTGAAAAACTGCAATTGACTGAACTGTGTCTAAAATAATAATTGCGTCTTATTAAAGTAACCTTAAAATTGAGGTTTTAATATGGATTTTGGACAGACAGACATAAAATTTCCATATTAATACACAATTGGCCCGGAGTCGATGGTAACGGGGTGCTAAATTCGGGGAATAAAAATGAACTTGCCAAAGATCGTCGCGATAGAACACGTCGGAGCAGTCTCTCAACATTTTAAGGTTGTTGAGGTTTAAGAGGATTCATTGAGTTAATTTTCAACCGACTTCAAAAAAGTATTTTTTTCTTATGTTTGTTGCCCCATAATCTTTGACTGGGTGAATCGATTTTCTTGATTCTTTTTTATAGGGTTCCATACCAATTTGGTAAAAATGGAACCCTTATGGTGAGACTTTCTCCGTCCGTCCGTCTGTCACACACGATTATTTCAGTAACTTTCAAAGCTATCGACTTGAAATTTGGAATAATTTTAGGTAACAACGCCATTGCAATCATAAAACATTGAAAATTGTTTTTATTTTTATTTAAAAAGGGGGGAAAACCGGGGTTTCGAATTTTCAAAATGAGATAACAATATTGAGTGGGGTATCATATGAAAGGGCGTTACTTGTGTAGTCTAAAACCAATTTTTATTTATTTTTATGCCTGATAGTTTTATTAGAAAGCTGACGCTATCCGTGTGGTTCCATTTGAATTAAATTCAGTTCTGATAATGGTATCCATGAGAAAACTTACTTAAAGGGGAAAAACGGGACCCTATTACTAAGACTTCGCTGTCCGTCCGTCCGTTTATCCGTTGGTACTGGTAGGTATGTCATCAGACTGTATCTCTTGAACCATAATAGCTACACACTTCAAATTTTAATACTATTGAGTCTTGATTACTATCAACACTCAGTGTGCGAGCCCGACTCGTGCTTGACTAAAATTATTAACCTTCAAGGCACTAAAAATCACCTTATGCGCCATTCCAGCCCCTCAATATTTTTATTTCCGCTCTCGTAGTCCAAGTATTTAATGGTCAAAGATCCGGAATCCTGCATAATCATTCAGAATTCCGTTGTTCTTGCTATCGTTGGATCTTTATTGAACTACATCTGTACAGTGATGTAGGGGGACCCGTATTCATTTTACATTACCCGGACTTTGTACCCGTAGGGGTACAGTAACCTAGGGTGGCTACATGTTTAAATTTTCGGGATATTTTTTACAAAGACATTTCTTCGTTCTATACGTCTTTTTGCAGCATCATCGTATAGTATAGGTAAAAATTTATTGTATGGTATTCCGGCCAAAATAGCCCGCAAAATTCAATTTTTTTTGCAAATAGATGGTAGCTTAATTTTATATCGTAGACTTATGCTATCGTTGGATCTTTACTGAACTACATCTGTACAAGAATGTAGGGGGACCCGTATTCATTTTTGCATTGCCCGAACTTTGTACCCGTATGGGTTCAGTAACCTAGGGTGGCTACATATTTAAATGTATTGCGCCTCTGTAGATCTTATATATTCGGTGGTAAATCTGTGGCCTCAGGAGACCTGAAAAAAGGCTAAGCCATATACACGGTTGTGTACAAAATACCAAATTGCTCTCTGCCTGTATTTGTTTACATTAAAACTAACAACTTTTGTTTTAGGACTTTTTTACTCGATATTTTGAGGAATATCAAATATTCAATATAAAAATATTGAATTTAGGTTGACATCAAAATTCCTGACGTTTAAATTTAACGTTTAGCCGGTTTAGGCTTTAAAAGTTTTGTGAGATGTGTATGTGTGTATGTCTCTGATACACGTTCCGTGATAACCCAGATGAATAGGTAGGTGTACGTAAGCTTCAAGAATATAGGTTGCTTATCAATTACAAAATCGGGTTCGGAATTTGAATTTCAAATTCGGAACTATTCAAGGCATCCGCTCCTGCGCATAATGTTTTGTGTTTTTTCTTTGCAAACACTGAATAGAAAAGATTGAGTATATTGATGGGATCTGGGATACAGACGAGGTCATGCGAGTTCATGGGACTTCTGAAATACGTTTCAAGTAACTATATTCATATGTAAAAACATGATAATCTTTTACAAACAATGTTTTTTCGATTGAAAATGATAAATAGTAAGTAGGTAACTAAGTAAGTATGTTTTTCTAGCTCAAGCCACAGATCAACAATAACAAAAAAAAAAAGATTCCGACGAATTGATAACCTCCTCCTTTTATTGAAGTCGGTTAAAAAGAGCGGAAATGAAAATACCGCACGCGTGTTTTAAACGAGGTTTTAATATATTTGCGAAAAAATTACAAAACTAAGTAATATGTTTTTGCGAAGAAACATAAAACAATGTAAGACATTCATTGATTACTAACTTATTTCATTATAGTATTAGTGTTAACGCTGTAAAATAGTAGGTACCTTAGTTATTAAAAAAACTTTTTGAATTAAAAACCTTTATACAGGATTATAATATAAAAAATAACAAATCGCTCTCGCCCTGCATTTGTCTACATTAAAACGAACAACTTTTGTTCTATGACTAAGTATTTTTACTCGACGGCGGCGCGGCGCGAAACCGCTACAGTGTAATGTCACTTTACGGAAATATTTTTTTTTTCTATGAAACAAATTAATGCTGAATTTTTAAAAGTCAAGAATTAAAAAAAAAATTAAAAAAATTTAGAATTTTAGAAAAAACGTTTTAGTAGTATTTCTATAAAAAAAGTTAAGAAAAAAAATATGAACTTTATGCTATAGCAATAAAGCTCTAATTGACTCTACGCTTTAGTTAGAAAACGTTTGTATGGGAAAAAGAAAAGGGCTGTTTTTAAGGTTTTTCCGGCAATTATTCAAATTTTTTTTTCTCGACGTAAAATTCTTGAACTTCAATGAATGAATGTCCTGGCGTTGTTGAGTTATGCGCTTACCAACACATTTTGCAAATCATTTTCATATTATAGATAAGATAAAAGCCCGTTTTCTTCTGTCCCAGTTTCAATACAACGTTTTCGTGGTCACCCCACAAGCAGCCCCCGTTTCGTTTATAGAATTTGTTTTCAATACGTCACTCTTTTGTTGGCCCGCAGATGTACGCACGTGTACCGCCGACCGATCCGCGGGTGACGTCACCGGTGAACTTCGATGGAGTAAATGGCTATGCAGATTTGGGAGGAGACATTGTAAGTTAAGTATAATTTTTTAAGAACATGTACTCGTATGTATTAGCCGGAAGCTCATTAAGGGGATTTATTGAATTTATTTTTGTCTTTGTCACTCTCACGGATACGTTGATGGGTGCGACATGCAGTGTCGCGGAGGAATATAACAGAAAAACGACCTTTTACCTAATTTCTCTAAAACTAAGCCAGTTATTTAAAATCTGTTTCTTAACGTTTTTAGATATTATTATTACCGACACATTAAAACAAAAATTACAATTACATCCATTGTAGTTTCGGAAAAAAAGAAGAAAAACTGAGATTTTGGAGCAACTTTTGAGAGAACTTTCTATCGAGAAAATTTTATCGAATCGTGTTTCTGCTTCTCAAAGATTTTAGATTAAAGACCCAAAATACATGACGTATAAATTTAAAAGTAATTGTCTCAATAGTTTTTTAACTAAACTTCACTAAAGATCGCTTAAATACGGCTTCTACGCCGTTAATAAAGCTTACTTTAGTCGAGTGTGCCCGCGAAATTCAAAATTTGGCTTTGCGTGGCTTTTTGCAATTTGTACGCTAATTAGACATTGTCGGCTTATGGCAGTCAATTTGCGGGAATGGCAGTATCAACTTCACAAGTTTACATCAAAACCCTTGTACAAAAATGTCTTTCCCAGGAAATTAGTCCGAGTATCGAGTTTGAAATGAGTAACTCGCAAATCTTGGACTAATTTCTTTAACTCGTAACACTTTTAGGCAGAGATTTTTATATAAACACGTGAAGACGATACTGAAATTCTCGCAATTTGACTGCCATAAGTTTATTATGTGTTATTAGCTTAAAAATCGCGAAAAACCACAAAATATTTGAATTTCGCGGACAAACCCGTGGCATATCCCTTAAGGATTACTTATATACATGAATCAAATCCTTGGGAATGAATAAACTGCTGTAATTATACTAGCTCAATTATTTTTTAAGAACCTTTGTGAAGTTGTGATAACAGAAAACAAAACCCGGCTGAGTTTGTTGTGGGCTTCTTCTCAGTGCAGGGCGCGTTGGATTGGAACCCTCGAAAACTTAGTTTTAAGTCGACTTGGAGTTATCACCATACATATGTGACAAATAATATTTGTGTTAATATAATCATATTTGTCACAAATGTATGGTGTTTTACAAGAGCCTGTATGTTAGGCCTATGTGAAATAAAGATATTTTGAGTTTGAGTTTAGTGGCTGTTGCCTGCGGCGAAATTCACGCGGGCGGGATTTTCGGGTTTTCATTAATCCCGTGGGAACGATGGATTTCTCCGGGATAAAAAGTAGCCTATGTGTTAATCCGGGTTATGAGCTATCTATGTTCCAAATTTCAGCCAAATCTGTTTAGTAGTTGCGCCGAGAAAGATTAACAAAGATCCATCAATCCATACTTACAAACTTCCGCGTTTATAATATTTATTAGTTAGGACAAAGATAACTTTGGTTAGGATAGGATAGGAAGGGTAGGATTTTTAGGGTTCCATACCAAAATGGTAAAAATGGAACCCTTATGGTGAGACTTTCTCCGTCCGTCCGTCCGTCCGTCTGTCCGTCCGTCTGTCACACTCGATTATTTCAGTAACTATTCAAGCTATCGACTTGAAATTTAGAATAGTTATAGGTAATAGTGACGCGACGTCATAACAATCGTAAAAATTTGAAAATTGTTTTTATTTTTATTTAAAAGGGGGGGTAAACCGGGTCGTCAAATTTTCAAAATGAGATAACAATATTGAGTGGGGTATCATATGAAAGGGCGTTACTTGTGTATTCTTAAACTGATTTTTATTTATTTTTATGCCTGATATTTTTTGATTTATTGGGCAAACTGTCGAAAAAAATACCGTTCCCCCCCCCTTATCTCCGAAGATTACCGATCGAAAAATCTTAAATAATTATGATCAATAGAAATTAACGTATATTTTACAGGAAAAATAAAATCAACTCGCTGACTAATATACTTTTTTTGATAATAACAATAATCCGCCAAAAACAAAGTTACGTTTGCGGTTTGCCAACAAAAGTACCTACATGTAAATTATACTCGTAAATTCATGATCTAAAGTGATTCTTTCATTGTTTTTTCTTCTTTTATGGTATGGAACCTTCGGTGCGCGAGTCCGACTCGCACTTGGCCGGTTTTTTAATTTGTGTCGGTAGTAATAAGTTCCAAAAACGCCCAGAAGGTTTTTTGACAACTGTTAATAGACATATACCCTGGACAGGACGGCGCGAAAAAATGTCGCCAGTTTATCGGTGCCAAAAATGTTGTTTTGCCACCAACAGTAAGGCCACGATGTTGTTCGCTCAGCAGCTACATAATATAGAATTTCGACAGGTGTGTCGCTACTGTTTGCTTGACTTAAGTTTTTTTTTTGTAATTAAATAAAACGTCGTTTTTCTGTTATATTCTTCCGAAACATAGCAAATCGCATCCATCAACGTATTTGTAAGAATGAGAAAGGCAAAAATTAATTCAGTAAATTTTCTTATTTAACGTATATTAATCCCTATATTATTATTTCACACCAGGTAGCTAGGTAGACCAGCTATTAAAGTTATCAATCGACTTCAAAAAAAGGAGGCGGTTCTCAATTTGACTGTATAAATATATGTTTTTATGTCTGTTACCTCATAACTTTTGACTGGGTAAATCAATTTTGATGATTCTTTTTTTAGTAGAAAGCTTATACTTCCCGTGTGGTCCCATTTCAGTTCTGATAATGATATCCATGAGAAAACCATAGAAGTCTTAAATATTAAATTAGAAAGGTTGTATTTAACAGTAGTTTGATTGAGAATTGAAGTTAGTTTTTTTGTTAATTATTTTTTTTACACTACAAGTTAGTACTTGACTGCGATCTCACCTGATGGTAAGTGATGATGCAGCCGAAGATGTTAACGTACTAACTTGGAAGGGGTAAGTAAAGTCACCGCAACGGTTTCTACACAGCATCGCACCGGAACGCTAAATCGCTTGGCGGCACGTCTTTGCTGGTAGGGTGGTAATTAACCTATATTATTATCAGAAAACGTGTTGAACCTTTTCGACTCAGAGTTTAATTTCGGCGATAGATGGTAACGCGGAGTAACAAATGGTTTAAAATTATTAGCTCGTTACAACCTCCATTACTCAATGTCGGGTAAGTCCGCCGATATTGTTTAGCTTTTCATTAAACGCTCCAGGTTGTTTGACGTTAGGTGTCATCTGACCAAAATTCCAGGGTCGCCTGACCAAAAACCTAATCCAAAAACTTCCTGAAAACGTGGACTCAAAATCTTACAGACGCTTACGAAATGTTAAGACTCTACCACGACTGTAAAGGTGTTTTTCACCGAGAAGAACAAGCGAGAAAATCGGCATTTATTTAAATATATATAATTTTACATTCCACAGACTCTGGGTCCCACCGTTTATACTTATTATTCATCCTACTAATATTATAAACGCGTTGAATGGATAGATGGATATGTTTTACTCTTTCACGCCGCAATTACTGAACCGATTTGGCTGAAATTTGGAACATAGATAGCTTATAATCCGGATCAACACATAGGCTACTTTTTAGCCCGGAAAAATCCATCTATCCCACGGGATTTCACGCGGGCAATAGCTACTTGCTGTTGTACGTATATTTAAAATCTTGAACATGGAATCCGGGACCTCCTATAAGCATACAACAACTGCGCCATAGAGGGTGTCGGCTAACAGTTAATTACTGTTTACTTGACCCCAAACATTGACCCAGTCGATAGAGGTCGACACACCCCTGCGACTTAGGGGGTGCGGCGGACGCGTTTAGGTGCACTAGATATGCCTATAGTATATATAACACATCTTATCATAAATAAATAAATAAATAAATTAGAATGTACATTAAATAATAATAAATAAAATAAAATAAAATAGCCTTTATTAACCGAAAACAAAATATGATAAGACATTACATAAAAGTGCATTAGTCGGATGAAATGCATAGTTTTACATGTAAACGTACAACAATACTATTTAATTAAAACAAATGTGACAATGCTTATTGCTATTTTATCATATTATAGGTACCTAAGCACTACCTAGTTTTTACACCACCTTGTAGTTTTTAATTCTTTATACCTACCTAGTATGTTTTTTTTCTTAATTTCAAAGTACATAATATCTTATCTTAGTATATAATATAGTAGGTACATTAGGTGGTCACATTAACAATTATAATATCCTTGTACATTCTGCCTTATAGCGTGAATATAAAAAGAAAATAAGTAAATCATCATCATCTCAACCCCTTTTTATGTCCCACCGCTGGGCACGGGTCTCCTCTCAGACTGAGAGGGGTTCGGCCATAGCCCACCACGCTGGCCAAGTGTGGGTTGGCGGGCTTCACACACCATCGAGAACCTTTTTGTGAACTCTAAGACATGCAGGTTGCCTCACGATGTTTTCCTTCACCGCTAAGCAAGTTGTATTTAGTTTCTTAAAATCGCACATAACTCGGAAAAGTCACAGGTACGTGCCCAGGATTCGAACCCGCGACCTCCTTTTGTGAGGCAGAGGTCAGAACCACTGAGCTATCACTGCTTATAGCATCCGCGCACCATACAAATTTCAAATTGACACACTCACACCACAAGAAACAGTTGCCGCACTCACGGAGCTGTCGTTGTTAGGTAGGGCTCTATCTAGTCGGAGCGCGAGCGACGAACTATTATAAATCGATGCATTTTTGGCACCGATAAACTGGCGACTTTTTTTCGCACCGTCCGCCCTGTCCAGAACTTTAATTCACGTTATCAGCAACTTCTGGCCATATGGCAGCATTTCGCGTTACATTAAAAAAAGATTCCGACGAATTGAGAACCTCCTCCTTTTTTTGAAGTCGGTTAAAAAGAATTTTATGAAACGAAATTAAAAATTAACGAAAAACCGGCCAAGTGCGAGTCGGATTCGCGCACCGAGGGTTCCATACCATAAAAGAAGTAAAACATTCAAAAAATCACTTTTGTTCATGAATTTACGAGTACAATTTACATGTAGGTACTTTTGTTGGCAAACCGCAAACGTAACTTTGTTTTTGGTGGTTTATTGTTATTATCAAAAAAAGTATAATAGTTAGAGAGTTGATTTTATTTTTCCTGTAAAATATACGTTTGTTCCTATTGATCATAATTATTTCAGATTTTTTGATTGGTAAACTTCGGAGATAAGGGGGGGGAACGGTATTTTTTTCGACAGTTTGCTCAATAACTCAAAAACTATTAGGCATAAAAATAAATAAAAATTGGTTTTAGAATACACAAGTCACGCCCTTTCATATGATACCCCACTCAATATTGTTATCTTATTTTGAAATTTTGACAACCCGGTTTTCCCCCCTTTTTAAATAAAAATAAAATAGATTTTCAATTTTTTATGATTGCAATGGCGGCGCGCCGCAATTACCTACAACTATTCCAAATTTTAGTTCTATAGCTTCGATAGTTACGGAAATAATCGAGTGTGACAGACGGACGGACGGACGGACGGACGGACGGACGGAGAAAGTCTCACCATAAGGGTTCCATTTTTACCATTTTGGTATGGAACCCTAAAAACCGGCCAAGTGCGAGATTATTGTTATTATTAAAAAAGTATATTAGTCAGCGAGTTTATTTTATTTTTTCTGTGAAATATACGTTAACTTCTATTGATCATAATTATTTCAGATTTTTCGATTGGTAAACTTCGGAGAAAAGGGGGGGGGACGGTATTTTTTTCGACAATTTTCCCAATAAATCAAAAACTATCAGGCATAAAAATAAATAAAAATCGGTTTTAAAATACACAAGTAACGCCCTTTCATATGATACCCCACTAAATATTGTTATTTCATTTTGAAAATTCGAAGCCCCGGTTTTCCCCCCTTTTTAAATAAAAATAAAATCAATTTTCAATGTTTTATGATTGAAATGGCGTTGGGTCACTATTACCTAAAACTATTCTAAATTTCAATTCGATAGCTTTGATAGTTACTAAAATAAGCGAGTGTGACAGACGGACGGACGGACGGAGAAAGTCTCACCATAAGGGTTCCATTTTTACCAAATTGGTATGGAACCCTAAAAAGATTCCGACGAATTGAGAACCTCCTCCTTTTTTGGAAGTCGGTTAAAAAGAATTTTATGAATTGAAATTCAAAAATGTATGAACACTAGTCCTTAATTAGTATGTGGAACTGTATCGGAATGGCATAAATGATCGTCAAACTCATCACGTGATTTATCGAAGGCAACCCTTAGAGTTTATAACACGTAATAACATTAGATAGAGGACAGGAAGTTTTCGCTCTTGTGTTCAATAACCCGGCTAAATTGGCGCGCCCTCACCCCTTGGTTTATGGCGAGATTATGGCGACTCACGCCGTGTTACGCCGTTAGCCACGGAAATTGGCGGGGTTTTAGCCACGACCATACTCCCGCCGTGCATGGATTGTCTTGCCGTTTTTAGCTTAATATATTTATGAGTTATGACAGATTTTTGGAGGCTGGTACTGAATTCGTTGCTAATAAATTAAAATTTTTGTTTCTTTGCAAACCTAAACCTAAAAGTACCTACTTATAATTACTTAAAATCTAATAAGTACTTACTTAATTAACTCATCTTAACCTACTTATTTCAAATTTTATTTAATTTTTTCGCAAATATTAGACTAACTACACATTGTAGGTTTATGGCAATGAATTTTGCGGGCATAATATTTATGCAACTAAGTACATGTTTTTAATAGAAACTTTGCTTGATAATTCCCACTCACTTCATATTGGTTCCCGAAAGACAAATTTTTGCAGTTTCCCAGATTTCCTACTATCAGAACCAATATGAAGTAAATGAGTATTGTTGAGCA
This sequence comes from Coenonympha glycerion, assembly GCA_963855885.1. Classification (NCBI taxonomy): domain Eukaryota; kingdom Metazoa; phylum Arthropoda; class Insecta; order Lepidoptera; family Nymphalidae; genus Coenonympha; species Coenonympha glycerion. The sequence continues at coordinate 8,371,064 of OY979653.1, forward strand.
GGGTTTTATTAAAAACTCGTGTAGATGCATACATGTTGTGCCCGCAAAACTCATTGACATAAGCCTAAGATGTATAATTAGCCCATTATTAGCGGAAAACTATAAAATAAAATTTAAATTTTCGCGCCTGGATGGTAGCTATCACCTTTAAATCCTCTATGACACTTTTTTTTACTCTATACAAGTTAGTACTTGACTGCGATCTCACCTGATGGTAAGTGATGATGCAGTCGAAGATGTTAGCGTACTAAGTAACTTGGAAGGGGTAAGTTATGTCACCCCAACGGTTTCTACACAGCAACGTACCGGAACGCTAAATCGCTTGGCGGTACGTCTTTGCTGGTAGGGTGGTAACTAGCCAGGGCCAAAGCCTCCCACCAGACCAGACCTGAGCCAATTTAGAAATTATAAAATTCCAAAGTGGCCCGTGGCGGGAATCGAACCCGCGACCTCCCACTCGAATCCGAGCGTGCGTCTCCTGCGCCACGGAGGTCGTCAACACTTCTATGATACTATAGTCACTGACCGATGAGACTAAAACTAGTTAAAATCTAAACTTAAAACTCAAACTGATTTTAGACCATTTACCGCTAAATCGACTTATCCCGAAGTTAATCAGAATTTTCAACCCCAACGATGGTTTTAATGGGAACTTAAAATTTAAACTAGATTATTATTTCCCACCTCCTAGACAAGTAATAAAATTAGTTTTAGATTTTGTAGAAAGCTTGATAGGATTGTCATTTGTCAGTTCATGATCTTGCTACATGTATACTATAACCCTGTATAAGTTTAATAATAACTACCTCTATTATATTTATTGTTTTTACGTACAAGATCAAGCAGTATATTCGTGTAACAAATTTACGAAGAGAAATAAACTATATACGAATATTTATGAAAATGACATGGCCGGATTCTGCCCTCGAAAAAAAATATTCATGGCCATTGACAAACAGTACGTCATATTAAAGCTTATAATTATGTCTTTACAATCGTTTAATTTTTATGATCAGAAAACTAGCGAGAGACATAATATCAGCATAACAACTTATACAAAATGCGCCTAAATAATTTTAATAGCAAAGATATTTTTACTAAATAAATGCTGTTTAAAATGTTTACTCGCATTTTCTAGCTTTTTAATATGAGAAAATAATGAGTTCATAACCAATACGCATCATTTTTTAATAAAAAATCATTGCTACTAACATTGTTTAGGCGCATTTTGTTGCAAGTTGTTATGCTGATATTATGTCTCTCGCTAGTTTTCAGATCATAAAACTTAAACGATTGTTTGTCGATGGCCATGAATAAGTATTTTTTTTCCAGGGCACAGCTCCATACAAGTTTCGGCCATGTCCTTTACGAAGAAAAATAAACTATTTACGAATATTTATGAAAATTTACGTTGTTAAATATATTAGTTTAGAATTGCGTTAGGTATATTTTCTTCTCAAAGGTCCCACAACCACAGAACTACGGATAAACTATTGAAAGTTTTAGGTATTTAATCTGGATAATTAATATCGAAGCAGTGATAGCTGAGTGGTTCTGACCTCTGCCTCTCATAAGGGGGTCGCAGGTTCGAATCCTGGGCACGCACCTCTGACTTTTCCGAGTTATGTGCGTTTTAGGAAACTAAATATCACTTGCTTAACGGTGAAGGAAACCATCGTCAGGAAACCTGCATGCCTCTGAGAGTTCACAAAAATGTTCTCGAAGGTGTGTGAAGACCGCCAACCCGCACTTGGCCAGCGTGGTGGGCTAAGGCCAAACCCCTCTCAGTCTGAGAGGAGACCCGTGCCCAGTAGTGGGACTTAAAAAAAGGGTTGAGAGAATTAATATCCAGACATATCTGTAGTGGCAGAACAACGTTTGCTACACGAGTCGCTGTACTTAATAGGCTCTTGAGTACTGCATACTGCATGCGTACTTGTATCATTAATCAAACCCACTTTCCAATTAATTAGTAGACATAATGAGTTAAAAAAAAAACAATAAAACTCTTTCGAGTCTCTCCCACTCGAATTATGAATGGGCGAATAAAAAAACTGCATTTTTAAAATAATAATATTATTATGAAAAAAAAAACATGGAAATTTTCAGATTTTTTCAGTGCTCTGGATTTTTAATTAAGGCTCTAAGAAAAGGGGAAACAATGGTTGGTTTAATGAAAAAGTATTACACTTTATAAACCGCAATGTTTTAGGGTACCGTGAGGAATACGTAACCCTCTTCTTCCAGTTGCATCCAATTTTTTTATTCAAAATCAAAATGTTTATTCTTTCACATAGCCCTAACTTACAGGCTTGCTTATAAAATTTAATACTCTACCGCTACGATCGGAAAGCAGTTTTGCGCCGAGAACAACGGGCAAAAAATACAGCACTTCTTTAAAAAATGTAGCATCCTGTGAGCAGATGGAATTGAGCATTCCGGTGCAATGCTGTGTAGCAACTTGTAGTTATTTATCTAAAAAGTAAATTTATATTTTTTTATATAAGGAATAATTTATTATTTTTTTAATTACCAGACATAAAATATTGTACATTTTGAATGTTTAGATTGATTTGTAACGTATGTCTTTGTGAAAAAGAAAAATGACAAGTATCCAAGGAATCCCGAACCAAGCCGATTCTAGTCCAAAGGATAATGCCGATTCTTGTATGAAAATTGGGCTATACCTTGCGTCTTAACCAAATCATCGGTAAGTCATTAGAAATATTCTCAATATTATGTAAAAAAAAAGATTAGTAAGATATTAATAGGGAATTTCTAATAATCTGATTTTTTAAGTGGTTAATTTTCTTAGTTTTATAAGTGGCTTGGCGGTTCCACATGTTTTGAAACGTTTAATTACTTTTTTATAATAAGTACCTTTAACCCCTTGTTCACATTTCACTAAAATAAATATATGCGATATTAAAATTTTAAAGAAGATTCTTCATGCATACTTGCTTCGAAGGCAGAGTGACGCAAATACGAGTATAGCCCATTTTCAGGCATTCTCCTTTATTTAGTTTTGTTCTTCATATTAACTCTTACAATTTTTTTAATTAACCGTGCTCTATGCAAATAAAGGATAATAATTATCATATTTTTATTATTATTGAAAAAAAAAATTATTCAGAAAATGATCCTGTTAGGGTTCGTTTTCCTTGTGATAATATACGGAACTCCAAAAAACCCTTAATGATATGCCTTTCCTTTGTTTCGCTTCAGGTAAAGCAGGCCAAGCCGTAGGCGAGCGTTTGTAACGTGTAAAATTGCGAATGTCTCCAAATGTTTGTTTAGGATCGCGCGAAACCTTTGTAATTAACCCCTTTGTTTGTTCGTTTGTTCTCTGTTAGCTCTGAAACTCTTTGAGGTAGCTACGTAGGTAGTTATATCATCTAGTATTTTTTTTGTGGAAATGGGCTCAGTTTCATACTAAGATACTGAATGGTGCAGCGGTAACTACCCTGCCTCTGATTCGACGGTCGTGGATTCGATTTCCACAAAATGGAAAATGTTTATGTGATAACCATGAATATTTTCCAGTGTGGGAGAGTGTTTTCCTATGTGTTTTATACTAAAGACTAGCTTTTGAAGCAGAAACACGATAAGATAAAATTTTCTCGATAGAAAGTTCTCCCAAAAGTTGCTCCAAAATCTCAGTTTTTCTCCTTTTTTTCCGAAACTACAATGGATGTAATTGTAATTTTTGTTTTAATGTGTCGGTAATAATAATATCTAAAAACGTTGAGAAACAGATTTTTGATAGCAAGCTTAGTTTTAGAGAAATTAGCTAAAAGGTCGTTTTTCTGTTATATTCTTCCGCGACGCTGCATGTCGCACCCATCAACGTATCCGTGAGAGTCACAAAGACAAAAATAAGGAAGTTTGCTTAACAAGATTGCCTTGTGTATACTAATGTCCATTAGGTATAGTAAATACATATATCGCTGCTAACGAGTAACGGCGCAAAAAATGCAGAACAGGATTTCACTCTGATTTCCATTTTATTTCCCTGCGTGCAACGAGAAATTTCGCGCGCTCAGATTTGAGTAGGAGGTCGCGGGTTCGATTCCCGCCACGAGCCACGTGGAAATTTTATAATTTCTAAGTTGGTTCAGGTCTAGTGTGTTAAAAGGCTTCGGCCGTGGCTATTTACCACCCTACCAGGAAAGACGTTCCACCAAGCGATTTAGCGTTCCGGTGCGATGCTGTGTAGAAATCGTCAGAGGAGAGTTACTTAGTACTTTCCCTTCTAAGTTAGTACCTACGATAACATCTCCGGCTGCATCATCACTTACCATCAGATGAGATCCCAATCGTGCAGAATCTCTCGCAGAACCCCAACCCTCCGGCGAATTAATTAACCACTGAGCCACCAACGCCAGTAATGCATTAAAACGGATCGCGAAAAATAATCGTAATACCCGAAAACGATGTTCATTACAATTAACAACCCGTTCCGGGTCGAAAAACGGGGGCGACATTTCGGGGGATGAAAATGGCGAAGTGTCAAAATGGCCGCGGGCTACTTTTGACACAGGAGCCCGTAATGGACCGCGTCGGTTGAATTAAAAAGTTCACGGCCTGTTTGAGAGTTAACAATGAAATATCGTGTCGTAGGTATTGTACTAAAGATGATTTTGCCTGATTACTAAAATACTAAGCCAGTTACCAAAAATCCGTATTTTTTTATTGATAGGCTTGCGCTTGACGACAATCATGCCTGATGGAAAGCAATGATGAGGTATAGGTTGGAGCGCGTTTGCCTAGAAAATGCCTATTCACTCTTCTCTTGAAGGCACCCAGATTATACTTGGCTGGAAACACGGAGGCTAGAAGGGCGTTCCATACCTTAGCGGTTCGTATCAGAAACGTGGAAGAAAAAACGTTTCGTGCGAGTTTGTTGGATGTCAACCACATAAGGATGCCACCGCTCTCGGCGTCTTGCAGTCCTATAGTAGAAAGGTGAAGGAGGTACAAGGTTATGTAGTTCCTGAGCACACTCACCAAAGTATATCCTGTAAAAAACCGCTAAACAGGCAACATTGCGACGCATTTTGAGCATTTTTTTTTTAATATTTTAATGTTCAAGCTCAGTATTTTTTATAAAGTTTTACATACAACATGTAGATTCTTTGCCCTAATTAGCCGAAAGTAGCAAATGATGTATAGATGCATGATAAAATGCCACAAGAAGTGTAGTTTAAGTGTAGCATATTAATATCATGAAGGAACTACCTATAAGAAGTTCAAAAATGTGCCATAAATTTTAAGTGACATCCCTAAAAACAGCTGGTTCAATATCAATGAACTGGGAATAATGAAAATGATATGAGGTTTGTCGATATCACATTAAGGGTTGTTAAATTTTATTTTTCGAAATGTATTTTTTTTTTGTATTGAAAATAAAATAAATTAATTGGGACTTCACACGTTAATGTGTTTCTAGGATCAAGTTTAGAGGTTAGCTGCGGGCACACTATACGAATTAACCCACACCTTGTATAATGCAAAAATGTGCATAAATTATTAAGTATATGGAAACTCGAATTTACAGCGAACTTCCAGCTTCATATGAATATTTCAGAGCGAACCTTTTCAAGCTGTCACAACAACTGACGGAATAACATACCGTTTTACCAACTTAAATAAACCGTGCATTATGAAGCAACACACTGTATTCCCAAGACGCTCTGAATTGAGAAGCCAGTCAGATTAACATACTAGTACTGCCATCTAGCGTCGAGTAGCCACTCTTTATGTTAAACGAACCTTAGAAAATATTATATGAATTTGACAGTTGTATTCGGTAACTTACGTAATTAATTTGTCGATTGAATATATCATTCGCATACAATTTTATGAATTTCGTTTTATATAGATTTGGTATGATGGACGTTCGCAAATCACACTATTATTATAAAGGCGAATGTTTGTGTGTGTATGTTTATTACTCCTGCCCGCCGTAACTACTGAACCGATTTGGCTGAAATTTGGAATGGAGATAGATTATATCCTGGATTAACACATAGGATACATTTTATCTCCAAACAATCAATAGATCCCGGTGGATTTCTGAAAAATCTAAATATCAAAAATCTTGAAGACGACTTTTTTTTTGTTGTATGTACAACTAAAAAAAAATTCGTTTTATTTCCATTCCATCTACCGTATCGCAATGTCACATGGCTAGAGCTGTAAGTTCTTCATCACAACGTCACCGCTTACGTTTCTAGTAATTCGCAGTTATTATGTACACACACTGACAGGTGGTTGGACTAATGAGTTAAAATTAACTCGCAAGCCCCAGACGAGGGTAGACGTCAAATATTCGCGCTGTCATTGATACTGATTGTTAGTAATACACTGGTCCATACAATACCACGGAATACATAATAGTACTAAGGACAATTCTACTTTTCAGTGGTGATATAGTTCCTCTTGCGGAGTCCTACCACCAGTACTTAGTACTTACCACCTGTAGTTAGCATAACAGTATCAATTATTCTAGTGAATCCCGTACTCCCGCCAGCGGGTAGCATACATTGTGGATGCAAACAGTTGTAAACGGGTTCAATCCACATCAAGCAAGTGCGGAATGGACAGTGAAGACAGTAATACGGTCCCGTTAAGAGTTGGCACCCTTTGCTTTGCAAAGTTACTAGTTATTATTTATGGGAAGACTGCTGCGATACTTCGGTACGCTAAAAAGATGGAAATTTAACGAAATTCAAAAATGTATGTAAATGATCACCGAATTGGTCACGTAACCTCCACGTATTCTTTTTGAAATTGTCCAAAAGCAATGCAAACTAGTAATCTTTAAAAGAATTGATGAGTTAAGCGAGTCGAACTCGCGCACTGAGGGTTTTATAAGGGGGCGTCCACAAAAAGGTGGGGGGAGGCAAATATCACGCAATTTATTTTCTTATTATCGCGTAATTTATGGACGCCCCCTGGAGACGGATTCCCACCAAAACATCTAGACTGCCCACCAAATTAAAAAATCGAGCATAATCACGTTTGTTGTATGGGGTTCTTCAAAATTTCAACTATCTAACTATCACGGTTCAAGAGATACAGCCTGGTAACAGACGGACCTACATTAGAATATAGGATCCCGTTTTTACCCTTTAGGTACGGAACCCTAAAAACTAAAATTTCTACGCAACGCACGGATGGGACTAGAGCTGTTGACATCTTTTCGTATGTCTTTCCCTATCGTTTAAGTCCACAGTGCCATTACCCCGAAACACCCCATAACGATTACAGCGGGGGTGTTCCGGGGTGTTCCGGGGGCGTTCCAGGGCGAAACGTCGCGTAATGATTTGGTAATGCCATTAAGTGACATTTAGAGTGAATTTGACGGCGTGTTTTTGAATTGATGGCGCTTCGGTAATTTTATGGGGACTGCGGATCTCTGACATTTTGTTATTTATAATAATGTTGTGACACTAGAGGGCACCCGTGGCTTTGCTCGTATGACCTCCATTTTACCCTCTTAGGAGTTGAATTTGCTATGTCATCCGATTTACACATGTATGCAAAATTTCAGCTCAATCGGTAACCGGGAAGTGGGTCAAATTTTACTTGCGAGATTAAATTACAGACAAACAAACAAACAAACATGGTGAAACTAAATAAGAGCTTGTAATAAAAATTTATGCCTAGCTTTTGCCAATGACTAAGCACGCGTCAAATTTGATTTTCCACCAATCCGCAACGACCATAGATCCAACAAGAAAAAGAAGAGGCCAAAAAAAGAATATAAAACTTATATACAGAGATATCAAAGACACGATAACAGTGTGAGGTGTCGGTTGTACAAAAGCGATTTCAATGGTTTTTCCCATATCAAAGATGCCCTACGCTCCTACAGGAGTATCGGGGCTTGTATGGATTTTTACCGATTTTAAATAAGTTACTTCGTGTCTTTTTTAAAAGTTTTACTTTTAAAAAAGACACGAAGTAACTTATTTAAAATCGGTAAAAATCCATACCGATTTTAAATAAGTTACTTCGTGTCTTTTTTAAAAGTTTTACTTTTAAAAAAGACACGAAGTAACTTATTTAAAATCGGTAAAAATCCATACAAGCCCCGACTCATTAAGCGAGCTATTAATATCACAAAGTGCTCAAGGGGTGACAGAAAGAGGTCATAAGAGGTCATTAATAAAGCAAAATGACCCCCTAAGGCCGTTAGGGGGCATTATCGGCGGGAAGTTTAAATCAATTTTTCCGTTGCGCCAATTTATCTACGGGTATTAAACAACGTGAAACGAAAGATGAAATAATATTGAAGGAACGTAAGTGTACTTTATAAAGTGTCACCTTGTAAACATTTTAAATAGAAATAAGCATATTTAATTTTTCATAATTGATGAAGAATGTATATGCTTATTTCATTTTTCGATAGAATATAATTAAATAGAAAATTCCTTTTTTTTCACATAGGCCTAGCAATCGCAGAGGCTCTTATGACAAGTCATTTAATTTTACTATTTCTATCGGCTATTTTTACAGGGTGGTTTATTTCAACTTTTCGTTATGCGTTGTTATAGATTTACTATTGCTGACCCGGCAAACGTTGTTCTGCCATATGAATTATTTCACACCTGGGGTTATGAAAAATAGTTTACTCCCTACTCTCAGATCTATAAAGAAGGTGCATAAACTATATGAATGAAATACTTATCCGATCCGTTAATCATGTGACTTATCGAAGACAACTGTCATTCTCGAGAAGACAACATGACGAAATATCACGAAATCTACGGTTCTCGGAACGGATGGATTCGGCAAAACTGAAACACCCTGATAAATAAACAAACTCTTCAGCTTTATTAGTATAGAATATGGATTAGTGAAGATTGTTTTCAATTAAGTAATGACATGATCGAAAGGTTTCTATAACAAACGTAGATAAGTGATATGGCAGGGTTACTACCCTCAAATACGTACTATCAGTAATACTCGTACATAACAGTAATTTACGAACAGCAAAGGGCTATACCAATATACAAAGGTTATATAGGACTGTATAATGTGTACCAAACTGCACAATTAGGTACGACAATAGTGTAGTGGCATCCATTCACATCTGTCCACGACAAACCCTGCCGCCGACAAGTTGCTTTATTGCCCACACGCTTAATCTGTGTGTAGAATAGATATTAATTTCGGATATATCAATAATGTTATGGTAATATATATTACTATATGTAAGAAAATGTATCATATTATATGAGATTAAGAAGATAAAACGTGATGAACAATTTATATTTATTAAGCCCAACTCAAAAAGAAAAAAATTACATGTGTATTTTTGAATCGTCGGACTAAACTACACTACAGATACTTAGAAAGGTGTTGGTTACGGTAACAGTGTGAGGTGTCGGTTAAGGTAAACGCGCCTAAACAAGTTTTCACTTCAAAAAGTCCTAACTTATTCCCATATTTATTGATACATCATCACTAAGGTTCTTTATCTGATGTAGACATGTATGCACTATTAAACTCTCATAGAATAACATGGGAACGAATCATGGGAAGGCTAATTATAAAACAATGCTGAGGTTAGGGTTACACATAGTATGGTTTATTTATATTTTAATAAAATGTTGCTTTTTAGGCTTACACGTTTACAAATTACAAGCCATATAACATTACAGACCAATTTCATCATGGCAGCAAATTTAACCTACGCTTCTGTCACCGTCTCAAACTCCGAACGCATGTACGTAACAAGTGATAAGGAACTCCTAGCAATATAACAAACAAACAAGTGTAAATAAATAAACGCATCTCAGTCCCGGGACTCCCGGGCACACCGTACATTACCCCGGGGCCCAAACAAAAGCAGTTACAGCTTGCCTGAATATTTTACGCGCTATCCCGGTGTGTAGTAATCTGATGATGCCCCGTGAGCGAGCGTTATGATACTGGCAGTTAATAAACTATGCATGCGCTTATATTGACGCGCGCGACTAGTAACGCCATCTGTTATGAATTTAGAGAGCTATTTTTAGGGCTGGCGATAACTCGCCAACCGAAATAAAAGCTTCGTTTAAAATCTAACTGTATATTTCGCACTAAAGTTTTCGATTGTAGTGTAGTGAATGTGCGCGTTCACCAAGTTATTTGAACAGAAGCTATCTTCAACCGAAAACACCTAGTTTAAAAATAAATTCTTGGCTTAGGCTTCGGACCTATCATGATGATGTTTCGGACTTATGAACACAAGTGATAACATAATGGATTAAAAGAAAAACTGTTTTATTCATTTTCGTTCAGCCCAAAACATGCACATATCTCTCTATGATGAAGACAAGGGATAAGAAATCATTCTTAAAATTCCAGTTTACCCAGGCAAAACAGACGAGTTGTCAAGTTAACCAATACGAAGCTAATAACGTTGTTTTCTGCAAGAAAAATGGATTTTTCACATCGCCCAAGAATTTTCGCAGGCCGGCGGTCGATTAGACCGGCCGCTGCGGACGGTTGGTAGGTCTTAAATTAGCGCGGGGTCCATTGGACACAGCTGTTGGCGGTTCACGGCCGTTTGATTCGGGGGTTTTACGGGTTCGATTATTTGCGGGTTACGTTTTGATAGTTTTCTATTTCAATCTGACACTTGAAAGGACTTTCCAAAGTAAATTATTGTAGTTTTAATGACGTTGTCTAAGACACAATGTGAAATTAGTTTAACCAAACAATCTTTTCATCTGGAGAGATTTTTTTCATATGTAAAATATATAATGATATGCTAAAACTTATCACTAACTTTAACTAATAACTATTCATTTTCTGTCCTCGTAGAATGGTGCCAAGAAGCTGCATTTCCACGCTGATCAGGCAGGTCAATTCCTTGCGCAAAAGACGAGCCAAAAAAATGTTTAAATATGCGTCTGTCGAAACTATAAATTTTGTACAATTATAAGTTCAAGCAAAAGTTATGCAATAATAAAATAGCTTCACGTAAGTAACTTTAAAAAGCTGCGTACTTTAGAGAAAATAACTGTCGTTAAAATGGTTTTAAACAAGTTTTTGCACTTTAAACTCGAGCGGTCGCCGGTCACTCAACAGTTGAGAACTTAAAGCACATTAACACCATCTAGCGTCGAGCGGCGGCAACTTTGCAACCATGGTAGCCGCAGCTGTCAAAACGCTAATCAGACGCCAATTTGAATGCCGAATCTGTTTTATACAAAATTGTATCTCTAAAACTGAATTGACTAGTTTAAAAATAGCGTTTGTCAACGGAGTTGCATCACATGATAGGGTTGTCAACGGAGTTGCATCACATGATAGGGTTGTCACCGGAGTTGCACCACATGATAGGGTTGTCACTGCAACTGCACCCCAAAATAGGGTTGTCAATAGAACTGCGTCCCAAGCTCAGGTGCAGTTAAGCCCTACCTTATGACTAATGACATCACATGATCAGAACTTCATGGAAGAGTCTAAGTGTGGTAAAGATGTCTTTTTGTCAACAGCGTTTGTTAAAATTTGTGATAGGCAGGGTCGTGAGAGAATAGTGCGAGGATTGCTTGACCCGGGTAGTACCTCAAGTTATATTACAGAGAAGGTGTGCAATTCTCTTGATTTGCCTTTCTTAAATGTTCATGAGCCTATATTTGGCATAAATAATTCTATGTCCCTGGCATCCAAGCTGTGTCGTGCTACTGTAAGGTCTATGAATGAAAGTTATTTCACTGATTTTGTGTGTTATGTTCTGCCTTCTATTACCGATGATGTTCCTTGTCGAGAGATTGATATCTCCAATTTTTGTATTCCGAATGATATGGTTCTAGCAGATCCCCAATTTCATGTTCCTGCTGGGGTTGACCTATGTTTGGGGTCAGATATTTTCTGGGATTTGTTAGGCACTCGGAGCTTTAGACAAGGCTATGATAAACCTGTCTTGTGGGAATCCAGACTAGGTTGGTTAGTAGGTGGACGATTGTTGAACAGGCATAAGTCAACTAATCAAGTTACTAAGTTTAGCTATTTGTCTACAGGTGATTCTGAGGTTTCAGCTATTCTCAATGAGGACATGCAAGCACTCCTATGCAGATTTTGGCAGTTAGAGGAAGTGAGCGTCCAGTCATCATACTCTGCGGAGGAGAAGGCGGCCGAAGAGCACTTTGTCACCAACATGTCACGTTTGGAGGACGGGCGATTTTGTGTTAGACTTCCGTTAAAGAAGTCACGTGACATGCTGGGGGATTCGTTTGAACGAGCTAAACAGTGTCTTTTGGCAATAGAGCGTCGATTCAAAGCACAGCCTTTGTTTAGAAAAAGATATGTTGACTTCATGTCTGAGTATATCGCACTAGGTCACATGTCGGAATGTAACCCTAGGGAGGCCCGACTAGGGAATATTATACCACATTTTGGGCTGACGCGTGAAACTAGCAGCACAACTAAATTAATGGTCGTTTTTAATGCCAGCAGTCACACGACGTCAGGCGTCTCTTGTAATGACCTGCAAATGGTAGGTCCAACGGTTCAGGATGATCTCTTGTCAATTTTGTTAAGATTCCGAACCCATAAAATTGTATTAGCTGCGGACGTGGAGAAGATGTATAGGCAGATTGTTGTGCACCCCGAAGATAGGAAATTGCAACAAATCCTGTGGCGGAGATGTCCCTCAGAGCCAATTAAAATATATCAGTTGAACACTGTCACATATGGTACAGCTAGTGCTCCATTTCTTGCTACTAGGTGTCTTAAACAAATCGGATTGGAGTGTTCGGATGCCAAAATTCGAGAAATTATACTCCACGACTTTTATGTGGATGATCTGCTGACAGGTGGAGACTCGGTTACGGAGGCTAAAGAGATTAAGGAAAAGGTTTCAGCAGCTCTGCTATCAGCCGGGATGCCTCTGCGGAAGTGGCAGTCCAATGACGCACTTGTTGTTTCGGTACGAGACACCAATGCAACCCTGTGTTTGAACATGGGTGACTCTCAGACTGGTAAAACGTTAGGTTTAGATTGGAAATCAGGGCCTGATGAGCTTAAGTTCTCAATTGATGTTGGAGATACAAATGCATTTACAAAGCGAGGGTTGCTGTCCGTGATTGGACAAATATTTGATCCTTTGGGGTTATTGTCTTGTTGCACTATTACTTTGAAAATGTTGTTGCAAAAACTTTGGTTGCACAAGTTGGCGTGGGATGATCCTTTGCCATTGGATATTGTTGGAACGTGAATTCAGTGTTAAAAAATCTACCGACCTTGAATACCTTACGTATCCCTCGTCGAATTCTTGGTGACTCTTATACCAGGGTTGATTTGCATATATTTTCAGACGCCTCAGAGGGTGCGTACGGTGCTTGTCTGTATGCCAGAAGTGTCGATGATGAAAATAATGTTTGTGTCAGGCTGTTAGTTGCGAAGAGCAAAGTAGCTCCTTTGAAACCGAGGACCATTCCACAACTTGAACTCTGTGGCGCTTTAGTAGGAGTTCGACTTTATGAAAAGGTGAAGTCGTCTTTAAGAGTTAAAATAGGGCACACCACATTCTGGACAGATTCGACAATTGTTCTTGGTTGGCTTAAAATGGTACCTAGTAGACTCACTACCTTTGTTCGCAATAGAGTAGGAGATATCTTGGAAAGGACAGGGAAGGATTGCTCTTGGAGGCATGTTCCAACTAATCATAATCACAACTAAGCTGATCACTTGTCGCGAGGTGTTGATATAGCTTCTGTCCCGACGCTTGAGTTGTGGTGGTCTGGGCCAAGTTTTTTGACAAAGGATGTGTCACAATGGCCATCCAATAATATCGTTGCTGGATCACTGCCAGATCTTCGAGCAGAGGTTTCATTGCATGTTTCAATTAATACTAACAATGATATTGGAAAAATTATTGACTTTGATAGATTTTCTAATTTCCTTAGGTTAAAGCGTTGCATGGTTTACGTGTTAAGGTTTATTAAAGCATGTAGAAAACAGAATATTAATTCTCAATTCATATCAGAAGATGAGCTGCGACATGCGTTGAATGTAATAACTAAAATATCTCAGCGAGAGTCATTCCCTGAATATGAAATGTTATTTAAAAAGCGGAAAATACCCCCCAAAAGTCAACTTTTAAAATTTAATGTTTTCTTGGACGATGACAATATCATGCGTGTAGGCGGTCGATTAGACAATTCCCTGTTTGCTTATGATAAAAAACACCCGATCTTAATACAGTCCACTCATAGATTTACGAAGCTTTTGTTTGATTATGAGCACAGGAAATTGTTTCATGCAGGACCACAGTTACTTCTTGCATCTATCCGGGAAACCTATTGGCCTATTGGAGGACGTAATTTGGCTAGATTATGTTACCATAAATGCATGTTATGCAAGCGACTGAAAGCGCAAGTGGTTGCGCCCCTGATGGGTAATTTACCTGCTACTCGAGTGATGTCTGGAGGTTACCCGTTCGAGTCCGTAGGAGTAGATTACGCGGGTCCTATAATGAGCGCGAGTCGACAGGGTCGTGGGTGTCGCCTTCTTAAAGTTTACATAGCTATTTTTGTGGTGGCGCCACTGCGCACAGTAAACACTAGCTCCCGTATTTTAATTCGATTTTTATGAATAAAAGTTAATAAACAAGTGTAAAAATGTTAAATACGTGTTGAATAAACCGCTACAAAAAACATAGTGTATTATCTTAATGGACTTTTGTGTGCTTATTGCCAAAATTTTAAATATAAAAGTGGTCTGTAACGTATTCGCAATTTGAAATTTGTTCTCTATTAAAACAGATTTTTTTTTCTATATTTCCATCGCCTTGATTGTTTGCTGATTACGAAGAATAATAAGAGTGAATCATAATCATTTCTGAATCACAAAACAAAGTTTTAACTCATCGTCAAGTGCATGCAAAATGGAGAATGTTACAGTAAGACGCCCCATCTCTAAATCATTGTCTGCACACGACCTACAGTTAACAGACGACGAGTCAATGTTGAGCTGCAGCCTAAATGAATCTGCGCACAGTGCAAGACAAGCCTTTGACTCCGAGGAAGTATTAGACCTAAAGAACCAGATAGCAAACTTGCAGGTAAATTTAACCAGTGCACATGAAGAAATTATTAATCTACATACGGAAATTACTACTCTTAAACGTACTATAAATGACAAAGACCAGAAACTCACAGTCTTGAAGAAAATCTCATCTTCACAATCGTCGCCGTCCAGCCTAAAATCCTCAAAGTCGAGGAAAATCACAAATATATGTATGAACACCTCAAGGACATCACCCATACACAAACAAAGCACTGTATGCCGAAACATGTCACTTATATCGACTCCTACGAACACACAATGCAATCAAGGTCAAGGTAATCATTCTTCTGTACAAAAATATGATTGCAAACCGGCGCACGCGGCGGAAAAAGTCCAACTGAAGGCAGGCAGTTCGAGAAAACCACGGATTTATATAGTGGGCGATCAACAAGTTCGGAAGTTATCGACTGAGATGTTTTCTTCGCGACTGGATACTTGGAATGACATTTACTCGATTCAAGGACTAATTAGACCCCATGCAACCTGTACCCAGACACTGATAGATTGTGAAAATTTAAGTAATAAACTAAATGAAGAAGATATTGTAATCTTAGGTATTGGTTGTAATGATAAAAATCCTACGAAATTGTATGCGGACCTATGTAACATATTGCATATATTGAAAAATAACAAGGTTTTTATCATTAACGTTTTTTGGAATCCGTATTTAAATACTTATATGTTGAATAGTATGGTTAGTCTGCTCTGTAAATGCTATAAAAATTGTACCTTTATTTCGCATAATCTAAATTTTAATTATATAAAGTCACTAAGTCATAAATTAAATATTGAAATTGATTATATTAACTATTGCAATAATTACATAACTGGGTCAAAATTAAAACGGAAATCTTTAGTTCAGTCCTTTACCCATAAATTAAATTATATAAATAAAACTGAAAGCTATATAGGTAAAAATAAAAGAGCAACAAACACATACAGAAAAGGAACTATTCCATTTTACTTTGAGAAGCAAAAAAATAAGTTACAAAAATTGAGTTCAAAAATAAACACTTGCAATGAAAATAAAGAGAAAAAAGGTACCATTCCCTATTATTTCAAGCTTGAGAGATCAAAACAATCTACTCATGATCAGCCCGAAGATTTAATTTCCCAGCCCCAGTTATTTCGTTAATACATATAATAATACAATTACTATCTTCCATCAAAATATTGCAGGAATACTGAATAAAATCGACCTTTTTGAGCTAACCCTGCAGAATCTTAATAGCAACACGCAGTTAAGAAACATTGATATTATCTGCTTAACGGAAACTTTTGTCAAAAGGGGAAGTGAGCAAAATTTAAAAATAAGAAAGTATAATGTAGGAGCCCAGTTTACCAGGAAAAATCAGAGGCGTGGTGGCTGTTGTATTTTATTAAAAACGTACTTAGACTTTACCCCACTACGCGATCTTCAAAAGAAGGTTGAGCCAATTGAAAACCACTTCGAATACTGTGCTGTACTAATAAACTCGCTAAATCTAATAATTGTATGTATATATCGTACTCCAGCTTCAAATGTTAATATTTTTTTTGAAAAACTTGAATATTTACTATGTAAGCTGAACGTTATTAAGGGTAAAAAGAATATAGTAGTCTGTGGAGATTGGAACATTAACATACTCACTAAAAATAAGATGTCTGAACAACTTTTATCGCTTTTAACTAACTACAATCTTATTAATCATATAAATAAACCCACAAGGAAGCTGTCCTGTATTGATGTAATTGTCAGTAATATAAAGAGTGTTAATCCGCAAATACACTACCTCGCGTTGTCTGATCACGAAACTGCTCAAACTATTCAGTTTTCAACTACCCCTAAAGCTATTAGGGAAAAAAAGGTAAAAAATTTAACTATTGGCAAAAGAGATTTTTCCAAAAGCAATATTGAGAAGTTTAAGGAATGTATATCGGCTCTAACTTTCAATGATGTACTGAATGAGAATAGTACACAGAAAGCTTTTAACATCTTCCACGATGAATTAATACTCTTTTTCAATCTATGTTTTCCAAAAATTGTAATTAAAATAATAAATAAAGATATCAGAAATACATGGATCTCTAAAGGTTTAAAAAAATCTTGTGTGATGAAAAGAAAACTATATCTAGAATACAGAATGTCTGCAGCAAATAAGCGTCTCAATAAAACTAAATACAAAAAATACTCCCATTTATTAAAATCGTGCATAGCAATATCTCAAAGCATATCTAACACAAATTACATACATAAATCTAAAAATAAATGTAAGGCAGCCTGGGATGTTATAAGCTCAAACGCAAATACTAAGAAATTATGCAATGAAATAAAAGAGATAAAAAACAAAAATGATATAACTCTCACTCAGCCGATAGAAATTGCAGAAGAATTCAATCAATATTTTTTAAATACATGCACCTCAAACATTGATAGTTATAGTAATAAAAACACATGTATAACAACTAAAACAATACCAAATAACTGCAGCACTCTGTTTCTAACACCAGTTAGTCCACACGATGTGTACAAAGTCATAATCGGATTAAAAGATACAAACTCAACGGGATATGATGAACTAAGTACTAAAATAATTAAAACATGTGCAAACTCCTTAGCCTTACCTCTAAGTCATATTGTCACCCCCATATGCTCCTCATGTCGGAGGCCTGTGGGAGGCAGGAGTAAAGTCTGTGAAGCATCATTTACGGCGAGTAATAGGAAATTGTAATCTGACGTACGAACAGTTGAACACAGTCCTAGTTCAGATTGAAGCCATATTAAACTCGCGTCCGCTCACACCCCTTTCATCGGATCCAGCCGACCTGCAGCCGCTCACGCCGGGACACTTCCTCATTGGGCGACCTGTGACCGCCCTACCAGTACCTAACTATGAAAACACTGCCGAGAACCGGCTGACGAAATTCCAGCGCATAGAGCAATTACGGCAACACTTCTGGACTAGATGGAACAAAGAATACATTAGTGAGCTGCAGAGCAGATCTAAATGGCGCTTGGATCAATCTTCTTTGAAAATCAATGAGCTGGTGGTGTTGAAGGAGGATGGTCTTCCCCCTCTCAAATGGAAACTGGGAAGAGTCGTCGCAGTTTGCCCTGGTTCAGATGGAGTAGCCAGGGTAGCAGATATCCGGACGGCTGGTGGAGTTGTGCGGAGATCCTTTAGCAAAATTTGTCCGCTGAGACAGGAGCTCTGTTGAAAGCGAGCTTTCAACGCGCCCGGGCATGTTGCGGCCAAAGACTTTATTTAAAAGAACATTAATTATTATCTGTGATTCAAATCTGTGTTTTTATGATTTTTAGTTTATCTGTGCTTTTATTCTCTTCTTGACATGAGTCTATGGTCTTGACATTGGTTGTAAAAATTTAAATTTGAATTTGAAAATTGCAATACAACGTTACTAATCTTTGAAGAAAATGGTGTAATTATTTCATTCACCAAATTATCCTGAAGTATCCCGAGTTCCTGACATTTTGCTGCTTGCTCCTGAGGTCGGCCGCCACCAGCGAGGATACCTGGAGCCCGCTGCCGCCAAGACAAGCTTTTTCCGCTGTAAAAGTATGGTAATATATTCTAATTAGGTACTATTTTTAGAGGTTTTTTACCCGAAAGGTACCCATTAATAATTCTTTTTCAATGATGTGAGTGGCATTTGCGATGCAATATTTTGGTGTAAAGGGCAGCATAAATGGCCGCAATGGAACTTAGAGGTTCAGAATGTTGAGTTCATTGCGGTGCATCTAGCGCTTAATTAATAATTATCATTTAATATCGGATGAACTTCACATTAGTATCGTCTTTCCTTGCTAACAAAAAACTCTTACTTAGGTAATAATTTACAAATAAAAAAAACAAAGCATTGTATTCAATACTTTTTTAGCTGAATATGAAAGCGCAATTAAATTGTTTTATATGCGAGTTAAAATAGTGATGAAAAAATAGTAGAAGCTTTCCTTTGCAATCGAGAAACTCTGCAGAGTATTGCTTTCCTAATGCCTTTAGGTATATTCCTTCTACTCCTCCTCATATAATATTCTTAAAATAGGCATTGGTCCATCACTATAATATTTATTTTGATTGTTATTGTGAGTGTACTATTCGATTGTACACATTACTAAACTAGGCAAGGTAGGCTAGTAACAGTAGCTTAGAATAAAATCCGTAAGTAATTTTTTCCTAGAAATTTTACCCAGAACTTGCTCAAATCTTTGCGTGCATCGTTAAAACTACTAACGCCATCTATTGCTAAGTGACAACAACTCTCCGCTTCGGAGTTCAGTCCTGAACCCTGAACTAAACTGAAATCCCAAGACCGGTCAGCCGTCAGTATGCGTTTAGACGTGGACGCAATCGGGCGTAAAGTGAAAAATGTATTTCTCGCGAGTCATTACACAGGTTCGTTGTAATAAATCGTCGTACGGGAGTGTGTTGGACGTGTGTCGTGCCGTATTTGTGGTTGCCTATTTTTATTTATGTGAATTTTGTATCAGTAATGTCGTGAAATTAGTTTTGATTCTTTCTACAAAAATGTATATTTCAAGTATTTGGGATTTTTATCACACTTAAGTACTCGTATATGCACAAAGCTACAACTTTTTCCTTTGCAATCTATACTAAGAAGAGTCCACAGCAAACTCAGTGTTAATAACACTCTAGACTTAATAAAATCCATAACCAAAGCATCACACAAACGAATTGTGGATTGGCAGGCTTCATACACATATTTTGAGCAAATTGTTACAATTCTCAGGCATTCAGATTTATCTGCTCATACTTTTACCAAAGCATTTGTGGTTCAATAGTCTAAACCTTCTTTAATGTCCCATTGCTGGGCACCGAAAGGAGAATATATTTTGTTTTTTTCTTTTCTTTATTTTTTAAGAATACTTTGTTTAAGATTTGTCTTACTTTTTTAAACAATTAAAAAGTGAAATCAGAAAATACAAATTTTCCTCCAACCTCTATGACATCACTGCTTACCTCTTTTGCCTAGACATAGACTCGAGGAAGTTTTTCAAAGCCAAGTTCAAATAAAAAAGAACTGCCGAGCAACGTACGTGTTTAATATTACTAGACCCATCTTGGGCGCCATTTGCACGTGTTTATTTAGTTTACTGACGTCAATCTTGTATATTGTTTCAGATCTGCTTCATAATATTATGTTGGACGTCTCAACGAGATGAAGAAGACAACAGGAATCGTCGATACAGATACTTATAAATATTATGCCTCTTTTAGTCACACTAATATTATAGAGATAAATGTTTTTAAATCAGAAATGAGGAGATCCGTAGACGAACCAAAGTCACCGACATAGCTCAACGTATCGCGAAGCTGAAGTGGCAATGGGCGGGGCACTTAGCTCGTACGACCGACGGACGTTGGGGACCCAAAGTACTGGAATGGCGACCCCGCACGGGTAAGCGCAGTGTTGGCAGACCTCCGACCAGATGGACTGACGACATCAAAAGAGTCACGGGAAGGCGCTGGATACAAGTGGCGCAGGACCGTGCGGGCTGGAATTGCAGGAGACCTTTGTTCAGCAGTGGAAGAAGTGGCATTATTTTCCTAGTTTACATAAACGACATCACAAAGGCAACCACACATCCCTGTGTATTGTTTGCGGACGATACAACACTATTAGTAAAATGTAAGAATAAAAAAACTTATGAACAAGACATTAATAGCACTATAAAAGACATGATTAATTGGCTACATGATAATGACCTAAAAGTAAATTTAAAAAAAACTAAAATGATGCAATTTCATTATTATAATACTAAAACTTTTCCAAAAAACATTGAAATTAACAATACGAAAGTAATACGAAAGTAGATTAGTAATACGAAGTAGAAATTAGTAATACGAAAGTAGAAGAAGTTGACATTCAAAAGTTCTTAGGTATAATTTATGACAAAAACTGTAACTGGAAAGCACATATTGACTATATCTGTACAAAGTTGGACAAATTCATATATGCCTTAAGGCGTTTAGTCCTTACAGTGTCGTTAGACGCGGCCTTGAGTGCATATCATGGATATGTATCATCCGTGTTGTCATATGGTTTAATACTTTGGGGTAATTCTGTTGATTTTATAAGAGCGTTCCGACTACAAAAGAAATGCATAAGGGCTATATGTAATGTTGGGCCATTAGAAAGCTGTAGGCCACTTTTTAAAAACTTACGCATCCTTCCACTACCTTGTATGTATATCAGGGATATGTGTATATTCGTAAAAAGACATTTAAAATATTTCAAACGTAACTGTGAAATTAATATGAATAGGTCTGTAAGATATCCCGAAAGACTCTGTATAGGGAAACTGTGCTGCAGTACATTTATGAAAAGCCCTTATTGTATGGCAGTAAAAATCTATAATAAGTTACCAAGAGACTTTGAAAAATTGACGCTAAATACATTTAGAAGGAAACTTGACGAATATCTAATTGAAAAAGGTTATTATGATATTAAAGAATATTTAATGTAAGTAATTTAGCGATATAATTCAGTGGAACTTTTAATAATTCATTCATTATTGTTTATTAGGACTAAAATTCAATCTGTTGTAAATTTATTATTGTTAAATTAATTATGTTTATATTTGTATAGATCACTTCCTACTCAATTGTAACTTTTGCATGCCTTAAAATGGTAGAAACATTGAAACGCTTATATTATTGTAATAACATCTGTATTTGACATGTTTTTAGCAAATAAACTTGATTGATTGATTGATTAATTGATTGATTGACGTCCGTCGGCTGAAACGAACGAACGAACGAAATGTTTTTAAAATTTACTTTTTTTGTTATAGTGCTTCACACACTAGGTATAATTATAAATTATAAGTGTATCAAAATTATCGCTGCCAACGGGATTCGAACCCGCAACCACCACCTGTCGCGAGTGGCCGCTCTACCGATTGAGAATATAATTAGTAGCGATAATTTTGATACACTTATAATTTATAAATGTTTTTGTATGTCACTTCTTGACGATAAAACTACTGAACCAAGAATTGAAATATTATGCCCAAGATTAACCTAGACTGCTTTATGAACAGTTTTGTAGCTGTGCCATATATATAACTAATCGAATTTTTTGTTATTTTACACAGATTTTCGCATTGATATAATCCTTCAATAGCTTCATAAAGATTTCTGGAAAACAAAATAAAGTATTTAAATATTATGGTTAAGCAGTTACACGATCTCTACTTAAAAATCAAGACAATTTGCCTTTTTTTTAATTGAGTATATTTTACCATATTTCTCTCCATAGTGATTAATTATTATTATCTATCTATCAATGCAAAACTAAAAACCACGCTTTCTCCTTTCAGAACTCTGCTGTCCAAAGAAGAAAACTTGAAGAAGGCTTCTCAGATGACTCTTCAAGCAGCTTCAAAGATCCGAATCATTCCTTGCGTTGATGTGTGACATGCATTACTAATTGTACTGTTGCATTGACGCAGGGATATTACCACTTCCCTACTTTACGAAGCAGTTCGATATCTCGTCAACAGATGGCGCTGTTACAAAATTTTTGTAAAAAGCAAATGATAAACGTGGATATTTTTTAGGCGAGTTGTTTTTCAAAGTTGATCATGCAATAATGATACTGAATCAATATGAAATACGCTACGTTAAGAGGACTGGAAAGATGTGACGTATGTTGAAGCCAAAAATTTCTCAAATGTGGCGTCGCGCGTCGTACATTTTGGTACCGCTGCCGGTCGCATACATTAGCGCCATAAAAATGTATGGGTGATGTAGTGCTGATTTTTTATTATGTTTAATCAATGTAGTGAATACAGTATAATATATAGTATTACTAGCTGATGCCCGCGACTTCGTCCACGTGGGATAAAAACTATTCTATCTTTTAAGTTGGACCAAATGACAGATATTCACGAAGTTTGAACTAAATCGGTTCAGTAGTTTAGGAGTCCATTGAGGACAAACATTGTGACACGAGATTTATATATATTAAGATGGCGACTGAGTTAATTAATAGGAGTTCAAATAAACTGACTTCTTCCTAACGTTTATCATTTGCTTATTCTAAGAAGGGCACAGAAGATACAAGAGCAGAAGAGAAGAGAAGAGAAGAGAACAGAAGTACAGTGACGTGCCCTTGTCATTCCTTCGGCCCGGTGTGTTGTATGCTACTGGACGGAGAACTGATAAGGGCCTGTTATGTACCATATCTACTGAAGAAGAACGGAGAATCCGAAAATTCTAACCAACATTATTCTAATCTAACCTTATTTATATCATATTTTAATCTTACATGTGACTTACGATCTTGATGTGTGTGTATTATTGTATTAATATTAATTTTATTTAATCCTCTTCAACACACTTGCTCATAAAGTGGCTCTAATTTCACCGCAATTAGGCACATAATGACACCTATAATCGCAAACTGTGACTTTTTCATTACTATTATTCACTAGTGAGTTAGACAGTTTTTTCAACACACTTGCTCATCGCAAACTGTGATTTTTTCATTACTATTATTCAGTTGTGAGTTAGACAGTTTTTTTAATTTTATCTACTAAATAAAATTATTTTTAGTATTATTTTATTCACAAGTGTGTTGAAAAACGTCGTTTGATACACGTGAGTATTGATGATTACCGTCCTGACCCTCACCTAACGCCTCGGGTCTCAATGGCGCCTCAGCGGTAATCACCAATTTTACTCACTTGTACCATAAACTACTATTATATCTACGCTCATAATAGTCTGAAATTGAAATTATGAAAGGAAAATGTGTCATATTGATCTAATTTACATCTATAATACATCTATAAAAATAATAAAAAATATTCATTATAACATTGTTTTACCACGTTTTACTATTATAATATAAATAAATAAATATACAGTATGTCCGGGATCGAACTAGCGATAAATTTTCAGGGAATGTTCTACAACTAAAGTCTATAACTCCCTAAAAAGCAAAAAATCCCCCATTAATGGGGATGCCTCCTTTACCCCTTCCCGGTAGAGCCATTTCAATTTTGGTTGCGTTTTTTTGGGTATTTAGGTATTCAAAAAATCAGTAATAACTTGAAAATCTATTGCTTCACATGTTCTGAAATGGTGTCATTCGATTTATTTCAATGTCATTCAAGTACTAAGAGAGCCTTGTCGAACTGTACAACTAATTTGTTACTTGACGTTTGTAACTCATAAATGTTACATCTATACTAAGGGCCGGTTTCCACCAAAGCCTGCTCTCCGGAACTGAGGGGAGAGGAGATGCCAAAATGACGAAATCTGATAGGTTACTTAAACACAGCCTCTCTCCGCTCCGCTTTGGTGGAAACTGGGCTTAATTATCTAGATAATGAACCGATTTGTAGGGAATACAAGATACTTTATCCCGCGACTTTTATATAATTTATAATATTATGAGTATGTATAAAGAATTTTGAAAGCGCGCGTATTATTGTCTATCTTCATTTTTATAGAATTTACATAATGTTAAATAATATATGATTTAATAATATTATTTTTATTGTGAGTTGTGATAATGCATAATAATATAAATGTTTTAAATACTAAATTAATTTTTTCACAATAAATAATTTCAAATGAAACTGTGTTTAATTGACTATTAGGTACTTTAATATAAGTATTAAAAAGTACCTGTGCACAGAATTCCTCCCGTAGTAGGTCGAGGATTCAATTCCTAGGACAGACCACTGTATGTTTTTTTAGGGTTCCATACCAAAATGGTAAAATGGAACCCTCATGGTGAGACTTTCTCCGTCCGTCCGTCCGTCTGTCACACTCGATTATTTCAGTAACTATCGAAGCTAGCGACTTGAAATTTGGAATAGTTTTAGGTAATAGTGACCCGACGTCATAACAATCGTAAAAATTTGAAAATTGTTTTTATATCTATTTCAAAAAGGGGGAAAACCGGGACTTCGAATTTTCAAAATGAGATAACAATATTGAGTGGGGTATCATATGAAAGGGCGTTACTTGTGTATTCTAAAACCGATTTTTATTTATTTTTATGCCTGATAGTTTTGGAATTATTGAGCAAACTGTCGAAAAAAATACCGTTCCCCCCCTTATCTCCGAAGTTTATCAATCGAAAAATCTGAAATAATTATGATCAATAAACATTAATGTATATTTTACAGGAAAAATAAAATCAACTCCCTAACTATTATACTTATCTTGATAATAACAATAAACCACCAAAAACAAAGTTACGTTTGCGGTTCGCCAACAAAAGTACTTACATGTAAATTATACTCGTAAATTCATGAACAAAAGTGATTCTTTTAATGTTTTACTTCTTTTATAGAATGGAACCCTCGGTGCGCGAGTCCGACTCGCACTTGGCCGGTTTTTTTTTTTTTTAAATTAGGTCTATTTTGGCAGGTAGGAAGCTTCGGCCGCGTCTGGTTTCAAGCTTGGAGTCTGGTGTTTTGACTACTTCTCCGACGTGCCACGGGCTCAGATTCAAGGTTGCGGGTTCGATTCCCGCCTCGGCCCTTTTTGTATATAAACTAATTTCGCTCTGGTCTGCACCTTTAGCAGTCATATGGCTATATACGCTAAAAATAGAAATGGAAAGGAAAACATTGTCATACATTTTGAATTTCCTTCGAAAGCGATGCAAAAGTAAAATAAAAAACGCATGGATGATTAGAGCTCAGGTCTGGTGGGAGGCTTTGGCCGTGGCTAGGTACCACCCTACCAGCAATGACGCACCGCCAAGCGATTTAGTGTTCCGGCGCGACGCTGTGTACTTACTCTTTTTTTTAACTACATACAAAAAGGCTAGCGCTTGACAGTGATCATACCTGATGGCAAGTGATGATACAGTCTAAGATGGAGCACGCTTGCCTAGGAAAT
Organism: Coenonympha glycerion; assembly: GCA_963855885.1. Classification (NCBI taxonomy): domain Eukaryota; kingdom Metazoa; phylum Arthropoda; class Insecta; order Lepidoptera; family Nymphalidae; genus Coenonympha; species Coenonympha glycerion. The sequence goes on from OY979653.1 coordinate 8,397,019, forward strand.
GCCTATTCACTCTTGATGTGAAGGCGCCCAGGTTGTAGGTGGTGGGGAAGACAGTGCCTGGGAGGGTATTTCAGACCATTGTAGTGCGTATCAGGAACGAGGAATCAAACCGTTTCGTACACGTCTTTTATACGTCTACTATGTACCTATGGATGAAAGCCTCTTCGATGCCTTACTGTTCTAATGGTAAAAAGGTGACGTCGGAACCAAATTAAATAGTTCCTGAGCACTCTTTCCGAAGTATAGGTATTCTATAGAATACTGACAGACAGGCAACTTTTACTTCGAGGCTTTTTTTTTTCTTTTTTTTTACGCTATACAAGTTAGTACTTGACTGCGATCTCACCTGATGGTAAGTGATGATGCAGCCGAAGATGTTAGCGTACTGACTTGGAAGGGGTAAGTTATGTCACCCCAACGGTTTCTACACAGCATCGCACCGGAACGCTAAATCGCTTGGCGGTACGTCTTTGCTGGTAGGGTGGTAACTAGCCACGGCCAGAGCCTCCCACCAGACCAGACCTGAGCCAATTTAGAAATTATAAAATTCCAAAGTGGCCCGTGGCGAGAATCGAACCCGTGACCTCCCACTCGAATCCGAGCGTGCGTCCCCTGCGCCAGGGAGGTCGTCAAAGAGTTTAGAGTTTTTTGTGAAAGAGTATCGGGTTACCGATGAGTCTTCTAGCACCATCCACCGAATCCAAAGCATCAATCTGTTACTTGGCAGAGCCATCCCAACTCTTCCCTAGTTAGTACGATAACATCATCAGTAACATCACTTCCCATCAGGTGAGATCGCAGTCAAGTACTTAATTGTAATTAATAGAAATCGGCCAAGTACGAGTTCCCTTACTAAAATATTTATTTTATTCTTTTTTATATTTTTTGTTAAAATCAACTGGAAAAATTTCAAGTCTGTAGCTATTATACGATTCAAGAGATACACCTGGTGACAGACGGACGGACGGACGGACAGCGAAGTCTTAGTTATAGGATAATGAATTTTTAAACTTTGAACTAGGAACCCTAAGAACAGTGTTTGTAACAAAACTCCTTCAAAACGGCTTAACCGATTTCATAAAAACTTTTCGCGTATATTCGAGACATGAAATTGGGACCTAAGATATTTTGCATGCGTCTTAGTGAAAAAAAATGTTTATATGGCACAACAAAGATTACCGGATCTTCTAGTTCATTTGTGATTATCTTACCTATGGTCCAGTAATAGCAAAATCATGTTTAAACGAAATTGCAACGTGTATTGCCAGAGGCGTCGCGCTACACAGCATCACTCCACTACGCGTGCTTCGGACACCTGCATTAATGGATATTAAATGTTTTACAAGCATACGATTATGACGACCTCCGTGGCGCAGGGGACGCACGCTCAGATTCGAGTAGGAGGACGCGGGTTCGATTCCCGCCACGGGCCACTTTCGAATTTTATAATTTCTAAATTGGCTCAGGTCTGGTCTGGTGTGAGGCTTCGGCTGTGGCTAGTTACCACCCTGCCAGCAAAGACGTACCGCCAAGCGATTTAGCGTTCCGGCGCGACGCTGTGTACAGAAACCGTTAGAGTTGAGTTTTCTTAGCCATTCCAAGTTAGTACGATAGCTTCTTCGGCTGCATCATCACTTACCATCAGGTGAGATCGCAGTCAAGTACTAACTGCGACAGGGAGGTCGCTATGACGGCTTCACGGTAGAACAACTGACACCGCGATGGTTCCAATCCGAAAGAAAGAAGTCCTATTAACGTGAAATCAACAGGTCTGCCCGCGAAATTCAAAATGTTCGTGGTTTTTTGCAATTTGTACGCTAATAAGACATGATAGGCTTATGGCAATCAATTTGCGAGAGTGGCAGTATCATCTTTACATGATTATATCAAAATCTTTGCATAAAAATGTGTATCCTAGGTAATTAGTCCGAGTATCGAGTTTTATGTGAGTAACTCGCAAATCTCGGACTAATTTCTTTAACTCGACACTTTCGAGCAGAGATTTTTATATAAACACGTGAAGAAGATATTGGGATTATCGCAATTTGACGGCCATAAGCCTATTATGTCTCATTAGCTTAAAAATCGCGAAAAACCACGAAAAATTTGAATTTCGCGTGCACACCCGTGGTGTGCTCCTTAGAGCATTGGTGTAAATCTACGGCCCCGAGTGTAATACAAAATTTACATTTATACAAAAAATGTCCCGAGAAAACCTATATAAACGAGGGTACATGACTATTTTTATAAACAAACTAAAACATTGTAATTTATTAAGATATAAACCCTTTGCTTAAACCAATTAATTATTTATTAATTAATACAGCCTAATTTTGCTTAAGTGCGTTTTGTATTTCATTAGGTCGGGTCACTTTTTAGCGGTGACCCGAAATCCTTAGTATTATACTAGCTGATGCCCGCGACTTCGTCCACGTGGGATAAAAACTATTCTATCTTTTAAGTTGGACCAAATGACAGATATTCACGAAGTTTGAACTAAATCGGTTCAGTAGTTTAGGAGTCCATCGCGGACAAACATTGTGACACGAGATTTATATATATTAGATATCAATGGGGTAAGATAGAGAAAATACACTTGATACTCCAGAGGATCATAGAGTATTCTATCAGAAAAATGCTTTCTTCATGACCACCATTATAATAATAATAAATATTCTTTTTCACAGTGACAGTTCACATCATACTATTTAAGAAGAATGTGGGTGTTTTACTAACTTACGACTACTCCCCCTTAACACCACATTCTACTTACGACTACTCCCCCTTAATACTACATTTACATATGACTCATAAGGACCAACGAAAATAAGTTTAAATCTAACTTAAAACAAAACATACATGAACAAAACAAATAATTAACACAGGTATCATGGAAACAAAAAAATAAGCTAAATTTTTTCAATTTACGATAAAATAAATAAAATAAAATAGCCTTTATTTCACTGAAAAATTATACAAACTGACTTTGTGTTATACATTTTTGTAGGTGTACATAGCTTCTTATATAATATTAGTTAGCTACATTCTTCATATACCTATTTTTATTTACTATAAACTTATTACTTAACCTTAGCTTAAGTTATACTCGTTATATTCGCAAAGATCATTTAAAGTTTTTTTTTTAAGTAAAGACTTTTTCAAAACATTATTTGTTCTTTGATGTTGTTGTGATTGCTGTTTGTATGAATTACAATAATATAATGATTATATATTACGATATAATTTACGATATTAAAGGTATTTTTACTACCCAACTCTTTCTTTAATGAAGTAATTTTAGAGCGAAAATTTCACGCATTGGAAGCTTCAAAATTATAGTCGGAAAAACTCGCGGGAAACGTGAAAAAGTGCACTGGAAAGCGTATCTTTTAGAGTAGTTGGTATTTTTTACGAAATGCAGTAATTAGCACACTAGACTGTAACATGAGAGATTTTATAGAGGCTTGCGATGGAAGGTCCTTGATTCGAATCCGGTGGTACTTTAAATTATTCTGACGACCTCCGTGACGCAGTGGTGAGCTTGGATTCGAGTCGGAGGTCGCTGGTTCGATTCCCGCCACGGGCCACTTTGGAGTTTTATAATTTCTAAATCGGCTCAGATCTGGTCTGGTGGAAGGCTTCGGCCGTGGCTGGTTACTACCCTACTAACAAAGACGCACCGCCAAGCGATTTAGTGATCCGGTGCGATGCTGTGTAGAATCCGTTGGGGTGAAGTTACTTACCCCTTCCAAGTTAGTATGATGACATCTTCGGCTGCATCATCACTTACTTGTATAGAGTAAAAAAATATATACTTTCCGTATTCTGTGAAAAGTGACTGACTGACTGAAAAATAAATTGATTGAATAGCTTCTCAAACCGCTGGACATAATTATAAGTACTGCATTAGTATCTCAAACACAGGTGCACTCTCTATTCCTTCTTTGTAATAATCAGAAGAGACGACAGGTAACAGCTCTGACACTCCCGGAAATTGATCAGGCGCAGGATCGACGGCTTAACGTATTCTCCGAGGCACGGGCCGAAACCCCTAAAATTTCGAAACTTCGGGTTAGAATACCCGAATTAAAATATTGGATTTTGTATTAAGACATTCTTACTACCTACCTAGGTATTAAGAATGTCTTAATACAAAATCCAATAATAAATTAAACAGGATCTCGTGATCTACTGTCGAACATGTTCATCACTGGAACAACGCAGTTTTGAATGATATCAAAACACAAGTAAATAATTTAAAAATTAAAAAACACGACTGCCCTGTGGTAAAATGACTTTTCCAAAAAATGACTTTTTCCAAAAAAATACGGCCCATGTTACTCAGGATGATATAAGGATTCTAACGATACCCCATAATATGTCCCAGTCTATTCAGCCGTTCAGAAGTTATGGTGGAATAAAGAAACTCACATACATACATACATACATACATACATACATACAAACATACATACATACATACATGAGCCCTAAAAACATACAGTCCTTTCTTGGGCAGTCGTGTAAAAAGTATGACGTTGATTGATTATACCATCTCACCTGATGGTAAGTGATGATGCAGCCGAAGATAGAAGATGGTTAGCAACCACTAACGGTTACTACACAGCATCGCACCGAAACTCTAAATCGCTTGGCTTCGCTGGTAGTGTGGATCTAGCCACGGCCGAAGCCTCGCACCAGTTTATAAAATTCCAAAGTGGTCTGTAGCGGAAATCGAACCCGCGACCTCTCACCAAAGTTTCAACGCCACCATTATCCACACGCAAACACCATTCTCTTAAAGTACACGGGGACATCCTCAGGAAATGTTGACTTGACTATGCGAGATTGTATAGTCGAATTATATTAAGTTTCGACAAGCGCAAGGAAGGAAAAGTCAGAGGAAAAAAACACAAAGTAAAAAGCAAACATTTTGTGTAAGTTTTTCTTTTCCTCGGATAATATTTGTTCAGATACATATTTTTGTATATTTTACACGAATAGATATTATTTCAGGTTTTTTTTGAAAGAAAAACATACTTCTGCGAAGTTTTGCAGGACAGCGGTGGCATGGAGTTTAGAAAATATTTATCATTATAATCTGAATAAAATTTTAATACTGACCGACTGACTGACAAACAACAAAGTCTAAAAGGTAACATTAGCCTTGAAATGTAGATAAGCACCAAAGAGTTTTTTTTCAACATTTCTAACCTAGATAAAATTGGAAGATCTAGGTTAAATTGGAAGTTAGCCGAGCTTGTCATATCTACGAATACTTACGCATGTTTAGTTATCCCTTTTTTAATGCCGTCAATTTTTTTGTGTGTTATAGATATTTTCTTTTACTTTTGTATGGTATATATTTATTTATGACTATTTGTTAAATGTTATTTTGAACAGAACCTATAACTTGACCCGGCCTCTACACTACTCGCGAAGTTGACCGAAGTGGGACCGAAGTTGAACGGGGCGAGCAGTGTGGAGGGGCACTTCGTCTAACTTCGCAAACTTCGACTCACTTCGGACTCACTTCGGGCAACTTTCATTTGTTGTCGGTTTTTGCGCCCGAGTCAAAGGACGACAAAGCGTTCTCGCGAAGTTCACCGAGTAGTGTGATGACCTACTTCGACTTCGGTAAACTTTTCTGAGTACTTCGCCGAGGAACTTCTCGAGCAGTGTGGCGGTTAGGATGGTAACTAGCCACGGCCGAAGCCTCCCAGCGCCTTTAACATTGCAATGTGAAGTCCTGGGGCGGTCACTGCATCTGATAATTGTCAGGTATATCACTCACCATCAGCGTCTTAGTACAAAACTTTTCTCTCGAGAAATACAGTCTCCAAACTTTACATTCTCAGATACAAAATACGTTATTTAATTAACAAAAAACTGACTTCAACCCTCATCAAATTACGTTGAATACATCCTTTCCAATTAAAAATTCTCATGATTTATCAGAACTGGACTAAATGAAGCGGCACTCAAACAGAGGTGTTGGTTACAGTAACAGTGTCGCGAAATCAATGGGGTTACGGGTTACCCATCTCAGAAATGGCCAACCCAACTAAAAAAGTTTTCACTACTAAAATTTTTCACCATCGACTCTACAGCAGTCTTGGATGTAGAAAAAGAACTTCCGGTGGCGGGGTGCGCCAGCGGCGGTACCAATTAGCGACTTCCGGTGCGCGGCGCGCTCGCAGCGACGCCACAATGCAGCGGGGGGACGTTGTACTACATTCTTAGCCTAAACTCGGGGAGCCTAGAGCCTAAAGCGATCTGGGGGACCTAGGGAGGGTCGAACCTGTCTGTAATTCTCAAAAAACTTTCATTCCTGACATATATCTATACAACATTGTATCTTGTAAATATTTTTGCGAGTCTTTCTAGTCTCGTGTTTAGTTTATATTATATTGGTCTTACCCTTGAAGTCACTGTCAAGAACATCTAATAAATCGGGGTTACTATCATGCCATTGAAGATTTTTTTAATGTAAAGTATTCTTGGAATGTTATGGATATGTTTTCATCTCCTCACGAAATATAATCAAAATTATGCAATAATAATAAGAACAAGGAGAGTCGTATAATAAGCCATTTTTAAAATGACGAAATGCTAAGTTTTCGCCAGTTCTTCTCGGTGCAAACCTGCTATCCGAACTTGGCGGTAGAGTTTTGACTTCTCATAAGAACTTGTGAATCAAGCCTATGTGAAAAATCAAGATCAGGGGGCACGGCAGTGCCCCCGCCAAAGTCAAAGCGCGAAGCAAAACTGCCGTACCATCTTTACAGGAACCATTTCGCCGCATTTTCGGGCTCCTATTTGAGAACCTCTGGATAAGACCAGAACGCTGAAATTTTCGCTATCCAGTAAGCTATAATCACATACTTAAAACCCAAAATTTCAAGTCTGTAGGTCATATAGTTCCGAAGTTATGCGAAAGCAAAGTTTCGCATTTTCGACACTGACTGACTGACTGACTCACTCATGATCATCAAAATAGAACTAGTACTTCCCATAAACTCAGAGAGCTGAAATTTGGTACAGAGTTAGGGTTTAATGGCCACATAAAGGGAAAACTATAAAAACTAGGATAATCGAAGATCTGGAGTACCTGGTGATCACTGCATTAATAACTTTGTAATTCCATATAAATTATATGAGATTACAAAGTTATTTATGCAGTTAATGTATCTAGAAAAACGGACAGAAATATTTTGTAATATTTTGAAGTTTCTACAAAAAGAAGTGAAATCCCACCAAAAACATTCTGTAAAAAACTAGCCAAAGTCAAAATGGAGCTGCTTGTTTATCTCTAAAAAGTACTGAAATCTAGACAAAGTCGTGCCAAGTCTAAGGTTCCTTACTGCGATTTCTTTATTATTATAGTTAATGTTGTGTGACTTGGCCGTTGAAGACCAAGAACCGCTACTCATTGACGATGAATTCTGGCGACAGATTGGTGCAATGGTGTCATGGAGCACCTGGTTTGAACCCTTGTGTACCCTTCAACGGCCAAGTCACGCAACATTAACTATAATAATAAAGAAATCGCAGTAAGGAACCTTAGACTTGGCACGACTTTGTCTAGATTTCAGTACTTTTTAGAGATAAACAAGCAGCTCCATTTTGACTTTGGCTAGTTTTTTACAGAATGTTTTTGGTGGGATTATTATTTTCATTATCATAAATTCCACGGCATTTTTGGATTTTTTAAAGATGACAAATGGATTATGTGTTAATCCGAGTATAAAGTGCCTCCATTCTGAATTTCAGCGAAATCGACGTAAAACTTTTGAAGTTTAGAACCTTCCTAGAGGACGACGGTTTTTAGTTGTGTTTCAATTGTGAACTATAATAACTTTGGATGCAGATGATTTTGCTATAAGAATTCTAACAGGCGTTACTTTTACTTTTTAAAGCACTATTTAATAAAAGGGAACTAATTTTTTGAGCTGTTATTTAAATATTCGAGATGTTATTATGATCAGTTGGAAAACATATTGAGCAGTTATTTAATTTAATGGCGGTTGATTAATTATTGCGACAGTAAAACATGAACAGTAATAAAGAATCAATTAGTCGGTTATTTTATCATACAATATCAATTCTAAAAATAATTTAGCAGTCCAATAACTGAATGAGCGGTAAAAATGATGGAATGAGCGGTTCCTTTTCTCTTAAAGGTTCTCTGAAGTACGCAGTACCTCCAGTTGAAGCTAAAAACATTCCACTCGGACAAAAAAGGAAGTTTTTGTCCGAGTGGTATTTTCACGAAAGTTTTTTATGTAATACACTTCACAATGTCACTAGCTTTCGTAAATAACTCAAATTAACGAGAAATAATAAGAAAAATTATTATTATAAATCACATTTTTTTAGGTTATGTTTACGTATTTTTTGCCAGTTTGCTAATATTTTTACGAAAGATTTGTATCACACTGTCACTAACTTTCGTAAATCACTGCACAAACGACTTAGGGTCCAGGAGCGAGCGAAGCGAGCTCGGGACTTGAGGGCACCCCGACTCGGCTGGGTTAGGTGACGAAGAGGATGGCGGGGCCTGCAAGGCCCCGCCATCCTTCTGAGTGGTTATTTTCTTTTATGACCACCCAGAAATAGGAGCCCCGCGAAGCGGGGCTCCGTCGACTGGCCTTTAAGAAGATTAAAGACATAAATAATGAGAAGAGGTGAAGATTTTTTTAATTTCAAAAAAATATTTCTCGAAAAGTATTAGGCCTCGTACGATTGGGCTTGGGGGGTAGACTCCCCCTACCCCTCCCCTCCCCCTCACCCCCCTCCCATCCCCCCCCGCAACGGGTCCCGTGTCCTAGACCTACCATTCCTTCAGTCAAAGCAAAAGTAATTTAATTTTTCATTACTATTTAAGTACTGTTTTTTTTATTGTATTTTACCACCTCATTGTTTATAGAATTGCTTAGAATGAGATTTCTTACCGACAAATTCCGATTTCTTACTGCCCACGCGTAACCGCTCGTTCAATTTTTTTTACCACCCATTTAATTATTTTCCTGCTCAATTATATATTCACTGATCCAGTTCATTATTTTTTATTACTCATTTTTGTTTACTTTACTGCTTAGTTTTAACTGCTGAACTAGGTTATTAAACATGCCATTTTTAATTTTTAACTTATCAAAACTGCTATTTAGAACTGCCTCTTTAAATCAGTGCCTTAATAAAATTTTGACTTTGTACTGCGTAAATGCACACATAATCAGCGTTATTCATGATAAGGCTCAATAGATTGAGTATTAAAAAGTAGGTAAGAACAATATCTAATTACTTGCCATTTTGACATTAGCTTCCTTCCAGATGGATAGTTTAGCCTAAAATAAATGTAAATGTATTTTATTTTTAAAAATCCCATCTTGTAACATTTGCTTTTAAAATTCGAACACGCATCAGATTGGTCTATAATAGAGATATAAAGTTTCGACCACAAAGTCACATTAATATAGGTACTAAAAGGTTATGTAGGTACCTAGCTCTTTATATTATGTTACAATAATTATTTTAGTGAATAATAAATATAATGTCATATCAAGGCATTTAATCTGGGATTTTCCGCCCTCTTAGCTTATTATACTAAAAACAACCAATAATCATATATTCATAAAAGATAGATAATAACTATGCACGAGTATTCAAAATTCGTGTATTAATATTAACATAAGCAAAATGAATTCTATCTTTAGTGTTTCAGTTTCAAATGAACGCAAGTGGGCGTGCTCGGGGAATGTACGAAAAATAAAACCTCTTTGAATAGAGCCTACCTATACGTGATGCCGGCACGTTTGGAGTGCTGAAAAATGTTGATAGTGATGTGCTTTGACTGTTGTATCGATAATTATTAGGGACACTTCACATGGGCCAATAGAAAATTACTAGTGCAGGTACCTACTGAAAAACATCAAAAATACTACATAAGCGAATTTGAAAAAGCTGTTTATCTGTATAAAAATCTGATTGATAAATCATCAGGCAGTCTTATTTGGCATAGTTACAGATATCTGTTAAAACGTTAATATCCGCTAAAAGTTCTTACAAAATTCAACCCCTATTGGGCTAAAATAGAGATCATGCATCAGGATTCACGACTTATAGACGCAGAACTTTTTAAGACGTTTAATAAACCATATTTTGGCCTCATTTGCTCATTTTAAAAAGTCACCTCAAATAAATGCTATCATATTTTTTATAAAATTACCAGCGTGCTATATAATAATTTGTCAATTAGAAGAAAATAGTTTCATTAGATTTAAAACAGTTATGAGGCTGTGAGGCACATTTGCATGGATCGAAAGCGGCAAATCCATCCAAAATTCAAATTGAAAAACGCTTCGATCGTTCAATATTTTAATTGAAAACAAACGATAATTTGCGGAATTTATATTTACAAGTAATCACAGTTATAGACAAGCAATAGGTATATAACTTTAATTACTTTGATATAATGGGCAAAACTAGAAACTGAAGATAGGTAGGTACAGCTACAACGCTTAAAATATCGATACTTAATTTCCAGTGTAAGACCATCTCTACTGTAATGAAACTTCCAAAGTTTGTGTGTATTTAAATAGGCATACTGTACCATATTTGTTTGTAAAAAAAGTCGGCTCTCCATACTAGTTCAATTCATAGTTAGAAATAAATGTAAATATTTTGCATTAACTTCAAATGTATGAAATATTTGCATCTATTGATTGATGTTGCGAAAATAAAAACAGTGTAAATATTACAGATTTTCCCTTTACAGGAAGATTTTTTTATCTTTAATACAGATTAATTCTAATCTTTCACATATAAAAATTTTCATGTCATATTGTTTATAATAATAATCAAGCAAACTCCTTTAGAATGGCTTCACCAATTTCACAAAATTTGACAATTTTTTGTCTTCACAATGCGTAATCGTATTTCTACTAGAAGTCTTATATTAGAACTTGGAAGTCAACATCTTCTGAGGATGTCCCGGTGTTCTATCTTTCGATGAACATATGGAGGGCGCAGCAATGGCGCACCCTCAGTATGATTGCAGGTTCGTGGATTTAAATGAAAGACGGTGTGTCCACAGCGAAGGCGCTTGTTGAAGTAATTTATTTCAAAACTGCTTAGTAATGATTGACAGTTTGACAATTTGTATGTGACGTTGACATGAATGGAGAAAATACAGCATAGCTGACAGCTGAGCACAGATAATGTTAAAATTGGCGTAGACATAATTCCCCCCTCTGAAACGCTGAGGGCGTTTAAGAAACGTTGCTGAATGGAGATGTCAGGTTCTGGTCAGTGCTCCTCTTATGACTCCTCTTGTGGGATTAATGTTCGTCAATCTTGCGATACCGTCAGGGCCAGGACATAATCCACTCTGCCCATTCGCCAGGGAAGTGGAGCGATGTTGTCGTGTTGCAGAATGACCAAGTCTTCTACGCGTAGATTGTCTTTGTGCGCTGCTGCTGCTGCTGCTGGTGCGCTGCTGAAGCTCGCTGATGAGCCCCTTGCCACCGACGCCAGAATTGCTGCCGGTTTTCCTCTGTCCTCGCGTAGCGGTCCAGACTGCTGGTGCTGAGGTCTTCTTTGTGCGGCGACGGCAAGCCTGTCAGCGGCCGGCCGATCAAGAAGTGCCCTGGGGATAGATGGAGCAAATCATTAGGAGAGGAAGACATAGGAACAAGGGACGACTACTTTTGCTAAGAGAATACTCAATTTTGAAATGTTAATCCTTTGATATGATTGATATGATTATGATCAGCTGATTCTTTGTGAAATATTTATGGCAGAAGCTAATGAAAAAAGCATGAATGAATATCGCTGATTTATTTTGCACCTCGACTCTTCTGAGTCAACATCTGACGCTGATCCGCGAATTCAAATGTCAATACCTACAGCATGAAATGGAAAGGCAGGCATCACACACTGTGCTGGGTATCAAAGTTCGACCTTGATGTCTCCTGCAAGTTATGCTATCGCGGACCGTGCGTCGCACTTAGCATTTCCCCCCAGTGGCTAAGCTGTTTATGTGTGAATAAAAAATGCTTGTGAAAACGATTTAATGAAATGCTATGTCTACTATGACGTATGAATCGTATTACGAATGAAAAATTATGTTTAATTGTATGATAATATTAGAATAATTTTCAATGTTGATTAATTCGGTTAATCCAACCGAGTAAGATGCTCGAGTCGCACTAATGTGTACGATTAACTATTAAAGTTGTATTACGTATAGACGCGAGGTATGACGCGCGTAGTTTAGCGACGAGAAGCGCCGCACACAGCTTGAGCCGTGGATTGTCATCGGCTTGCGGTGGGTACCCTCTGCTTCGCGCACAAAAATGTACGCTCGACCTACTGAGTGAGACGATCGTTTTTACATAGATATACGTCCCGTATCCGACTATAGATGAGTCAGAGAATGTATGAATATATTTTGAATGTGTGTCTGAATGAATGATTGTGGTTGCGGGCGAATGTAACCCTAATGTATTGAAAATGTTTAATGTATATGATTTGGCGCAGTAATGACGCCTGAAATGATTTTGCGCAGTAATGACGCCTGTAATGATTTGGCGCAGTAATGACGCCTGTAATGATTTGACGCTGTAATGACGTCTGTAATGTTTTGGCGCAGTAATGACGCCTGAAATGTATTGACGCGGCAATGACGTCTGTAATGTTTTAAAGCTGCAGTGACGCGGCAATGACGTCACTGTCATTATAGATGTAACTTGATATGAAAAATGTAATGTGTTTTAGTATCCAGAGAATTCTGTATTGACTCTAATGGTTGAGAATGAATTCTTTGGAGGTGGTCTGTCACAATATTTACCTGATTTGAGGCGAGTAGTGTAAATCTGAAAATGCTTAGATGCCTTCTCGCTGTCAAGGAATTGTGACTGTTTGTGTATGTGTAAACCATTATTATCTGATGAATTATTGGATGAAAAATTGTAATGTGTTTGCTTGGTGTCACTATTTATTGAAATAGGACCCGTGATAACCCAACCGAATTTTGAGTCATACATGAATGGTTGGTTTTCGCCTAGGGATGTAATTTTATTCCCTATGACCTCCCAAAATAGGTCAGCACCGATAATTGCATCGACGGGCGCAAGTATGTAAAAGTTGGGATCAGCTAACTGAATGTTGTGTGGTATATCTAGTTGTTTATGATCTATGTATATTTTAGGTATGTTACCTGTTAACTCGGGCATAATAAAACACGATAAGTTTGCATGATAATCGCCCTGCAATGAGCTGAACTGAACGGAACATCTTTCAGTGACATGATTGTTTGTGTTGTTACCTATACCTACGACATTGATATCTGTAGGTATCGCGTCTAATTCTAATCTTTCCTTAACGCGTTGAGTGAGGAAACTGGATTGGCTCGCGTTGTCAAGAAGTGCTCGAATGATTTCGGATTTTGAGTTTTTAGGATTTGTAACCTGTATCCTAACTGTGGATAGTATTACATGAGACATTGACTGACTAGCAACATTTACGCTTATCTCCTCGACTGAGGTTTGAGCTGAGTCTGTGTTACTCGAAGTGTGTGCAGGTGTTGCTGTCCCCTGAGCTGGTGTAGGTCTGTGTAAAAGTGTGGCATGATACCTGCCGCACTGCCGGCAGGTACTACCCATGCAATTCCTGGTATCATGGCTGGACCGGAGACAGTTCATGCAAAGCTTGAGCCTTCGAGCCTCAGCTATGCTAAGCTCAGGGGTTTTTGCCAAAAAACTAGGACAAGTGTAAATAAAATGATGGCCCTTGCACACTACACAACGAGCGCGGTACCTGTTGGTATTACTGCTGGAAGCGAATTGCGTAACACAGGAGAACACCTTATTCTGCTTTGAATTCCTAGTGTTATTACTATTGCTACTAGGGCTTGATAGTCTATGCTTGTTTTGAATTTGGTTTTGATTAAATGATTCCAAAACATCGGCGCGATCCTTAAGAAATTTATGAAATTGTTCTAAAGTAGGTATGTCACTCAATGTGTTGCGATGCTCTTCCCATTTCATACTGGTTTGATTATCTAGTTTAGAGCTAACCATGTGAATAATCAAGGTGTCCCACTGATCGGTGGGCTGCCCTAAGCTAGACAAAGCACGTAAATTTTTGCTAACATTGTCTATTAATGATTGTAATGATTGTTCTGATTCGCGAGTCAGTGGATCGATGCTGAATAAAGCGTTGAGGTGATTGTTAATTAATTGCCTTTTGTTGTCATAACGCTCGCATAGTAAACTCCAGGCTTTACTGTAATTTAAGGCGCAAACTTCCAGGTTGCTAATGACACGCGCGGCATCTCCTTCTAAATATGAGATTAAATAATGAAACTTGTGTATTGGTAATATGTTTGAATTTTGATCAATGAGCGAAGAGAAAATTTCTTTGAATTGCATCCAACGTGATGCCGCCCCGTCAAAGCGAGGAACCTGGATTAATGGAAGTTTGAAACCTAATCCCTGGTGTCCGCCGCCACACCCTTGATGTGTGGAGTTGCTGTGAGCATCCTCAAAGCTAATGTTTTTTGAGAAACGCGATAATATATCTTGCGCGAGTGACATTGTTGAATCGATTTCGTTCTCGATTTCTTCTCGAATATCGAGTTCTTGTTCTAAATCGTCAGCGCTCAACGTTTCGATCTGACTTTGTAACTCACCACTGACTCTGAATTCGCCAGATAAACTTTCGAATTTGTTTAATTTGATCTTTAATTCGCCTAACTGTAAAGAGTCTAAACTGGATGATTTGCTGAATTTTGAAATGTAATTTTTGAATTTAGTAACGCGACCTTTCACGCTACTGCGTTTTATAATCAACTCTTTTAGGTTAGACATTTTAAATTATAGAATGTTGATGAGCAACGAATGCATAAAAATGTACTGAAATATGGAGGTAGTTCAAATTATTATGACAAAGACGCGCGCGGTGCGTTGCGTAATGAATCAACGCTGAGCTCGCGCTGCACCGAAAACCGATAAGCAGTTTTGAATTCACTGCGATAACTAACGCGCGTGTACTAAATATGCTATTGTATGAACTATGAACAACGGTAATTACGTGCGATTGATGTACAAATGTGATGATTACGTGCAAATTTTGAAATGAGTGTTGTGTGAATGCAAAGTGGAGTACTATAAAAATAGTATATTGATCCTTGGATGCATGTGGATGTAGATGTATGAAATGGATGGATGATTGGACGATTGGATGAAAGTGAATGTGATTGTGTTGTATGGATGTGATATAGGGGCACTTATCTTGAAAACGTCCGACACGTTGACGGCTGCTGCGGTCTTGATTCGGCCGGGCGTCGATAAGTGCTGACTTCTGCGTGATTTCTTCGCTGCGGCCACCTTCTTCCGATGAGGACTGTTGTCCGGTCCTGTCACGGTCGCCAAAATTATGTTCTATCTTTCGATGAACATATGGAGGGCGCAGCAATGGCGCACCCTCAGTATGATTGCAGGTTCGTGGATTTAAATGAAAGACGGTGTGTCCACAGCGAAGGCGCTTGTTGAAGTAATTTATTTCAAAACTGCTTAGTAATGATTGACAGTTTGACAATTTGTATGTGACGTTGACATGAAGGGAGAAAATACAGCATAGCTGACAGCTGAGCACAGATAATGTTAAAATTGGCGTAGACACCCGGTATCGGAACGAAACGTGCGTCGAAGAACGTGCTAAAATAACGAATACTAAAAAATAGAATAAAACGAATACTTTAGGGGCCCATACAACAAACGTGATTTTTTTGCTCGTTTTTGAATTTGATGGGCAGGGGTGTTTAGTTTTTGATACTATTGAGATAGTACGGAACCCTTAGTGCGCGAGCCAGACTCGCACTTGTTTTGGTTAACGACGTAGAAGCCATATTTAAGCGATCTTTAGTGAAGTTTTGTTTAAAAACTATAAAGACAATTACTTTTAAATTAATACATCATGTATTTTGGGTCTTTAATCTAAAATCGTTGAGAAGCAGAAACACGATTGGATAAAATTTTCTCGATAGAAAGTTCTCCCAAAAGTTGCTCCAAAATCTCAGTTTTTCTTCTTTTTTCCGAAACTACAATGGATGTAATTGTAATTTTTGTTTTAATGTGGCGGTAATAATAATATCTAAAATCGTTGCGAAACAGATTTTTGATAACTGGCTTAGTTTTAGAGAAATTAGGTAAAAGGTCGTTTTTCTGTTTTATTCTTCCGCGACGCTGCATTTCGCACCCATCAACTTATCCGTGACAAAGACAAAAATAAATTCAATAAATCCCCTTAATAATCCAGTGCGAGTTGCTATCTAACGATACGGAATAAGCCCCCTAATAATTATGTATTTCCGCAAAATAACGTCAGTTTTCTATATTTTTTTTTAGTCGTAGGAGTCTTACTAAGTTTTAGGTTTAAGTGAGGAAGCCTATAATGTAAAGTAAGTAAGTAACTAAGCCTACGATCAGTGAATTCAGGCCGTTTCAGTGAGGCACAGTGTAAAAGTGCGACTCACTCAGGCCGCATTATGCCACGCACCTGCGTTCTTACTGGCGCCCGGTTACACCATGAAGTTAACCCGGGGTTTAGAAAATAAACTATGCTTAAAAAAAAAAAACGATAAGAGAAAAATATGCTTATCTTTTTACAAGACGGCCCAAAAAAAGGAGTTTAATGTTATTTGATAGAGTTAATAAACATAATATGTATGCATATGTGAGTTTCTTTATTCCACCATAACTTCTGAACGGCTGACTAGATATGGACATAATTTATAGGGTATCATTGGAATCCTTAGATTATTTCGAGTAACGTAGGCTATATTGTTTAGGAAAAAGTTGTTTTACCACAGGTCAGTCATTTTTTTTAATTTGTAAAATTATTTACTTGTTTAAGCATAGTTTCTTTTTAGAAATTTCTTTTCAATAACTCCATTTTATATTTAAATGTGCAATTTCACCCATCAAAGATTCAAATCATTTATTTCTTATAGGCCACTACTTGTTAGCGCTTATGAAAGGTCAAGTAGGTACATATATACTTATTAATAGTGATAACTATTTAACGACTTAAAAACTAAGTTTACGAGGGTTCCAACGCGCCTTGAACTGAGAAGAAGCCCACAACAAACTCAGCCGGGTTTATTTTTTTTTGCTATCACTATTTCATAATATAATATAAATTAGAACTAGTTATAAATTTGAATTAGAGCAATTTACTCCCATGGATTGTTTTCATTTAAGTAATCATTTATGCTATAATATGCCTTATTTATAAGTTTCGACTTAACAAAACCTTTGAACTTACTTACATGGCGCTCCATAGATGGCGCTGTCCTCAGCTCGCGCTTACCAGTTCGTTATAGTGAAACGCACTGCATAATATGACATTTACAGATATATCATTGAACATTACATGAATGTTTTTCTCATGTCATCACTATTTCGTACAAGAAAAGGTTAAACGATAACCAAGACCCTGTTTAAAGTATCATGAGTTAAACGCTGTTCAACACCGCTGTGCCACCGGCCCTCAAAATGACAAAAGTGCGCAAAGATGGAAAAACTTTCCGCCGTTACGGTAAAGCTAGGACATTAATTAATTAGTCACAATGTTAAAGGAAAACCTTTAAGGCGTAATGATTAATGTATTCATATGGGTTGCGGAGTCCGGGATTCATCTGAAAAAAAAATTACGAGCCGACAGAAGTAAAAATTTGAAAAATTACGTGAGGTGTCGGTTACGGTCACGGTGACGCGAGTTCAGTGGTTTTTTCCATCTCTGAATATACCCAACTTACGCGTAGTGACCAATGTATATAGGTAGCAGAGTCGAGGATTCACAGGAAAAAAAATACTTACCGACAGAAGTGAACATTTGAATAATTTAGTACGCAGGTGTTGGTTACGGTAACAGTGTCGCGAGTCCAATGGCTTTTTCCATGTCAAAAAATGTCCAGGCCTGAAATAGTATAGGTACACTTCAAAAAAAATGTTTATCCTCTGTAGATTCTAATTCAGTATTTTTATTCAATTATAGATTTTTTAATTAAACGTTTAAAAAAAATTGGCAACCGTTAATTCATATAATTTTTTTATGACCTTTAATTTAAAAATTTAAATAAATAGTATTATTGTAATTTACTTGACATTACAGAATCTTTGCTTCTTAAAATAATTGTAATATTATGTATTTTTTTTACACAAGCCTAACTTTCAGGGAATGTGAAAAAAATGTCGGACTCTACTCTACTCTAAGTTGAAATGCAGTTTGCACAGAAAGATTACAAAGATATAGCATAATTATTTAGGTCTACTTTGAATCTAGAATAAAATTAAGCTTAAAAATCAATGTCACACATCAAACTTATGTAAACTTGTTAGACATGATAAAAGCCGGCAAGCGCGATGTTGTTTAAAGTGTACTGGTTCCGTATTAAAGCCCTGTCTTAACAGATGACCTGATATTGGCTATATGTATGCTAACCCAAATCGTTAAATGGTATCTTTGATATCTGTTATGCCTAACATAAATAAAATAAGTCAAACTGTTTTAATTACTCTACTTTAATATATATTTTTATATGTTTGTTGTACCAAGCTAAAACCATAGGATCTATTGCATCGAATGCTTATTTAAACATGATAATTTGCATGGTATAGAATAGCAGATTGTATGATTCTATCAATTAAGGTACTATATAACCATATTTTTGTTCCTATCATCATGCAAATAAATAAACAATCGAAGATGAATATTGAAGCTATTTTATTTTTTTTACTTTAATTTGGTTGGTTGCGATAAACATATTCAGGTACTTTTGACGACCTCCGTAGTTGAGTGGTTAGCGTGCCGATTTTCAAGGCGCCGTCATCTCTGAGGTTCCGGGTTCGATCCCCGGTCGGGGCAATGTAGAAAAATTAGTTTTCTACATTGTCTCGGGTCTGGGTGTTGTGGTACCTTCGTTGTTTCTGATTTCCTTAACACAAGTGCATAAGCTACTTACTAAGGGATCGGAGCAATAATTATATGTGATGTTGTCCACTATTCATTCATTCATTCATTCAATTTAACTTAACATGAGTTGAGATCGCAGTAACTAAATCGTTTTATTTTATATCGTTAATTGTGAGGGGAACACATTATCCTAAAGTTTTTCTAATGTGTTTAAACAAATTTCCAACGTCATTTCACTGCGGAACCCTAAACCGCGTTTCCCACCTGACACTTCGCCGGTAATTTGGCACGTAGCGTATGCGTCGACACGGCCAACTTTAAAGGACACGCGTACATTTTATGTTATATACTGTAAATTGTACAAGTACAATAGACGTATACCATGGACAGGGCAGACGGCGCGAAAAAATGACACCAGTTTATCGGTGCCAAAAATTTTGCCACCAACAGTAATGCCACGCTGTAGTTCGCTCAGCGGCCACCTATACTAACCCGTCAATGCTTGTATTTGCTTATTCCTTGTATACATCGCCTTATACGACCGTTTGGCATAGTTGAAACCTTGTGATTCTGTCTTCTGCGTCGGAGGTCGTGGGTTCGATTCCCACAACTGGAAGTTTGTGATGAGCATGAATGTTTTCCGGAGTCTAAATTTTTTTCGAACTATACAGAATAAGGGGGCAGAGATGGAACTAACGACGGCTTAGCGTGATCTCCGTGGCCACAATATTCTTTAAACACAAATGAAAGTCATAAAAATGGTATAATACTTGATGCAAATATGAATTATTTGTCAATGTCTGCAAAAGGGGTGCTGTAGTAAAGTAAAGGGTAAGTTAGGGTGCAAGTTCTAAGCATTAAATACTTTGCTAAAAGGAGTGGTAAAGATTGTAAGATCTTGTCACATAAAATTATTATCATTAATTAGTAAGCAGTGATAGCTCAGTGGTTCTGAGCTCTGCCTCTCATAAGGAGGTCGTGGGTTCGAATCCTGGGCACGCACCTCTGACTTTTTCGAGATATGTGCGTATTTAGGAAACTAAATATCACTTGCTTAGAGGTGAAGGAAAACAGCGTGAGGAAACCTGCATGCCTGAGAGTTTACACTTCACAAAAATGTTCTTGAAGGTGTGTGAAGCCCGCCAACCCACACTTGGCCAGCGTGGTGGGTTATGGCCAAACCCCTCTCAGTCTGAGAGGAGACCCGTGCCCAGCAGTGGGACATAAAAATGGGGTTGAGATGAGTGATTTAGATGTGGATTTAAGTGATTCAGATTTATTAGAAGAATTATTTTTGATAATAATTCGTCATTTTTATTCTAGTATGTCGCCATTTTTACACATTTTTTAACAAAATATAAGTCCATTCAAATAGTAGTATTAGCTATACTCGTAACTCAGAAGTCTCTATAAAAGTAAGCTCTTTTCTACTTCATCTACAGTTACTATAAATTAATTATTTAATATCGAATTTTGAATGGAGTAATTTTACAATATTTAAAAAGATAAAATAAATAATAATGAATGAAAACTTGAACTGTTGATCGTAGAAATAAATAAATCTTTTAGTTCCCCATCTTTGTTACAATATTAATATGCTTGATCTTGTATATCTTGAATATCTTATTTTGTATCTGACTGTCGTAGATAAATTGTACCTATGGATCTGTGTTAAGGATAGCCAATTTACAAATAAAAATAGTCAGGAATTCCGAAAATTATTAAAAGAAACTTCATAATTTAGGAAAATAAATACATAGTGTCCGTAATTGTGGGTTACCTGGTAGAGATCACTTTAGCGATAAGGTCGCCCTTTGTGTTTCTCTGTTTTCCTTTCGTTGTAATTTTATGTACTCACTTTAAACAATAAAGATATTTAAATAAATAAAAAAAAAATAGTGCTGTTTCCAAGACATTTCACTTATCTTGAGCCAGTGGCGTCATAAAAGTCCCTAATTCCCCTCCTGAAGTGAGTACTCAATGGTAATAAGTGATGCAGACTTCGCGCAATGACCTGGAGCCTAGGACTCAGCTCGAGTGAGTCTGAAAGAAACGCATATCTGAGGCTGCGGATTTTAATCCTAAATTATTGCCATGTGGTGTCTACATCGAGCTGTTATTACCGCCATGCCCACAGGATACAAACATGGCATTCATAAACTGTTAAGGGGCCTGTGAACTACAATATCTCCATTCATTCAAAATAACAAATCATTAGTAATTCGTGCATATTTGGATCATGTTGTGGTGTTATTCGGATTCATATAGTAATAATCTATGCTCCTGGGCATATTTGGTTCGGAAATACTTTTTTAAAACGAAATAATAATCAATTCTGATCAAAATTTTTATAACTTTGGTCGAGTCCCGTAATACCAAAAATTATGAATGAAAACTTGTAACTTTCTTTATTAACTGGTGTTCTTCTTTAGCTGGACAGTAAAAACTGTGCTCCTGAACTAATGCGACGTGAGATAGTGTTGTTTTTATTACAAAACAAATAAGTAGAAAACATGTCCTCTTTAACATAAAAATAAGCAATACTAAATTCATTTACATTTTCGTTTAACAAAAGTATTTCGGAACCAAATATGGCCAGGAGCATAGATTATTACTATATGAACCCGAATAACACCACAACATGATCGAAAATTGCATGAATTACAAATGATTTTGGTATTACGTTTGTATGGGAGACACCGTGGGTCAGCAGACTCTTAAGGGTGAAAGTTATGCTTGCTAACTTAAATTATATTTGGTTTGATTTAGCGTTCCAAAGCGTTGCTGTGTATAAACCATAGGGTTGAGTAACTACCTTACCATCGGGTGAAATCACAGTCAAACTAACTTCCTACTTCTTGAGCATAAAAAATAAACAAAAAGCTTGTAAGTGTCCACATTATGAAAATCGTCCGAGTATCGAGTTACAAAATAGTCGATCCTTGAACTAATTTCCTAAATTGAACACTTAGATTCTGGCATGGAATTAATAAGTACTTGTTGTACGAAGTACTTATTAATTCCATGGATTCTGGTTCTGATTGATTGAATACAGGGTTGTACAAAGAGCTAGAGAAATAGTTACAAATTTGAAAGAAAATCTTGATAAGAAAATTTTTAAGGTTTTTCTTTCCGGTGGTAATAACATCTCCATATGAGTGATACTTGTGAATGCATTCGCGAATGATTCGCGCCACTCGCCAGTCAGTCCGCAATAAGTCTGGATTTGTAGGAGACTAGCTGTGTTACCGTCCAAGTGTAAAATGCAGGCATACCTTTTAATGCCCAGATGAAAACAACACACGCCTAACACGAATATTGTAAAGGCGAAAATTTGTATGTATTGAAAGAAGGGTTAAGGTTTCAGGTCCCTGAACTCGGTAGGTACAACTACAACTCTCTATACTACAACTACTAGAGCACTTATCTTACAGATTTGAACAGTTTGTCATGTCACGCTCGGCGCTCTGTGATACTACGAGTACATTGACGGGGGGGTGTGACTGTCACTGTAGTAATATTGTAAATTCGGGGTTTTATCAACAAAATATTATCATTCCTTTGTTTGAAATTTCATTATTGTTGTTTTATCTGAGATTTGACCCATATTAATGTGTAAAAGAATCTTATTCATGTTAATATAAATGGCATCAATCCTATTGAATAAATTCGTTCTTCACATTTATTTTCAGCCAACCTGAGTTTATGTTGAAAAAACTACACAATCAGCCCCTTGACCTATCTAAATTTCTCAACAAAAATCTTCTGGACGATCTTCCCCTTGTCTTCGGATTATAAAGCTTTCCCTCTAGTTTTGAACTGTTTGGAAAAATAAAAGTTGGCCACATTAAATATTGTCAGAAATCAAACTACACCCGCAACATATCCGTTAATACCGTGATCCGGGCATTATTGAAAGCGTACATTTGATCTGCAACAATCGGCCCCAACAATTCCCGATTGTGAATAATATAAAAAAAAACTTACCCATTCTCCATTTTCCATTGTTGTACAGGTACCCTTTAAAATGTTTGCTTTTAGTGATATTTTTAATAACGGAAACTTCAATGTAAGTAAAGAAATTATTAGGGTTCCATAACAAAATGATAAACATTTAACCCTTAAAGTTCGTCTGTCACAGTCACTATAAAATTTGAAAAAGTGATGGTCAAGCATTGATGAATATTGGATGGTGATAGAAAATTTTGGATTTTTATTTGAAAAGGTGCAAAATTCGGTGTATCGTGTATCTATAATATAAGTGAGATACCTGTACATTCTAAAAAGGAATTTTAATAATTTCAATGCATTATAGTTTCTGATTTATTGGACAAAATGTTCGAATATGTATCGTTTTTCCGCCATCCGCATATCTCTCAAGTTTACGGGTAGAAAATCTGAAATATTATTATGATCAAAATTGAGCGTAGTTAAGCAGAAAACGACCAACCGCCATTTTTGCGAAAATGAGTTATGATGCCTACGGCATAAGCTTTCTTATTCTTCGCCTTATGCAAAGACAAGTAGAGTCCTAACATTGCTCACACTCGAGATTTAAATTTGTCAAATAAGACCAATTACTATTATTGCCCATTTTCTGTGCTGAAAGCGACCAAGTCCAGCCTTTGGTCTACCAAAAATTCACTATTTACAAAATTTATTTTAGCACAAAGCGACCATCGACGTTGGCTGGCTATAAATCTTACGATAGGATACTTTATTGATTTGCAGAACGCGACCATTGCAATGGTCGCGTTCTGCAAAATAACTAATGGATTTTGTTTATATTAATGCAGAATGAGACCACAAGTCAGTCGTGGTGGTCTATTAATTTCATACTAAAATGAAACATCTTACACCGATTCTGATTTTGTAGAAGGCGACTGTCTTTAAAGAGTTTTAATGTAACGTATGATGAGATCAGTAGTAATTGTGTTGTTTTAACGTTAGACAGGCGTTTTTTTTAGTGTTGAACGTCTAGAGGTTTTTGACGAAAACGGCACCACCCGCGTGAATTTCGGATTTTCGTAATTTTTCCACAAATCCCGCGGGAACTATCGATTTTCCGAGTTAAAAAGTGTTCATATGTTTTAATTCAGGTAATAATCTATCTGTTCCAAATTTCAGCTCAATCTGTTTAGTCAGTGGCTGCGGCGTGAAAGATTAACGAACATACACACTTATAAATTTTCGCCTTTATTATACCTATTAGTAAGGATAACAGCTAACTCTATCCATTACCACACTAAAATAACTTATGTTTTTTTTTAATTATTTAAAGTGCGGGTTCGATTCCTGATCTATAGTGAGATTTTTTCGTTGAATGCATTATTCATTTTCTTTATAGTCGACGACCATTTTCCTTTGACAAAAATCTCTATATTTAGTTAAAATTTCGCCTCACTGATTGCTTTCAAATAAACACCCTTTTTTAAAAATAGATAACTTATATCATATTCATTCCTTTTATAAGTATGTTTTATAAGTATGTTTTATAAGTATGTCATAGAAAATTAATGTTCTTTGCGCAATATGGATAGACATGGTAAATTACCGGTTGATATGGTTATAAGCAATAATACAAGAAATGATGTTGTAGAACTGTGTAATAAATACAAAAACACCAGAAATGAATAATAATAGCTACATAATATCTCCTGTTTCAAGTTCGTGTCGAGAAATACCAGAGAGTAACCCTGTTATAATTGAACAACTGGTGCATGAATTGGAAGAGCCAAAAGAAAATAGTATTAATCAACCTGAAGTTTCTTATTTGACGAGAGAGTTATCATTTCAGAATTTAATGACCTCAGAAACAAACTGGAGCTTGCCAAATTCAGTAATAACCGACTATGTAGATAAACCTATAGATTCATTAGTTAGTTAATTAGTGAAAATATGCCGTCGGTTGCCGTTCATAGTTCTCCTGGAGAAATGCTTCTTTTAGTTGGTTCTGTTTCAAGCATAGAGAAAGAAAGAGATTTCAGCCCTGCATCTGATAGTGATCCAAATTATAGCCCCATGAACAAAGATTTATATCGCCCCATGAATAATAGTAATCTGTCTCCCAAAATATATCTAGATGAAGTGAGTGGATTAGCGCAGGAACCAAATATGTCTTTAAACACGTCTGATCATGAAACAGCACCACTTAATTGTTCTTTATCTCCACAAGTGTAACTTGATGAAGTAGGTAACTAGATTAATGCACAAAACAACAGCGGATGAGATAACTGAGACAAATGACTCACAAAGTAATAAGGCAACTGAAACACATGATTCACAAATAGAAACGGATAACAGGGGACGTCTAAGAAAAGAAGAAAACGGAAACATGGAAATTTGACCAGGACGTTGTAACAGTACATGAAACCACGTAAAGATCATTAAATCAGGAAGTGAATGATGAGATGACGTCTGATACCAACCTTTCTTCCCTCCTTTCCTTTCTTCCAATGTCATCATCAAAAACAAAATCAAAAACAAAATTACAAGAATGTTTCTACGAATTACTTGTTCCCTTATGGCCTAATGGAAAAGCCATAACACTACCAAAATTAAAAGATTTATTTTCACTGCTTCCATTAATACCAAAAGATTGTCAAGAATCTACACTCCACTCCTAAAATTAATGATGATGTTGATGGCTTCAATGTTACAGAGTTGGATTTTGAAAGAGACGAGAAATAAGGCAGTAAAAATTAAATTATGGTTGGTTATGAATATTTTGGCTTGACCTTAGTAATTACTTTAATATTTCAATGAAAATTAAATGTCTGATTATTATAGAAGGTATTACCATAATAAATTGTGTTCAGTTTTAGAATTTTGCAGAATAAAACCATTGAGTTGGCTTAATCATTTTTTTTATTTACAATCAAGCCTCAATTAGCTAAAAACGACCACGCCGATAGTCGCATTCTGCCAAAACGTCATACAGCAAAATCTACTGATTTGTTTAAAACGACTACACTTAAATACGATATTTTTATACTAAAATATCATATTATGGCAACAAAAATAGACTTTAATATTAGCTAATAAAGTAATCTTACACTTTCAATCATTTTTTTAACAAATTTCGTCATACGTTTGAAGCAGTGATGAAAAAACCTAAAACAGCTCGTATCTCAAAACTTGATTTTTGGCGCTGGTCGTTTTCTGCTTAACACCGTTCAATTAGAATTTATGTATATTTACAGAAAAAATCAAACCAACGTTCTAAGTCTAATTCTAACTTGTATACTTTGCTGTAAATCAAGATACTTTTGCTGTTCGTCAATTTCATTTCCTTTGAGGTATGGAACCCTCTGTGAGCGAGTCTGACTCGTACTTGGCCGGTTTTTATTTTAACATTCCATATTTTTTATAGAAACATTGTTGAAATATTAATTATTTGTTATTAAAAAAATGAGATATACAAAATCATAGCACATTAATGTGATAGTCGAATGTCGATAGACATTGAGAAATAGCGTGTGGTATGTAACTGGTAGAAATATTGAAATATTGAAGTGGGTACAAAATATCCGCGGATAACGGTACACCGCCTTCTACAACCTGTTTCGAGTAGGGCCACGGAACCAGCGTTCATAATTTTGGTCAAAGGAAATGAAAATAACCCTTGGGAGTAATAGTGGATTGCTCTAATTTTTAGTTGCTACTCATTGACTTATTAAAATCTATGTTGCTACTTCAAATATTTTGTGAAATAATGAAAACAAAATAATACCCGGCTGAGTTTGTTGTGTGCTTTTTTCAGTTGGCACGTTAGAACTACGAAGGTTTTACTCAGTTTTTAAGTCGGAACACACACACACACTATCTCGTCATTTTAAATTTCACGTAGAGATACTCTGAGCATAGCTCTCTCCATCGTTGAGTGATTTAATTTTATATTATTTAGGAATTGTATAAAGGACAATGACCATGGATGGATTCCCGTATCAAGCTGAATTAAACCCAAACTTTATTTTTTACTAGCTTTTGCCCGCGGCTTCGCCCGCGTGAATTTCGGGGTTTTACAAATCCCGTGGGAGTCCTGGATTTTCTGGGAAAAAAAACAGGATATGTGTTAACCTAACTTCAGAAACACGATTGGATAAAAATTTCTCGCCAAAAAGTTCTCCCAAAAATTGCTCCAAAATCTCCATTTTTCTAATTTCCATCGAAAACTACGATGGACATAATTGTAATTTTTGTTTTAATGTATTGTTAAAAAATAATTCCCAAAAACGCTCAGAACGACATTTAAATAACTGGCTTAGTTTTCGAAGTAATTAGGTAAAACAACATTTTTCTGTTATATTCTTCCGCAACGCTGCATACTAACCTAACCTTTTTTTTTTTTTTTTTTTTTTTTTTTTCGTGGGGAAATCCGTTATGGATACCGGCGTGCCACGGGGAGGCACTTCGGTTATGTCGGAGTCACACCGACTAAAACCCCACGGTGTTCACCTCGTCGCCTGGTGGTTGGGCTACGGGACCGGAAGCACTCGCGCTACCCAGCCAACGGTGTCTGCCGAGGCAGACCCTCCTTCCTTCTTCATCAATTCCCTGACAGAGGTGCATCGTGAACACAAAGATGCACCTCCCGGCTCGAGGGCCATTCTCCATCGGGCGACAAACTCCCCGTGTCTATCGCCCGGGTGCCCTTTTAAGGGGGCAGGCGGCGGTCATGGGCAGCACGCCTGCGCCCAGCCCTTCTGCGGCGGATGGGATGAGAGCCCACGTCATCCTCTCTCATCCGCTCCGCAGCCTCCTTCTGCGTCATTACTTCCTCAGAGAAGCACTCCATCGCCTTCCAAGACCTGTCACTCTCTACCATGGCCTTAACCACGGCTGACAGGGAGAGGTCTTGGCCAACTATTTCCACCAGTGCCTTCCGTGGAGAGGTCCAGGCTACGCATTCAGCCAGAGTGTGTTGCGCCGTGTCCACGGCGGCCCCACACTCATGGCACCCCTCGGTTGGCTCTCTACCCGCAATCTTGCACAGGTACCTTCCGAAGCAACCGTGTCCTGAAAGGACCTGTGCAAGATGGAAGGTGAGCGTTCCATGTGCTCTCTCCACCCATTGCTGGAGAACGGGTCGGATTGCCGCCACGGTGGTATGTCCTGCACTGGGCAGCGCGAGTCTCTCCCGCCATAAGCGGAAGAGCTCGGCCTGCGCAATTTGCCGCCACCCAGCGATTTCCGCAGAGGTTGCTGGTTCTCCCCGTAACCGGGCATACATCTTTCGCTGGTATATGTATGCCAGCATCTCCGCATCCAGGTCCCAGGGAGGAGTGCCGGCTAGGGCGCACGCTGCCTCACAGGAAATGGTGCGGTAGCCCCTGATCGATCTGATCGCCATGACCCGCTGCGGTCTCCGCAGCAATATCTGATTTCGGATGATCAGATCGTCCGCCCAGATGGGAGCTCCATAAAGGGCCATTGACCGCACCACTCCTGTGTATAATCGACGACATGCAGTGCGCGGCCCTCCCACATTTGGAAGGAGACGACTTAGGGCCCCGGCAGCTCCAATGAGTTTTGGGGCTAGACGCCTAAAATGTTCTTCGAATTTCCATCGGCTGTCGAGGACCAGTCCTAGGTATTTCATGGTCGACTTGACAGCGATGGAAACTCCCGCCACCACAAGGTTCTCTCCAGCTGGAGGTGCCCTCCTGGGGCCATGGAAACACAAGGCCTCAGATTTATCAAGGGCAACCTCAAGCCCCAACCGCCGTATACCAGACACTACTTGGGATACTAACCTAACCTAACCTAACCCACCAACGTATTCATAAGAGTGGGAAGGACGAAAATAAAATCAACTTATCCGCTTAAGAGTGAAATAATTTCAGAACCTTTACCTTATAGGTATCCATTTTTGCATTTATAGCATAATTACTATCACATATTCTATTGCTCAACTAAAACATATTTTTAATAGCGAAACAGTTCTAATATCAGAAACTATACAGGAACATCTTTTTAGCATTATTAACCTGTATCCCATTGCTTAACCAAAACACACATTATAAATAGCGAAACAATTGTACTTTCAGAACCTTTATGGGTAGGTGTACCCATTTCCACATTTATAGCATTACTAATTACTATACCATATCCCATAGCTCAACTAAAACATACATTGTCAGTAACGAAACAGATGTTAGTTCAGAACCTATATCATATAGGTACCCGTTTTCATAGCTATAATATTACTAACCTGTATCTCATTGCTCAACTAAAACACAAAATGCTAATAGCGAAACAGTTGTAATGTCGGAACCTATAATACAGGTACCCATTTTCACATTTATAGCATTACTAGCTTTTGCCCGCGGCTTCGCCCGCGTGAATTTCGGGGTTTTACAAATCCCATGGGAGTCCTGGATTTTCTGGGAAAAAACAGCATATGTGTTAACCTAACTTCAGAAACACGATTGGATAAAAATTTCTCGCCAAAAAGTTCTCCCAAAAATTGCTCCAAAATCTCCATTTTTCTAATTTCCATCGAAAACTACGATGGACATAATTGTAATTTTTGTTTTAATGTATTGTTAAAAAATAATTCCCAAAAACGCTCAGAACGACATTTAAATAACTGGCTTAGTTTTCGAAGTAATTAGGTAAAACAACATTTTTCTGTTATATTCTTCCGCAACGCTGCATACTAACCTAACCTTTTTTTTTTTTTTTTTTTTTTTTTTTCGTGGGGAAATCCGTTATGGATACCGGCGTGCCACGGGGAGGCACTTCGGTTATGTCGGAGTCACACCGACTAAAACCCCACGGTGTTCACCTCGTCGCCTGGTGGTTGGGCTACGGGACCGGAAGCACTCGCGCTACCCAGCCAACGGTGTCTGCCGAGGCAGACCCTCCTTCCTTCTTCATCAATTCCCTGACAGAGGTGCATCGTGAACACAAAGATGCACCTCCCGGCTCGAGGGCCATTCTCCATCGGGCGACAAACTCCCCGTGTCTATCGCCCGGGTGCCCTTTTAAGGGGGCAGGCGGCGGTCATGGGCAGCACGCCTGCGCCCAGCCCTTCTGCGGCGGATGGGATGAGAGCCCACGTCATCCTCTCTCATCCGCTCCGCAGCCTCCTTCTGCGTCATTACTTCCTCAGAGAAGCACTCCATCGCCTTCCAAGACCTGTCACTCTCTACCATGGCCTTAACCACGGCTGACAGGGAGAGGTCTTGGCCAACTATTTCCACCAGTGCCTTCCGTGGAGAGGTCCAGGCTACGCATTCAGCCAGAGTGTGTTGCGCCGTGTCCACGGCGGCCCCACACTCATGGCACCCCTCGGTTGGCTCTCTACCCGCAATCTTGCACAGGTACCTTCCGAAGCAACCGTGTCCTGAAAGGACCTGTGCAAGATGGAAGGTGAGCGTTCCATGTGCTCTCTCCACCCATTGCTGGAGAACGGGTCGGATTGCCGCCACGGTGGTATGTCCTGCACTGGGCAGCGCGAGTCTCTCCCGCCATAAGCGGAAGAGCTCGGCCTGCGCAATTTGCCGCCACCCAGCGATTTCCGCAGAGGTTGCTGGTTCTCCCCGTAACCGGGCATACATCTTTCGCTGGTATATGTATGCCAGCATCTCCGCATCCAGGTCCCAGGGAGGAGTGCCGGCTAGGGCGCACGCTGCCTCACAGGAAATGGTGCGGTAGCCCCTGATCGATCTGATCGCCATGACCCGCTGCGGTCTCCGCAGCAATATCTGATTTCGGATGATCAGATCGTCCGCCCAGATGGGAGCTCCATAAAGGGCCATTGACCGCACCACTCCTGTGTATAATCGACGACATGCAGTGCGCGGCCCTCCCACATTTGGAAGGAGACGACTTAGGACCCCGGCAGCTCCAATGAGTTTTGGGGCTAGACGCCTAAAATGTTCTTCGAATTTCCATCGGCTGTCGAGGACCAGTCCTAGGTATTTCATGGTCGACTTGACAGCGATGGAAACTCCCGCCACCACAAGGTTCTCTCCAGCTGGAGGTGCCCTCCTGGGGCCATGGAAACACAAGGCCTCAGATTTATCAAGGGCAACCTCAAGCCCCAACCGCCGTATACCAGACACTACTTGGGATACTAACCTAACCTAACCTAACCCACCAACGTATTCATAAGAGTGGGAAGGACGAAAATAAAATCAACTTATCCGCTTAAGAGTGAAATAATTTCAGAACCTTTACCTTATAGGTATCCATTTTTGCATTTATAGCATAATTACTATCACATATTCTATTGCTCAACTAAAACATATTTTTAATAGCGAAACAGTTCTAATATCAGAAACTATACAGGAACATCTTTTTAGCATTATTAACCTGTATCCCATTGCTTAACCAAAACACACATTATAAATAGCGAAACAATTGTACTTTCAGAACCTTTATGGGTAGGTGTACCCATTTCCACATTTATAGCATTACTAATTACTATACCATATCCCATAGCTCAACTAAAACATACATTGTCAGTAACGAAACAGATGTTAGTTCAGAACCTATATCATATAGGTACCCGTTTTCATAGCTATAATATTACTAACCTGTATCTCATTGCTCAACTAAAACACAAAATGCTAATAGCGAAACAGTTGTAATGTCGGAACCTATAATACAGGTACCCATTTTCACATTTATAGCATTATGCATTATTTATAGCATTATAGCATTATTATTTAAAGCATTATTATCCCATATCCCCTTGTTCAACTAAAACACACTTGTTAAATGCGTACAGTGCTATGTTCAGAACCTACATAGTGGCCATTTTCACATTTAGAGTGATAATAGATTCAGTTTTTGCCCGCGGCCCCGCCCGCGTCAAATTCGCTTTTTCATGAATCCTAAGGGAAACGTCATTTTCCCGTTATCGTTCCCTATTCCAACCTTTAAACATGCTTTCAAGCAAGTTCGCTTGAACAATCTTTCTATAGATGTAGCTATAGATTGCTCTAGAAAATTTGGTATTTTGAGTATCCCACGGGAACTACGGATTTTTCCGGGATAAAAAGTAGCCTATGTTTTAATCCGGGTTATAAGCTACCTATGTTCTAAATTTCAGCTAAATCGGTTCAGTAGTTGAGCCGTGAAGGAGTAACAAACACACACACAAACTTTCGCCTTTATAATATTATTAGGATATTAGGATTAGGATGCATTATTTATAGCATTATAGCATTATTATTTAAAGCATTATTATCCCATATCCCCTTGTTCAACTAAAACACACTTGTTAAATGCGTACAGTGCTATGTTCAGAACCTACATAGTGGCCATTTTCACATTTAGAGTGATAATAGATTCAGTTTTTGCCCGCGGCCCCGCCCGCGTCAAATTCGCTTTTTCATGAATCCTAAGGGAAACGTCATTTTCCCGTTATCGTTCCCTATTCCAACCTTTAAACATGCTTTCAAGCAAGTTCGCTTGAACAATCTTTCTATAGATGTAGCTATAGATTGCTCTAGAAAATTTGGTATTTTGAGTATCCCACGGGAACTACGGATTTTTCCGGGATAAAAAGTAGCCTATGTTTTAATCCGGGTTATAAGCTACCTATGTTCTAAATTTCAGCTAAATCGGTTCAGTAGTTGAGCCGTGAAGGAGTAACAAACACACACACAAACTTTCGCCTTTATAATATTATTAGGATATTAGGATAGACTTCGGTCTCCACATTAACTCCTACAATTATTACTTTTTTAATTAATATCCGGATTCTAAAATTATAGACAAAGAAAAAAGTTGTACTTCTCAATAAAATCAGTATGACGCAAAATGTGTTTCGAAAAGAAAGTTACTTTTTGTATGGAAAATTAAATTCCGGATATGAAAAGCAAATTCTTAGTGCCAATGGTTCTTAAAAACCCTATTTTATTTTCCTAGACTTTTTTGGTTCTGGTTCATAAGAAAACATGATACGATTTCCTGTGGCACATACATTTTTATTTCAGAATTCCATATTTTTTATAGGAACATTTCGTAATGCGTTCCATATGACGGTGTTTTTTACGAGTATGTATCCTTGAGTTTTAACCGACTTCAAAAAAAGGAGGAGGTTCTCAATTTGTCGGAATTTTTTTTTATGTCTCGGATTAATTGTACACTTGGGATACACAAACTGCAGTGTACTCGCCAGTTTAGTGGCCCGTGTTAATCCAGCATACATCCCGGTGTATTAAAGCGTTTTTATCTATTTGTAGCCGACTGAGGAATAAGTTCGTTGCTCGTCCGCCATCTTTGTACTGACACACTTCGTCTCGTCAAATACCTGCAGCTAAATTGAGGAATTTTTAAATAACAAGGATTCTTGGGACAATAGTGATATGCTTCCATCTCCTCACGAGATATCTTAAAAATATTGTGATGACGGTGTTACGGTAGATATCTTCGCAATTTGGTTATTTTTAAATAAAACTGGTAAATTATCGGTAATAAAAATTGTAATCCGAACAGGTGGTGTACAAGAGAAGAAGGAAGGAAAAATATCTACGTATACGTAGATAATAGACTAAGGTCATAGACAATATTTCAACCTTTTTTTTTTTTTGATCACATATCTTTTCTTAATACTAAACTTCAAACATCCGCCTCCCAAGAACAAAGTTCTTAATAAGCCTGGATTTCATACTATGTACTAAAAATTGTATATTGAGACATTTTTGAAAAGGGCAAGTACCGAGTTTCTTGCCAGTTCTTCTCGGTGCAAACCTGCTTTCCGAACCTGGCGGTAGAGTCTTGACATTTCACGAGAGATTATATCTAAGCCTATGTGAAATAAAGAATTTCATTTCATTTCATTTCATTTCATAAAATATGTAGTTCTGAGTTCTGACAGCCTAGATACGCTAGTTCAGTTAAGTTAGTACAAGTTTTTATACGAAATTCCAGTCGAATCGCATTGATGGATAGTCGCAGACATGCGGTCGTCAATAGATGGCGCTGGCTGTGAATGTATGGAAGAATTCGAAACGCGAGCCGACTTTAATTTCGTATAAAAACTCGTACTAAGCCCACTAAGATTTCTGTCACATCAGCACAATTGACATTTCAAGATTAATGTAAAAGCATTGATTTCGAACGAAATTAGAATAGAAAAATTCTTTATTTCATATAGGCCTAGCATATTAAGGCACTAATTATGACAAGTCATTTTGTTTTACATGGTCACTTTAATGATATAACAATGGAGAACTGAATATTAAATGAATAGAGTCGACCCTTTTGTCGATATTCATTTTCATACCTTTTAGAATTTCGTTCTTCTTCCTTTCTTTT
Source organism: Coenonympha glycerion (assembly GCA_963855885.1). Taxonomy (NCBI): domain Eukaryota; kingdom Metazoa; phylum Arthropoda; class Insecta; order Lepidoptera; family Nymphalidae; genus Coenonympha; species Coenonympha glycerion. Next base: position 8,431,273 of record OY979653.1, read on the forward strand.
TTGCGTTTTTCAAAATGTCATATGGCTAGTGCAGAGCGTTTTTGAAAACGTTATAAAGAAACCTTCTTACTTAAGACTTTTTTTTTAGCGTTTTTCAAAATGTCATATGGCTAGAAGTGCAGGGCGTTTTTGAAAACGTTATAAAGAAACCTTAATTATATAAGAAACTATTTAATTTGATTCCCCAAGCACCTTTTTACCACACAACTGCAAGGCGTCGTTCGCACTGCAAAGGTCTGGAATACCCTCCCAGGCACTGTCTTTCCCACCATCTACAACCTGGGCGTCTTCAAATCAAGACTCCGACTGTATCATCACTTACCATCAGGTGTGGTCACAGTCAAGCACAAACCTATAAAAGAGTAAAGAAGAGAAAAAAATGTTCACCTTTTTAAGCTATTGCATAGCTTCTATCGCGGGCTTTGAGCGTGCAGACCGAATCCAGAAATTCCGCAAGGAAAATAACCTAACACCCCTAAAGTAGAACTTTTGGTACCAGTACCATGAATGCATGAGAGCGCACCTTCACAAACTTTTTAGTTTTTATTTTTGCCATCTATCGATAATTAGCAGAACTTTTTAATGACTTTTTGAAATATCACTCTTTAGTTCTGCAAATTGCCATTTTGTGTATCACACTGCTTCTCAACCAACGTTTATATAGGTATTAATTAATTAAAACAACTTAAAGTACAAAGCCCCTTTTTAATTAAAGAATCCAATTAAAGCATACCTAATTTGGATCATAAAATAAGATTTCGGCCTGCGGTAGGCAGTTATTGCTTACGCTTAATCTACCGTTATATGCGATTGCATAATTAACTTATATAGTTAGCCTGGGTTTGGAGTTCTCAAAAATTACAAGTAAATAATTTCAAAATCAAAAACCCCGACTGCCTTGTGGTTAAACGACTTTTTCCAAAAAAAATATAGCCTATGTTACTCGGAGTGATGTAAGGATTCTTACGATGCCCCATATGTCCAAATCTATTCAGCCGTTCAGAAGTTATGGTGGAATAAAGAAACTCGCATACATACATACATACATACATGAACCCTAAAAACATTAGACTCCTTTTTTGGACAGTCAGGCATTTTGATTTTGTTTTATTACACATAAAGCAAAATCAAAATGCCTGACTCACAGTCACTTCTGAAGTGCCTCACGTTCCACTGCCACATGCGGTGAGCTGTTTTGCATCGAGAAGAACTGGCAAGAAACTTAGCACATGCTCTTTCAAAAAAGCTACGCGCATTCTTAATTCTTACAAAACCGGCCAAGAGCGAGTTGGACTTACTTACACTGAAGGTTCTGCACTACTATAGAAAAACTAAAACCATAAAGAATGTTTCTTATCGAACCGTTAACATAACTTCGTTTTTTTAAGTTAATTGTTAATACTAAAAAAAAGTATAATTGATAATGTATTGATTTTATTTTTCCCGTAAAATATACGTTAATCTCTTTCAATCATAGTTATTTCAGATTTTTCGATTGGTAAACTTCAGAGAAAAGGGGGGGGGGCGGTAATCTCTGCCCGCGAAATTCTAAATTTTCATGGTTTTTGCAATTTGTACGCTAATTACACATCCAGAGGTTATTGGCAGTTTGCGGGAATGGCAGTATCATCTTTACATGATTATATCAAAATCTTTGCATAAAAATGTGTATCCTAGAAAATTTTATGTGAGTAACTCGCAAATCTCGGACTAATTTCTTTAACTCGACACTTTCAAGCAGAGATTTTTATATAAACAGGTGGAGATTATATTGGGATTATCGCAATTTGACTGCCATAAGCCTATTCTTATACCTTTTAACGAGCAATTCTGGTATATATATATTTCTATATAATCTGGATCTCGGAAGCGGCTCGAACGATTTTCATGAAATTTAGTATACAGGGGGTTTTGGGGGCAATAAATCGATCTAGCTAGGATTCATTTTTAAAAAATGACGAATTTACAAAAAAAAATATGACTACTGCTGCCATCTATTGGCCACCGAGCGAAGCTCGGTCACCCAGATATTTATGTCTTATTGGTAGCTTAAAAACCGCTAAGAACAACAAGAAAATTGAATTTCGCGAGCACACCCGTGGTGTGCTTCTTAAATCAAAAACTACTAGACATAAACAAATAAAAATTGGTTTTAGAATACACAAGAAACTGCACTCTTTTATAATATGATGCTCCACTCAATATTGTTATCTCATTTAGAAAGGAGATGTTTCTTCAATGTATGAGCCCTAGGCTAGGTCTATCTATCGCATACTTGAGTATAGCCTAGACCACCTATATCCAGAAGTCAGATGCTGCATCTTGGGATACTGCAGATATCTTGGGCCACGGTGCATCTGAGATGACTACATAGTAATGTCACATTACACACTAAGAGTAGTGAGAGTCTGTGCACATCCTGAGACTGCATTGGTACCGTCCAGACGGACTATACTATATAACACTCTACCCACATAGTTATAAAGGGCTATATAAAAAATACCAAATCGCTCTCGGCCTGTAGTTGTTTACATTAACACTAACAACTTTTTGTTCTACGACTTTTCAAAATTCAGTATTAATTTGTTTCACACAAAAAAATGTTATTCCTGTAAAGTGACATTACACTGTTGCGGTTTTGAGTCGCGAGTTCGCGCACCGCGCCATATTGCCACTCTTGCCGATGTTACATAACAGAGTAGGAACAAGTAGAGTATGTCTGTAAAATATTGAATATTTGATATATTTTCTCAAAATATCGAGTAAAAAAAGTCGTAGAACAAAAGTTGTTAGTTTTAATGTAAACAAATACAGACCGGGAGCTATTTGGTATTTTTATAACTCTATATAGTATATTGTAAGTTGTAATAAATTCCAACTGTGAAAATACACAAAAATTATCGAAAGACACCAATAAGAAATTTATTATTTATAGACTGGTTATAATTCTCATCTGGTCTGTAAATCATAGGATTAAAGCGATCCCGAATTACTTATCCGGTCTGATGAAAATAAATTACACATCTATGGGGTTCCACACAGAATAGGATTTATAAAATTAACTAGTTTTTGTCAATAAAACCGTCTGGGTTGAATTATTTTTATTCCTTTTTATTGCACTTCCAGAAATAACTATATTTCTTACCAACTCGTATTATTATAAGCACAGATTATAAGGTAACAAATATTAAAAAAAAAAAACAGTAGAATTGAGGACCTCATCCTTTTTTGGAGTCGGTTGAAAATAAAATAAATCTAATTTAATGAAATCTGATATAATTATGAGCAATAAGGATTAGTTTATATTTTACAGGAAAATTAAAACCAATTCTCAATAAATTAAATTAAATTAAATATTAACAATAAAAAACAAAATTTGTTTTGGAGTTCGTTAAAAAAAAGGTGTTTCATAACGATTTACTTTTTTGTAGTATGGAACCCTCGGTCGCGGATCTGACTCGCATTTAACTGTTTTCTACATGTTATTAGAAACTTTTGATATTTACTGCTTAAAGGGGATGAGTAATAGCTTGGTGCGATAATTCAAATTTTATTTCGTTTTCCGCTAATAGTGAGCTACATAATAATACATCGTAAGTTTATGACAATGTATTTTGCGGCAACATTCTATATATTTTTGATAAAAACTCTGCTCAACAATACTCATTTACTTCATATTGGTTCCTGTTAACTCGGGTCTGTAAATCATAGGATTAAAGCGATCCCGAATTACTTATCCGGTCTGATGAAAATAAATTAAACATCTATGGGGTTCACACAGATTTATAAAATTAACTAGTTTTTCTCAATAAAACCGTCTGGGTTGAATTATTTTTATTCCTTTTTATTGCACTTCCAGAAATAACTATATTTCTTACCATCTCGTATCATTATAAGCACAGATTATGAGGTAACAAATATTTAAAAAAATTACAGTAGAATTGAGGACCTCATCCTTTTTTGGAGTCGGTTGAAAATAAAATAAATCTAATTTAATGAAATCTGATATAATTATGAGCAATAAGGATTAGTTTATATTTTACAGGAAAATTAAAACCAATTCTCAATAAATTAAATTAAATTAAATATTAACAATAATAAACAAATTTTTTTTTGCAGTTCGTTAAAAAAAGGTGTTTCATAACGATTTACTTTTTTGTAGTATGGAACCCTCGGTCGCGGATCTGACTCGCATTTAACTGTTTTCTACATGTTATTAGAAACTTTTGATATTTACTGCTTAAAGGGGATGAGGGGGCTTGGTGCGATAATTCAAATTTTATTTCGTTTTCCGCTAATAGTGAGCTACATAATAATACATCGTAAGTTTATGACAATGTATTTTGCGGCAACATTCTATATATTTTTGATAAAAACTCTGCTCAACAATACTCATTTACTTCATATTGGTTCCTGTTAACTCGAAATCTGGGAACTGCAAAAATAATCTTTTGGGAACCAATATGACCTTGAGTGGGAATTTTAGAGTAGTTCCTATTAAAAAACATTTATAGATGCATAAATATTATGCCCGCAAAATTCATTGCCATAAACCTAAAATGTGTAGTCCATTATTTGCGAAAAACTAAATAAAATTTGAATTTAAATCAGAATAACACTTTATTTTAACGGAAATAAACTCAAATTACAAATGTTTTTATAGACAACTTCCTCTTAGTGGGAGGCTTTAAACTTTAATGCAAATTGAACTTTATATATGAATAACTAATTAATATTAATCACGAACTTACGGTCCTTAAAAATAATAATTCGTCAAGTGCGGGTCGGACTCGCGCACGAAGAGTTCCGTACTGTTAGCTTTATAATGTAGAGAGATGATGCCAGAGCCAAAACTCTCAATACCGTACTACTACTAGTAACTACTATGCAAGTAGAGTATATAGTATTGAGAATTCTGGACCATCGACCATAAACGAGAAAAAATCACCTTTGTTGTATGGGAGCCCCCTTAAATTATAATTATTTTTGTTTGCGCGGATAGGTAGCTCACAGCAAACACATTATATGATGGTTGAAACTTGTATTGCATAGATCACATAATTAATTACAAAGAAACGTGAAAACGCGTCACATGGGCGCTGCAGTGGTTCGCCATATTAGAATTCTGTCCGGGGTTCACACGCAACACGAAAGTCGAATAGGGATTGGATGGTGATGCATCTTATATGTCCTTTTCACACTAACTACATACACCTCAGGTTGGAGCGTCGCGAACAATTTTTATCAGATTATTGTTTTGTATGTGTTTTATAGCGGCCCTAGAATTACATCATTTGTCACAAATTTCAAGTCTATAGCTATCACCGTTCAAGAGATACAGCCTGGTGACAGACGGACGGACGGACGGCGAAGTCTCAGTAATAAAGTCCCGTTTTCACCCTTTGGGTACGGAACCCTAAAAACTAAAATTTCTACACAAATACGAGTACGGAGTCCATTGCCCCGTGGTATGTTTGTTTGTCCATTTAAATGTTTGTCTTCAACTCCAAGCTGTGTTTATTATGCAATCTCGTGGAACGGTAGATTAGGCAATATTATCTACAACGGTATTTTATTTTTAAAAAAATCTAGTTATATAGAAAGAAAGAAAGAAACATAAACAAATACATAGGAGAAGAGGATATACAGTAGGCATTGATTGGGCAATGCCTAAAGACAAACGCCTGCGTCTTACCGGTCATGACATACGGAGCAGAAACGTAGAAACTCACAGTAGGCTTTGTCCACAAGTTTAAAGTCCCTCAGCGTGCTATGGAGAGGACTATGCTGGGTGTTTCTCTGAGGGATAAAATCCGCAACGAGGACATCGATGACCTGGCAATGCCTAAAGACAAACGCCTGCGTCTTACCGGTCATGACATACGGAGCAGAATGGAGGACATGAGTGTCCACCTTTCAGTAGGCCTTGTCCACAAGTTCAATGTCGCCCAGCGTGCTATGGAGAGGGCTATGTTGGGTGTTTCTCTAAGGGATAAAATCCGCAACGAGGACATCCGTAGGAGAACCAAAGTATCCGACATAGCTCAACGGATTAGCAAGCTGAAGTGGCAGTGGGCGGGCCACATCTGTCGCAGAACCGACGTCCGTTGGGGCAGACGTGTTCTGGAGTGGAGACCGCGTACCGGTAAGCGCAGCGTAGGACGACCTCCTGCCCGCTGGACCGACGACCTGAACAAGGTCGCTGGTAGCGGGTGGATGAGGAAGGCGGAGGACCGTGTGTGGTGGCGCGTTCTTGGAAAGGCCTATGTCCAGCAGTGGTCGTCCATAATATATATATAATATATAAATATATAGAGGACAACATCACATACATTGCTCCGATCCCATAGTAAGTAGCTTATGCACTTGTGTTATGGAAATCAGAAACAACGAAGGTACCACAACACCCAGACCCGAGACAATGTAGAAAAGTTATTTTTCTACATTGCCCCGACCGGGAATCGAACCCGGAAGCTCAGAGATGGCGGCGCCTTGAAAACCGGCACGCTAACCACTCAACCACGGAGGTCATCATATTATCCGGTAGAAACACGATTATTCGGCCCTCAGCTATACGGATATTCGATTATCCGGACCACAAACCGGGACCAATTGCATTACGCAATCTAAGGAAATATGTACATAATATTGTAGGCACCTCAATAACTCCATAGGTTGAAAAATGTATCTCTAATCACTAAAGGACTAGCTATAATGGATCTAATAATATACAATTCTCATATTAGTGTGTGTAACCGAACTCCTAAGAAACGGCTTGACCGATTTTCATGAAATTTTTGTTTAAATTTGGTAGGTCTGAGCATAGGTCGTAAGCTATTTTTCAAAGCTCTAAATGGCAAAACGACGTTTGCACGTTTAATTTTAAAAAATTCAACACCGGTAAGTTTAATCCAAATATGTAAGATCCTACATTCTATATCTAAAGTTCGGAATTTTCTAGAAAGTGAAAATCTCTAAGAACAGTTTAAGCGGACACATAACTGTTATGGGAAGTTATTAATTTATTTTATAAACACAATTGCAGTGTTTTTTACGTTAATAGATAGTGCAAGAGAAAGTCACTTATAAGCACATACGTCATACATCTTGCAAATACATGCATAAATACAACAGTCCGACATGGCTCTCTTGGCTCTTGAATGACATTGTCGGGAGGGCGCTGTATAGAACAAAGGCAGCCAGAAAATAAAATATTATACTCAATTTTAATTTAAATTTAGTCAATATTAAGCAAAAACAGCACAAAAATTACCACGTTTCTGATACGAACCGCCAAGGTGTGGAACACCCTTCCAGCTTCTGTGTTCCCAGCCAAGTACAACCTGGGTGCCTTCAAGAGAAGAGTGAATAGGCATTTTCTAGGCAAGCGCGCTCCATCCTAGACCTCATCATTTCTGTACATCAGATATGATTGTAGTCAAGCGCAAGCCTATCCATAATAAAAAAAAATACAATAGCGATATTCCAACAGAGCGAACTATCAAATAGTATCGCAATATAGTGGGGTTAGTTTTGATATTGGCCACGCGCCAAGATAGCCTTGTCGCACTGTACAGATTTGTTGTATCGTATAATTTTTGTTTACATAGAATTATTTTACATGCAAATTGTAGTTATTTTTAACTATAATACAAAATTATTTAAAGTACAATTATTACAGATAAATCCCAACTCTAATTTTCAATACATTTAAAAAAAGAACGAAGTCCTTTTGCTCTGGTAGAAAACAACAATGATGATTTTGAGAGTGGAAAGCTGTTTTACTAATTAGCGGAGTGACCAAGATATTATAAAGCTTGAAGAGTAATTAGTTCCCTTGTTTGAAAAATATTAAAAAGATTTTTATAGCTACTTTAATAACAAGCTTGTTTATTTCCATTGGTTTTTTTTTTTTACGCTATACAAGTTAGTGCTTGACTGCGATCTCACGATGGTAATTGATGATGTAGTCGAAGATGTTAGCGTACTAACTTGGAAGGGGTAAGTTATGTCACCCCAACGGTTTCTACACAGCATCGTACCGGAACGCTAAATCGCTTGGCGGTACGTCTTTGCTGGTAGGGTGGTAACTAGCCACGGCCAAAGCCTCCCACCAGACCAGACCTGAGCCAATTTAGAAATTATAAAATTCCAAAGTGGCCCGTGGCGGGAATCGAACCCGCGATCTCCCACTCGAATCCGAGCGTGCGTCCCCTGCGCCACGGAGGTCGTCAAAAACTATACATATGGATCTAAAAACTATACATATAATATATTACCTATATAAGTTAGTATCTAGCACCATGTTCTTTACTGCAACGTATGAAAGGAAATGCCTCATATTTAAATTTTTATCAATTAATATACTAATTGAGTGAACTAATAATTCTTTGACTATTATTTATAGGTGATCTAGGTCCTTATTTTAGATTGGAGACTTACACAATTATACCACAGCTAACATTTTGGGCGTCGGCGTACCTCTTTGCTCATTACTTAATTACCGTAAAACTTCCTAAGACACTACCATAACTAAACCTTTTAAAAGACCAGTGGTTTCTGATGTTGACATACACACACAAACATACACTTGTTTACACAACGCAGCGTTTGTTCGACCGGCTCCTGGCCTACGGTCATTGCCAAGGTTACGATATAAAAGCTCTCTTTTACTAGTTTGACGTAAGTCTGTGGTTGCGGCGGACGCGGACAGACGCGTATGTACATTTTTTTATGTATATAATTTTTAATTTTATTTCATACTTTTTAATATTTTAATTTTAAAAAGTTGTCAGAATTTTTTTTTACGAAATCAAAAAAAAATTAGTTTTTGTTTTCGATTAAATAAGTCGATTTAGAAAATATTATGTCCTAAAAAGTAATTGCTTAACTAGCTGACCCGGCAAACGTTGTTTTGTTAAATTATTTCTAACTAGGGGTATAAATAGTTAACGTCATATTCTCATACCTACCAAAAAAATCAAAGGTACAAACACTGTGACAGGAGATTTTTTCAAATGCTTTTGCCCGCGGCTCCGCCCGCGTTAATTTTGATTTGATTTTCAGAATTTCTCGAGATAAATGAATTTCCCTAATAACCTATATACCTACTTTAGAGAAATAAGTTGCTGTTGCAAATTTAGGGTTTTTTCAAAATCTACGCTTCAAGAAATATTTTCCCGTGTGAAATTTGGCTTTTCACAACTCCTACGGTGAATATGGATTTTCTGAGACAGTAAAATTGATATAAGTTATCTCCATTCCAAATTATATCAACGAAATCGGTTTTATATTTGCAGAATCAAGGAGTATTTCCTCCGTGTGAATTTCGTTTTTCACAAATCCCGCACAAACCATGACTTTTCCGGGATAATATTATGTATATTCTAGGTTATCGTTTATCTTCAACACCTATGTGCTAGTGTCGGAACTCTAGGATATCATCTATCTCTATTCCAAATTTCAGCCAAATCGCTTTGGAAGTTGCAGTATGCCTATGTGGTAATGTGTGGTGTTAATTTCAGGATATCGTCTACCTCCAAATTCAGTGTTAAATAAATTCAGCTTAAAGGAGTATTCCCCCGCGAGTATTTCTGTTTTTCACATATCCCGCGGCAACCATGGATTTTCCCAGAGTAAAAAGTAGCAATTACGTATCAACCCAGGTTACAATCTACGAGTATCTTCAGCCAAAACCAAAAGATATCAGATTTGTCAGATTTTGTTTGTAAAATTCGTAAAGTCTTTGGTAAATTGATACAGTTAGTGTGTTTGATTATTTTTCCTTTTGGTATAATTAGCTTTCCGTTTTACTTCTTGTTGTTGTGTATCATTGCTCAACTAAAGTATAAGTAGTTTTTATTATTCTTTGATTATTTATTTTTATTTTTCATTAATTATTAATAATTATTATTATTTAGCGTCGACTTGAACAATTAATATGCATGTTGTAGGTTGCTACCTTTCAGTTGAGTCATATGTGTATGTACTATGCAGTACCTAAGTTATATGTATTTATCAATGTGTTACATGTGATTTTGTTGGTGGCGCTTTGAATAAATAAATATAAATAATTTCAACCAAATCGGTTCCGTAGTTGTGGCGTGAAGGAGTATTTCTCCCGCGAGAATTTAGAATTTTCGGCAAAAAGTATTAGTTATCATTAATTTCATTAATTACTTAGTTTAGTACTTTTTGTTTTTATTCTATTGAGCGATCTAGAGCGACGATCTATGGAGAGCTACGTCATAACGTAACGATTTTCGAACATTCAACCCCAAGGGGGAAGTTTAGCGAAGGGAAGTTTTGCACCGATAAGAACGGCAAAGAAACTCGGCACTTGCTCTTTTAAAAAAATAACAATTTTGTTTACAATTTCAATTTAAAAAACACAGAAGTAAGATGTCTGATATGTTATAGTGTCAATGTGCTTGTATTACTAAACTATTCGGAAGTTTTTGGTGTTTATTCGGTAGGTATAAGAATATAATAAGTGAGAAATGTTGCTAAACTAAACAAACATGATTTTATATAATTCAATTTTAATATTTACAAAATATATACACCGTCCAAGTCCAACTGATCATATTTTATGGGCACTCTTTAGTCGATGCTGGAGCCGAAACTGTCTGTTTTATAGCGCACGGTGCATATCCGCTGGATGGATTTAAATGAAACTTGGCATGATTATATTTCATATTCCGAGGTAGCACATAGGATACTTCTTATTCCGAAATTCAGCATGGTTGCAACCTGAAACCTGGAACAACCTGGGGGTAGTTAACCCCTCTTCCGGTTGCTATATACTGCTTCGCACCAGAACGCTTAATTTCTTGGCGGAACGTTTGTAGAGGTAGAATCGTAGAGTTCGTACCTAAGTAGAGGAAGACCAAAGAAGAGATGAATGGATTGTGAGAAAGAATTGTGGATAGCTGATAAAATAGAATTGAAGATGGCTCTATTACTGGACAGTCGAACCAGGAAACTTTCACTCACTAATCCCGGGAAAATTCAAGGAATTTCACGGAATTTGTAAAAAAGAAAATCACGCGGGCGGAGCGGCGGGCAACAGCTAGACGCACACTTGAACAATATATATATTTTTTTAATAACATTCTCTACAGTTAAAGACGTCTACAGTCAAATGTTTATGCAGTTGGCCGCAAGATTCCATCAAAGCATTAAGCTCATGAGAAGTTTATAACATCAAAGTTTACATAGGTGTAAAAACAGTTATGTTATTTGGACATGATTGCCCACTATAGTGGACAGAACTTGTTTTCGGGCCACCTGGCAGTAGCTTCCATCAACGGTACCACATCTAACGGTCGAACTCGACTCTGACGCAATATGCTAAGCCTCACATAATATATTACCCGTAGGTTGTTCTAACTGTACATAGTAATCGATTTGCCCATAAATATATACAGTTAATTATATGTCCGAAAGTTTATCACTTCTTTAGTTATTGGCGGGCAACGGTATCTATATTATTGATGGTATAAAGTGTTACTCGTATGTGTTATCCTCAAAGTGCATGATTCTACTTGTGTGTATAAATGTGTGTGAATAATGATTGTTTAATTGTTATAATAATAGGCAAACAGACGAAAGTGATTGTATTTTTAAACAAATTAAAACTATGTAATATGTAGTCAGTTTCTACTTATTACTGAACTGACTCGGAAACTTTGTTTTGCTATATAAATTATTTCTCACTTTGGTCCAAGTATCTGGTGACCAAAGAGCTGGCGCTTATTTAGCTCAACGGCTAAGTTTAGCCATACAAAGAGGTAATAGCGCCAGCGTCTTGAGCACTATGCCCATAAAATATGATCAGTTGGACTTGGACGGTGTATTATGCGGATTTGCACCGTGCGCTATAAAACAGAGAGTTTCGGCTTCAGTATCGACTAAAGAGTGCTCTCCAATTATAAATTTCAAAATATCTTCAATGTAAAGAATTCGACCCGTTTATTATAAGTAAGTTTAGCTGGTTAGCCACCAGATATTTAAATCGAGGATAAAATGGATTCTATGCATGCAGTTACAGTACATTTATGATTTCGATTGCGTTTAGATACGAGCCTACAAATGACAAATGCTTTTAAAAGTTATAAAAGTTGTTATTGTTGTTTGGTCATTTTCATAAAAAACTAGCAAACCCGGCGAACTCCGTTTCGCCACCAGATGGCTTCGTTTTATGTAACATTTTTTTTTTATTTTTCCTGAATTTTCTTTGCTATAAACCTCACGGAGCCCGAGACCTTTCCAACGAATGTAAAACCGTGGAAATCGGCTCGTGCGTTCTGGAGTTATAGCGTCAGGAAGGAAAACCCGACTTTTTTCTATATAGTAGATAGTAGATTAATCGAATGGTAAACGACGTTGAAAATATAGTTTATAAATTTTCTTTTGTTACAGTGAAAGAAGAAAATGGCGTTAGTAAATTTCAGCAGGATACTGGTGTTACTGGCTATAGCACATTATAGTGCGGCCGACATTTACAGGAGTAAGTCTAACATACCATCTTTCTGTGTTCGTAGAAAGTATAACAAGTAAATAATGAAAAAATTAAAAAACACAATTACTGTCCTGTGGTAAAACTTTTGCACCCTTACAAAATAACCATTTTATTAATAATCCCTTATCGCGTAGGGCAAAAATCTTCGAAAATCTTGAATGATTCAAAATTGAATCTTGATCTTGAAAAGATTTTCATAGTCAACAAAATTGGCACGCATGCAATCACATATAAATATTTAGTATTGAACTCGTTAGCGCGAGCTAACTGGAAGTAGCGCCATCTATCGAGAGATGGGATAATCCTCCACCACCCATGGCCCAATCAACCTCGCGGTTATGATGGCCGAATCGCGGGAGGGCACCCGTTCGGTACTTGCTCTTGGCGTGTTCCCGGGGCGCCTTCTTGACTCTCTACAAGTTGTTTCCTCTCGCTCCTTGTCCCTATGTGCTCACTCTCCCCATTCTGGGGCAGGACGATACAAAAACGGACTCGCCTCGCGCCGTCGCTGTCCGTAGCAAATAAGTCTCTGTGTCACTCCAAGCCGCTCCGCCTCTTATGCCATGCGTGCGCGAACTCCCGTAGCTTTCCGAAGTTGGCCACCGAAACCACGAGATCCTGATAATAAACTGGACCAGAAACTTCGCGTACGATCCCGTCCAGCAGTACGCACCGGAGGTCTTCGTATAAGGGGCACTCCCACAAGACATGGTGATGGGTGAAACTTTACCGAGCGTCCCACTGAACTCTGTACGTGATGTCTTCAGCTCCCCGGCAGCAGGGTCCAGTCAGCATCTTCACCACCGGTAATGGAGAGCAGTGCCAAGGGGCTGACCGCTCCACGGGAGGAGTCTGTCTCTCCAGGAACCAGTGCAACACCCAGGGTGGGAAGGCCATCGGTTTCTGTGGAGTCTTCGCCACTTGTTGCTCATGTAAGTTGACTTAGCCCACTTTTTACGATTCACAAGATGAAACACAAAATGAAAGATGATTCACAAGATGAAAGACTCTGAAATGAAATGACATGATGAAAACTCATAGACAACACAAACCGTAGAGAAACTAGGAAGAATAAAAAGTTAAGTCCTGCCATATTATAAATCGGAAACAATAGCGAAAATTAGTCCATATTACAGAACAATAATAATATATAATAAACTACCAAGAACCATTACAGACGAAGTAAAAGAAACATTATTTAAAAGCAAATTGAAAGACTGGTTGACTAAAAAATGTTTTTACAGTATTTACACGAATTTCTGGATGAGTAAGTTTAAATTGACCTCAATTTCACATTTAGTTATAGATAGATAAAATTGGTAAGATTAAGGACATTTTGCTACGCCGTGACAGGGCATTTTGACTTTATTTTATATGTTATGTGGTCAGATATCCAAAATAAATATAAAAAAAAATTAAAGATGTCACAGGACCCGCGCGAAAAAATGTCGCCATTTCACTGGTGTCATAAATGTTTGGTTAAACGCCAACAGCGTCGGTTGTAAGCCCACCACAGTACTGTCTATAGACCGCGGTCGACGCCACAGATCTGATAAATCCGAACACGAGTTTCCGCAGGGACCATGTTGCGGCGAATTAGCAAAAATTTTGACCAATGGCGCTACTTTTTACTTGTATGAAGGTTGGCGTAAAATCATAAAATGTTCCATATCGATGGATTCACTAAAGGTCTTGGCAATCTTCGCCTTTCATCATTCTTTAGCCCGACCAGATAAAGAGAGACAGAGAGAGAACTTCCGGGGAGAACCGACAGAAATTAAAACTCAGAAGTGTCGGTTATAGTAACAGTGTGAAGTGTCGGTAATAGTGTCGCGAATTCAATGGTTCTTTCCCGTCTCAAAAACGCCCAACGCGCAGGTTGGGCGGGTACGGTATTGCGAATGTTTTTTTTTTACTTTTTGTTGTACTTGACTGTCATCTTACCTGATGGTAAGTGATGATGCAGCCGAAGATGTTAGCGTACTAACTTGAAAGCGGTAAGTTATGTCACCCCAACGGTTTCTACACTACATCGTACCGGAACGCTAAATCGCTTGGCGGTACGTCTTTGCTGGTTGGGTGGTAACTAGCCCCGGCCAAAACCAGACCAGACCCGAGCTAATTTAGAAATTATAAAATTCCAAAGTGGCCCGTGGCGGGAATCGAACCCGCGACCTCCCACTCGAAACCGAGCGTGCGTCCCCTGCGCCACGGAGGTCGTCAAAATTGTGCTCCCATAATTGCTGATGATGCTTTGCTTGTGTCCCCAGTGAACGCCTGTGATGTCAGAACCAACACGAAGGTCGCCGTCTTCATCAACCCGCCCCTCAGCAAGGAGTCCTCAGGTCTGGAGTGCTCCTACAACATCGAGATCAACAACAACAACGTCTGCCAGATGAGGATTGACTTCGAGAACTTCAATCTGGCACCCCCCACTACTGTGAGTTCACTCATCATCTTTTAATTCTTAAGCCCAAGCTTCTTCTGGAATATCTGTAGGTGATCCAATCAGGAATGAGGAGATTCATAGACAAACCAACGTCACTTACGTAGCTCAACGCGTTGCCAGGCCCTGTTCCCTAATCACATGATTGAAGAAACGACAGGTAGCCGTCTTGACGTACTAATTTCAGACGGCCGCCGCACGCCGGCTACTTTGCTCGCGTTCGTTCTTGTACGGTCTATTTCACGCGCTGCGTGCGCCCGATTGCGAGGCAACGTTAGTACGTCGAATGAGATAAAGTTACACGATAGAAAGACCACAACTTTGCGTTTGTTGCGTGTTGTTTGCGGAGCTGGAGCCATGCGCTATTGCGAACTGAATCTCACTTTTTATGTCAGAAATGAAATGAAATTCTTTATTTCACATAGGCTTAGATATAAGCTCTCATGAAAGCTCTCAGAGCTGGAGTCGCTTTTTATTGCGGAGTGAGCCTTCTGTACCGTTAGGTATTATTATGTATTCCGTGGTATTGCGAAGCTGAAGTGGCAATGAGCGGGGCACATAGCTCGTAGAACGGACGGGCGTTGGGTACCTAAGGTGCTGGAATGGCAACCCCGCATAAGTAAGCGAAGTGTTGGCAGACCTCCGACCAGTTGGCCTGACGACATTAAAAGAGTCACTGGATAAAAGTGGCACAGGACGAACAAAGCTTGCCACTAATAACAAATTCTTGCAGTCTGCATTGTCCAAACCATTATACTACCTTTATTAACAATTTCCCACTGCAGAGAGTCGAATTTGTCCGGGATTTGGGGATTACCATAGATTCAAAATTACGTTTTAATATGCATATCGAAAACATATGTAGAGCAGCAAGAAAAATGCTAGGGTTTATGTACAGAAATGCTAAACCTTTTAAAAAAACTAGCACCATAAAAACTCTGTTTGCAACTCTAGTAAGAAGCAAACTTGAATACGGCACAGTTATATGGAACCCTAGTTACCAGGTCCACAAGGATCGTATTGAAAGTATACAGAGGCGATTCACACAACTCTATTCCCTAAAAGAACATAAAAGATTACCATACAGCTTTCGACTCAAAACTTTTAAATTAAAATCTCTAACGGATAGACGAAAAATTCATGACATGGTCTTTTTGCACAAGCTTGTAAACGGTACATTGAACAACTCAGAGTTGTTGGGCCAAATCTCTTTTAGAGTTCCCGTCCGAACACCGCGCTACCCTGTCTCACTCTTCACTCACCGTTTTTGTAGGACTAATCTTGGTCGTTGCTCTTTGATACCCAGACTAAACAGCACATACAAATATTTTATTTCAAAGGATAAGTCAATCGATATTTTTAAGGAAAAACTGCCCAATTTCAAAAATAAGCTACTAAAAATGCTTGGCTAGCCAGATTTTGTTTGTATAGTCTTTAGTAGTTAAATTAATATAGTTAATGTGTTTGATTATTTCCTTTTGTATAATTAGCTTTCCGTTTTACTTATTGTTCTTTTTGTGTCACTTTACAACTTAAGTTTATATCTTTACTAGCTGACCTGGCAAACGTTGTTTTGCCCTTAGGGGTAATAAAAAATAGATAAATTGAGATTTAAACTATCCTATCTCTCAAGTTGGCTCGAACTGCACATGGTGTGCGAAATTTATTATAATCGGTTAAGTGGTTTAGGAGTCCATTGAGGACAAACATTGTGACACGAGATTTATATATATTAAGATTTAGCGTCGACTTGAACAATTATTATGCATGTTGTAGCTACCTTTAAGTTGAATCATATGTGTATGTAGTACCTATGTTATATGTATTTATCAATGTGTTACATGTGATTTTGTTGGTGGCGCTTTAAATAAATAAATAAATAAATAAATTATTAACCTACTCGTAATTACCAAGCTTTAATAGCAATAGGCAGCACGCATGGGTCGATAACTGTTTAAAAAATTTGCATGAATCTGATGTTACAAGTGTGATGGTTAACCATATTGTTCTAAAAAAGGTGTGAAGATTGTTGAATTGTACTACTTGTAGTTAGAACCACAATTTAAAGATATGTAGTATAAGCAGTTATAGGTTAATTTCGCACCCTGTTTACCTTATTAATCTTGCAACATTATCAACAGCGTCCCCATAAATTCATCAAGGCGCATTTTTACTTCTCCCCTTTCCAGATTGACCCCGTGGAAAACGTGACCCAGCGCCCCGGGTACGTGTGCAAGAATGACATCTTCCAAGTGACCAACCTGAATGGCAACTCCGAAGCTATGCCTTCGCTGTGTGGGGACAACAGCGGGCAACACTGTGAGTCCATTTCCTTGATATATACCTAGATCCCGACTTATCTCAAACTATACAAAAGTCTTCAACGCCTACGTCTTGTCGGTAATGATTTACGGAGCAGAAACGTGGACACTAAAGCAAATTCAAAGTCGTTCAGCGATGGCTATGAAGAGGGCTTTGCTGGGTGTTTCTCTGAGGAATAGTACTTAATAGTAAAAAATTATGGACTATAAATTATTCTTCAAAGGACGTCGATTGTTGGAAGACTTTAATGGCCTTATCTGTTATAATATCTTCCATTTCCTTCAGTGTACGTGCGAGTGAACGCCAGCATCAACGACCGGTCTGTCAGGTTAGATTTCAAGCTGGCGGACCGCGTCTCCCAACCCAATCTGCCACAGGCCACTTGGAAGATCAAAGTCACCCAGCTGGAGTGCTTCAACACACTTGGGTGAGGGAGCTAAAACATTTACCGTAGAGCTAGATTCTCTATAAATTCTGTGGTCACACAACTTAATCTCTAGCACCTTTACAAATAAACGTGGAACAGAGGTAGTAGAATAGATATTATACGCGTCTGCAGCGCTGCAGCCGCGCTACTTTGTAAATCTATGTAAATAAACAACGCGCGGCCGCAGCGCTGCAGACGCGCTGCCGCCACGCGTCATTTCATCGACTAGTGCTGCGCGCATGTATTTTTTTGTCCAAATCGAGCAGTGTTTTTTGTACAAATCGAGCAGAGTCCATCGTGCAACTATGTATAACCCGGTTACAATATCTGTGGACCTGGCTCGATGACGTCACGTCGTGTCAGCGCTCTGATATGGTGCACAAAACAATCAAGCCGGGGCGAGCGCGGGGAGGTGAAAGGAGAACGGGAAGGGGGTACGCATTCCAGCGAGGTCCACAGATATTGTAACCGACTTGTACAAGCCTACGATTCTCAAACCTAGCGACAGCAGCACGGCGGAAGCGCGTCTGCAGCGCTGCAGCCGCGCTTCACTTTGCGGCTAATTTGAAGGCGTTCTAACTATTTCACCTCTATTCCAAGTTTCTTTGTTAGGCGGTAGGTGTCTAAGAGATAGAGCCAAGTTTTGCAGATGATATGTAACTGAGTCCTTCCAATTTTTGGTTTTATATTTTAAAGGGGGTGTTCACCATATTTTTTTATTATTTGCAGCAAGTACCGGGATGGTATCCTGGACGCGATCACCGCTTCTTTGCCATCAACCCCTTTCACTAGCACTGCTGATAGAGATGAATATCTAATTGGTAAGTCAATGGAAGGTATCAGAGGTCAGTCGTTCGCAAATTTTGCCCCTCGATTGGCTGATGTAAATCAAGAAACCAATCAGCGGACAGAATTCGTAAACGATTACGATAACGATGAAAAAGTTTTTCTTACACAATCTATGGGCTGGATGAGAACTGTTTGGCCTCACATAGCAAATGCTTTGATCGACATTACGTCATATGGGCTCGAACTATGAAGTGCTAATTTCGACTGTGGTAATTGCAGCTGTGCTATTCTACAAAATGAAATAGCTGCCAGACAGCTGCCAACCCGAATATGGCATGCAACATTGTACTCTATTACAACTGACAAATTCATAGATGCATAGATGTACGCTTGTCGCTGTTTTGCAGAATAGCACGGCAGTTTGTTGTTTGAGTTTTCGGGGTATCGACGCGGTTTGTTCAAATATTTTATGTAAGACTAGCATTTACCCGCGGCTTCGCCCGCGTCATTTAAGAAAAAGTTAAATATTGAAGAATTAAACTACTCTGGATTAAAAGCGACAGATGTTAGAATTGTGTTAGATCCTGGCAATTTGTAACATAATTATTACTCGTATGTGGCTAGCAAACTGAGCGCATATTCTAAAGGAGTGGTATTTTACAGAAGACTTGCTGTTTTTACTTTGCCACTGTAAGTACTGTCGAAATGGTCCAAAAACACTCAGTCAGGCTGAGTATTGATGGGAACTTATTTTAATGACCTATTTACAGTTTTCAGTGTCAATATGGAGTCTAGAGTATTTATGACCTTTTGACGGTTTCGAGTGTATGTAATATAGGGTTCAATATATATTGTGAGCAGATAAAGTTACGAATACGTATGTTGTGAAACAGAGAGAATTTACACTTCTAATGCAATCCCACAGGAAATGGTTTTATTTTCTGGGATAAAAGGTAGCCTATGTCACTCTCCGGGTCTTGAACTATATCTGTGCTAAAAATCAGGTCCATCTGTTGCGTGGCTATGGTGTGATTAAAGGACAAACAAACCATCAAACCAACAAACTCACTTTCACATTTATATATTAGTAGGGATTTGATATTCCTCCGTACCTACAAAGAACATGGCCGAAACTTGTATGGAGCTGTGCCCTGGAAAAAAAATATTCATCGCCGTCGACAAACAGTATGTGTATATTAAAGGTTATAATTATGTCTTTACAATCGTTTAAGTTTTATGATCTGAAAACTTGCGAGAGACATAATATCAGCATAACAACTTGCAACAAAATGCGCCTAAATAATTTTTATAGCAATGATTTTTTATTAAAAAATGATTCGTATTGGTTATGAACTCATTATTCTTTCATATTAAAAAGCTTAGAAAATGCGAGTAAACATTTTGAACAGCATTTATTTAGTAAAAAAATAATTGCTACTAAAATTATTTAGGCGCATTTGGTTGCAAGTTGTTATGCTGATATTATGTCTCTCGCAAGTTTTCTGATCATAAAAATTAAACAATCGTAAAGTCATAATTATAAGCTTTATTATGACGTACTGTTTGTCAATGGCCATGAATATTTTTTTTCGAGGGCAGAATCCGGCCATGTCATTTATCTTATCTATCTTATCACCGCAGCGCCCCCTGGTTGTTTGCAATACTACCCCGACCGCGCGGGTTCCTTCGAGACCTTCAACTACAACCGAGGCGCTGGCCCCTACATTGCCAACATGAAGTACGCTACCTGCTTCAGAAGAACGTCCGACGTCTGCGGTATCAAGTGAGTATACTCTAAAAACGAACGCCCCTCCACGTGTTTACGCTCACACGTTCAATGACAAATGTTCATGTCGGGACCCTATTACTATACTTAATTTACGGAGACTAGTTAATATAGCGTTCTCTCTATCACGTAATCCCATACAAAGACAAAGACAAAAAAGACAGTGGGCGTAAACAATTCAGAATGTACGTAAACACTGCGCTACTTAAATTACTTAAACTAGCTTTCTTCCCACGACTACACTAATTGCCTTTGTAATATAATAAGTAGGCGAAAAATTGGACTAGTAGAAGTTTCTTAAAATAAATAAAAAAAGCTTTAGCTTCAATTAATAGATATATTATTTAAATCGTTTATTTTCATTATGATTTACGTAGTTATTATTATTCAAAATATATAATTACTATTTGCCCCGCCTGGTCATGGAACAATATCGATAGATCATAAGGGTAAAATATGAGCGCGTCTGCACAGTACGGGTACCACGATCAGACTAAAATTTACACGTAGTCTGTACTGTTATCGGTGACGAATTACTAACGATTCTACGTTTTTCCTATTAATTTGTCTCTGTGAATAGAGTATAAGACTTTGCCGCCCGTCCGTCTGTCATCAGGCTGTATCCCTAATTACTACCTACTTAGTTTAAATTTTCGCGTATTGTTTGAGAAAAGCAATGATGAACTCAGGTATGTGTGCCTCGGACTCCATTAACCTGAAATATACATGCAATATGCACTAACAAAGGAATATAATATTATTATTTAAAAAAAAGTTTTTCAGACAAAGATTGTCCGGTGCCATTGTCAAATGCATCGATTTTTTAATTCTTTAAGCCCGGGTTTTTATAGAAAACTGTATTTTATTTGCCATTAACCTTTTGCGATAGTGTACTCGAAAGCACGTTATTCTCTTCAATCGTTTTTCAAAAACATATTTCCAAAGACTTGTATAGGGTAAGGACGGCTAATACAATCACGCCTAACACGTATAACTACTGAAATAAGCATTGATGTCAATGAAAAAGTACCAAAATTTGCAATTACGCATATGCAAACATGCAAATGCATATTATAATCCGATGTCTAACTATTACTATTTATCTACAGGTTAACTGCAGCAAGCTTCGACATGGCGTATGCCGATAACAGCAATCTCTACTTAGACACAGACTGCATGATGAACCCCTACGTACAGGGCCAACCCCAGTCCGAAGACTACATGTTCATACCCGACGCAGTGACCGCCGACGGCATGAGGGGATCCAAGTTCTGTGGGAGCAGTGCTGCCGATCAAATTATAGCTTGTAAGTAACCTACTGATAGTATTATAGCTTGTAAGTAACCCGCTGATAGTCAGATTATTACTTGTAAGTAACCTATGCTGATGGTCAGATTATAGCTTGGGAGAAACCCGCTGATAATCAAATTATAGCTTGTAAGTAACCTACTTGATAGTCACATTATTACTTGTAAGTAACCTTTGCTAAAAGTCTGATGCTCGGAAGTAACCTGCTGATAATCAAAATATAGCTTGTAAGTAACTTACTGATAGTCAGATTATTACTTGTAAGTAATCTACTTTTGATAGCCAGATTATAGCTTGTAAGTAACCCGCTGATAGTCAGATTATTACTTGTAAGTAACCTACGCTGATAGTCAGATTATAGCTTGGAAGTAACCCGCTGATAATAATCAAATTATAGCTCGTAAGTAATAATTACTGATCAGATTAATTTTATAGATTGTGTGATAAACTGATGCCAATTTTTTTTATTATTAAAGAGTGTAAGATACCTGTTATTCAGATTATTACCTGTAAATTTACCTAAAATAACAATTTCTTGTCCACAGCGACCCCACCTGGACCAGTGTACATCTACTTCCACAGCGACAACCTGGTGACAAAGGATGTACCCGAGGCGGGGTACAGGTTCACGTACAACGTACTAAATAATTGTTTTCTTAAGAAATAGGTACTAATAATGACTAAAGAGAAAAACTATTAATATTTAAGTACTACGGTTAATTGATGAATCAATCTGAATATGGGTTTGATGAATCGATATTGATTCATGACAATATTAACGTATATTACGATTCTATTTTACATGACTCTTGATTCATAAGGTCCCATTATAATGGACGAAAAATAATAATGATTTTTGTATGCTTTTTTCAAAAATGTTACTTTGATTCTGGACGTTTAATTTGGTTTTTATCGATATATTTATTTTTTAAAGTTTAACTATTTTTATTTTGTGAAGAAATTATTCTCTTACGTTAATTTTTTTTTATAGTACGATCGTGAATCAAGAAATATGATTAGTCACATTCCTAAATTTTAGTTGCAATGTAAAATCCAAAAAAAAATAAGCGAATGTTAGCGACTGATGTTTTAGATTTAAGTATTTTAAGAAATCGATGCATTTATAATTTATTGAATAATTAAAATCTTCCATGACGAATTGATATCGTTGTTTTATTTGTGCCACCACTTCTTACGAATGCTGTGACCTACGATTTCTCCATACGTTCGTTATACCGAAATAATTTGTAATTCGTGCATATTTCGATCATGTTGTGATATTATTCGGGTTCATAAAGTAATAATCTATGCTCCTGGCCATTTTTGGTTCGGAAATACTTCTCTTAAACGAAAACCTATCCCTTCACCTGTCTCACATTTTGGGGTAGCTGGAAGAAATCTCTATTTTTCTTAGGGATAAAATATCCTATGCACTTTTTTTTCTTTATATATATTCTATCTTTTATATGTTTTTATGGTGCTTAGATAATAAAAATAATAACAGAAACTATCACTTACTTTGGGGCTAGACTGTGATATCTGTAAAGCCTAAAGATATATTCATTTATTTACAAGAAGATGAAGATGAAGCCACAAACGTACTGACTCTCATCTATAATCATAATTGTAGAATAAATCTTAGCTATGAAAAAAAATACTTCAGTTTATTCAAAGATTTATTTTGATGTTCAATTCAATATAAATAAACTACATTTTTTCTTCACTTATTACTCTATACAATATTTAACATCATATAAAAAACAGTATATAAATGCAATAAATTGATATAATATTTCGGTAATACTTGCTTATAGAAATAGACTTAAAATATAATAAAAACGTCAAAAAATATTTACATTTTTTTTTTCTTATATAGTTAATTTTACTACTATTCCAATTTAAAATTTCAGTACATTTATTAAATACTAAATTTGAATGGACGGAGTTGCTTCTATGATTTAGCTTGTGATGATTTAACAAACTCTTATATTTTCCTTGATTATTAGGAATTGGAAATTCAGCTCATAATTATATGGATGGAATATAAAATTATTCTATAGATCGTCTTATCTAAAAATGAACGCTCCTCCACTTGTTTACATTCACACGTAAAAAGAAAGATGGAGTGGAAAGGCGTTCATTTTTAAATAGGACAAACTTCAAAAGGACTTCGTCACATTTTTCAGACGATAACTACCTATTGACTAACTAAAACGTCACTTGATTCATGACTTTTAATTTTCATTGATTCATAAAATATATCTAAAATGATTCATCAAGATTTTTACTCTATTCATAAAATAATAAAGCTAGACGAAAAGGGTACATGGCTGATAAAATAAACAATATTAAATGCGCAGTTTCAAAAAGGAATGGATAAAGGGAGAAACGAAAAAAGGATATATTTTTCTGACAACATAAAATTACAGAGTTAATTAAAAGCTTACAATATAAGCTTTAGGTCATAAATGTTATAAAAGCATAAGTAAAAACTTTACTTGAAAATTATAAATTTTATATAATGTCATATAGGTATCTCGATGTTATAATGTCATATTAACATGTTTAATTTTATACTTACACAGCTGTATAATACAAAAACATTGTTATTATTTAAATGCATAATTTAAATTTATTTATTAAATTTTATGAATTTTTGAGTTCTGTAGGGTTATTTCAAAACGCTAAAACCCTTCATAATTCCTTAATATCTTACAATTTATTAATAAACAACAAAAGTATTTTCAAAAACAGTTTATTTCGATCCTGCTTTGTTGTTAATTTCCTACAAATAATGATATTTTTCGATGAATAGGATCCCGTCTTTTACCCTTTGGTACAGAACCCTAAAAAGCTCTTAGATGGGACATATGTCCAGAGCTACCGGTTTGAATCTAATATTGATCTACAGAGTTATATAAAAAATACCAAATAGCTCTCGGCCTGTATTTGTTTACATCAAAACTTACAACTTTTGTTCTACGACATTTTTTTAATCGATATTTTGAGAAAGATCAAATATTCAATATTTAACAGAGATACTCTACTTGTTCCTACTCTGTAATGTAATATCGGCAAGTGGTAATGGCGCGGCGCGAAACCACAACAGTATAATGTCACTTTACAGAAATAACATTTTTTGAATGAAATAAATTAATACTGAATTTTGAAAAGTCGTAGAACAAAAGTCGTTAGTGTTAATGTAAACAACTACAAGCCGAGAGCGATTTGGTATTTTTTTATATATAACCCTGTATATTATGACCTGAAATATAATATTTTCTATAAGTCTCATAATTTTATTGTCTATAAAAGGGTGGTCCCCGGCTGATGGTGTACGTCGATAAAGGTATTCCCTTACTGCCGTATATCGGCTCCGGAGCGTTCTCATAGTCTACGTCGTAGTAGATGTTGTTCTGGTTCTGGAAAGTAAGAAAACTATATTAATTTAGATAATTTTGAG
This sequence comes from Coenonympha glycerion, assembly GCA_963855885.1. Classification (NCBI taxonomy): domain Eukaryota; kingdom Metazoa; phylum Arthropoda; class Insecta; order Lepidoptera; family Nymphalidae; genus Coenonympha; species Coenonympha glycerion. The sequence continues at coordinate 8,456,337 of OY979653.1, forward strand.
GTTTCCGAACCCAAAGGGTAATAAAAATTAATAATTAAAAAAAAATTAAAAACACAACTGCCCTTTTATAAAACGAACTAAAAAGTAAAAAACAAGTTGATTGAGAATAGATGATCTGCATATGGACAAAGTGAAGAGCGTTCAAATGTCTGTTCTGTCGAGCATTTTAAATAGGTCTCTAGAAAAATAAATAGTTCATTTAAAAGAAAACAAATATTTAAGGGGGTCTCCCATACAACAAACGTGATTTTTTGAATTTGGTGGGCAGGGGTCTTTAGTTAACTTAAATACTATTGATAATAATTGGTCTTGATAGTACCAGATTTCGCTTTTAACACGGAGGCTGGATAGGTGTTCCAACTTCCACACCTTAGCGGTTCGTATCAGAAAGGTGGAAGAAAAAAAATTGTTGGAGTTCGCTGGACACAAAGACGAAATACGCTACTCTAAGACAAAGCCAAAACTTTTTCAAATTTCCACAACATTTCGATTTTCGGTACCCCGACAGCACATAATGTTGTCGCTTACATTAGCGCCATTTTACAGTTTTGACAAATTAAAAAGGATGCTCAGAGCCTAAAAATAGATGCGTGACGTCACTAAGGGCTGATCCTTATTTTTGTTTAATCAATGGCTGGATTGGAATGGCATCAACCACATAAGGATGCTTCTTCTCTCAGCGTCTTGCGGTTCTGTGGTTGAAAGGTGAAGGAGGTAAACTCACATGCATACTCCTGGCGCGTGACTTCGGCCGAGGAACCAGGAGATCAGCTCGCTCCTGGACGTGGCTGGACGCTTCCGAGCTTGTGGACTCGCTCGCCATGTGGTTTGTGTAGCCTGGACACCAAAATAATTTGTATGAATCAGCGCGAAAGTCATGAATCAAGCCACGTTTTTGTGATTTTTTATGAATCACTGTAAATACATGAATCAAGGGACGTTGTTCGAAATTATATTTCACGATTATAAAAAAATTAAATGCTGAGGCGAGTAAATTTGAGAGGTTATTTCCATTTTTAACAAACTAACGCATCATGGTAAAATAACCCACATATATTAGACTAACTACACATTATATTATATGTTATGTCAATGAGTTTTGCGAGCATACAAATACTACTTTTTGCCGTTTCCCAGATTTGGAGCTATCGGGAACCAATATGAACTACTCGTAATTGAGTACTTTTGAGCAAGTGTTTTATTAAAAACATGTAGATGCATAAATGTTATTTTTAAGCTTACAATGTATAAATAGTCCAATATTAGCGAAAAACTAAATAAAATTTGAATTTTCGCGCCCGCATGGTACCTATCCCCCTTAAGAGAGACTTATCAGTGGGAGACCATTAAATGTGTGCAAGAAGTCAGCGACGGCTTAGCGTGATCTTCGAGGCACGGTGGTGAAACACCGCTATTTTACTAAAAGTGCACGATAAAGGAAATAAAGTCTTACCGTACAGGTTGTGATGCGACGCAGCGGTGTTAGCGCGCGACGTGTTTAACGTTCCCGTGTGAATACCACCATGGATGCCCATCCTACAAAATAAACAACAATTAATTTTACCTAAAACATTCACCAATCATTATTACTGGATTTTATTCATTTAACACTATTTGTACATCACAAAACATTACACTATATCTAAGGAGTAAAAAGTAATTAGTACAAAAGGCGGCCTTATCGCTAAGTAGCGATCTCTGCCAGGCAACCTACAGATAAGGAAAATACAGAGGAACTGCTATTGAAGGAAGTTCCTATAACCTATTTAACCTTATCTATTTTTAACGGCCAGTACTATCTTAGATTGCAAGTTCCTCAGTCATTTAAGAAATACTGAAGGATTGAATCCATAATAAATTATTGTATAGAACATTGATGCTAACGATCCTAACTATCGAAAACATGATGAAAAACCTCGATTAAAAAAATCCAAAGTTGACTCCAAATCTTACAGAAAAAATGAGACTACCTAAGTATTAGGGCATGCAACTTTACAAGATTACTGAACTGAATATTAAGCAGTAAAAATGACAAGTATTTTTGTTAAATTGCTTTTATTTTCACTTTATAAAGGAAAAAAGTTTTTCTGCGAAATTGCCGCGCTTTCCGTTCCGTTTCAGACGGCTGCTAGGTTGCACGCGTAAGTTCTCGTACGGTCTATTTTACGCGATGCGTGGGCCCGATTACGAGGCAGCCTTAGTACGTCGAAAGAAATAAAGTTACGTGATAGAAAGAGAGCACAACTTTAGGTGCATAGCAGAGACGGAGCTAGGCGCTGTTGCGAACTGAATTGCACTTTTTTGTGTCAGCGATAGGGTCGTTATTTCTTTAAATTATCGTATTGTTGACAATATGACAATATGACAACCGAGCTAACCTGGGTAAAGGCACAGGCGGCAGCGTGGGGTATCCTCCAAACATCGCCGAAGATGGCCGCGTCGCCATCGTTGCCGTGTGATCTGCCTGCTTTGAAAAACAATAGCTGAATTACTTTTTATCGTTGGATTTGTGATGTAAACCACTTTTCAAGAAACATTATATTCTCCAATTACCCTGTCTTAGATATTAATTTGAAATAATTCCATTTGTTAACAAAAACCCTAGTTTCTTCAAAGGCTACAATGATTTAGAGCATAACTAAGTATTTCCATATTTTTATCGAATTATATATTGCGATGTCATATGGATAGAGTTCATGGTTTACTTAAACTCTACCCCACTGATATGTATCTCTGGATTCGTGATTCCATACGTTTGACAGTTCATTTTTTGTGTCAATTTGAAGCGCCTCCCCCGAGCGTCCACGGTACTAAATTGACATTAATTGTTGGAAGTGGACCGTCGTTTTGAATGTCATTTGATTTTAGTTCCATAGACGCTCACGCCAGGTTACGCAACAATCAGCGCCAAAATGGCGAATATCAGGTGTCTCCATTTTAACTTTGACAGTCAGCTATCCAGAGTATATTCTATATGCTCAATGGAGATCAGTGCTCTACCCACAGACCAAGGAATAAGTTTTTATATTCTATTCTATGTGGCTCTACCCCCATTATTCAAACGTGGAATAGAGGTGGAATATAGTTATACTCTGTTTTGTCTTTTTCCTTCAAATGCCAAATGATTGATGACAGAGAGGAATAAAGCAGATTATAACTACTCAACCAATATTCCACGTTTATTTGTAAGGGATACATTTTCCGTAGGTCTCTACATAATCTTTTTGTGTAAGTGAAGGAGTGTTTTGCTAAAGAATGGACTATGATATAAAGAAAACATTAACAAATGTATCTTCTTACCGCATAATGGTTCGCTTGGACCATGGCCTCAGCGATTTGCGCCCAGCGCATGCGCTCCTCTAGTGTCACCTGGCGAATATGATGAATTATTATAATTTAATATCTGGGTGACCGAGCTTTGCTCGGTGGCCAATAGATGGCAGCAGTAGTTATATTTTTATTTTTTTTGGTAAATTCGACATTTTCTAAAAATGAATCTTAGCTAGATCGATTTATCGCCTTCAAAACCCCATGTATACTGAATTTCATGAAAATCGTTCGAGCCGTTTCCAAGATCCAGATTATATAGAAATATATATACAAGAATTGCTCGTTTAAAGGTATAAGATAAGATAAGCATCAATCATCAATGTGTTAAATATAGATAGGTAGCTTAAGTTTCATACTTTTGTATAGTTTGTAAGCATTTCTAAGTATTACTGGAAATGAAGAGGAATGTGTAGCGACCGCATAAACTCTTATGAGTTTCGGGCCGCCAAGATAACCATTGTTTAGTTTATGAATATTGAATGAATAAATAAATAAGAATAAAAATTATATTCTTATCAGGTCAAGCGATCTTTAATATGAACACAAGTAAAAATTATGAATCAAGCAACGTTTTGTAGATGTGCATGTATGAATCCCTACAAAATTATGAAACAAGAAACGTTTTGTAACTAGTGCTAAAGTGCGTGTACGAATCTGTGAAAAACATTGAATCAAGCGACGTTTTGTAGAAGTGCGTGTATGAATCGCTATAAAAATTATGAATCAAGGGATGTTTCGGCGAAGTTACACTCACCTATGGTTTTTTAATAATATTGGGGTAGGTTAGTAGTTTATACAAATAAATCATCAAAAATAATGATTTTAAATCCACCGTAGCCGTTTATTGTGTTTATGTGTACACATTTTAATTTATTGTTTTTTATTTTATCCTATATCCATCTCCAGGATAATATGTACGGATTTAGCTTAATATATTCGAACTAGCTGTCCCGCAAACGTTGTTTTGACCTAAGGAGTCACATAGGAGTAGCAAAAATACTTTAAATCCTGTCCTAAGACTTTCCTCCTCCTGTCCTGTCCTGTTCTAAGCCGTTTCGGAAGAGTGTTGTTACAAAAACTATGACACGAGCATATTATAAAAGAGATAATTGTGTGTATGAATCAGTCGACGTTTGTATGAATCAGTCGACGTTTGTATGAATCAATCGACGTTTGTATGAATCGTGACGTAAACGTTACCTGTGTATGAATCAGTCGATGTTTGTATGAATCAATCGACGTTTGTATGAATCGTGACGTAAATGTTACCTGGTAGGGCGGCTGTCCCACGGGTGGAGTTTTGATGGTGTTAGCGGCCATGTAGTTAAACACGGGCGACCCCATGCCCGCCGCCTTCTGCTCGCGAGACCATTTGCGACTGAGGGGAAATATTAATTACATGGTCCCAATCGCTTCTAATCACCACTACTGAGGGGCTATTCACTTAACGTATACACTGAGTGATGTGAAACAAGGAATAAAACAAAAAAATAATAATTGGTCAGGTGCGAGTCGGGCTCACGCACTGAGGGTTCCGTACTATATTAGAAAAAGTTAAACCATAAGGCCCGGTTGCATTTTGACATCTCCGGAACGGAGAAGAGATGTCGAAATGACGAAATCTGATTGGTTACTTAAACACAGCTCCGCTCCGCTCAACTTTGGTGGAACGCTCCATTTTGAAATTCCGACGACCCGGTTTACCCCCCCTTTTTAAAAAAAATCAAATAGATTTTCAATTTTTTATGATTGCACTAACTGCGGGCCATCGTTATCGACAACTATTCCAAATTTCATGTCGATATCTTTAATAGTTACTGAAATAAAGGGTCGTGACACACAGACAGACAGACAGACAACAAAGTGCGATCTTATAAGGGTTCCGTTTTTTTTTCTTTGAGGTACGGAACCTTAAAAATAACTTTGCGTCTATTGGTTTACTATGTAAAATAGGATGTAATTCAACATAAGAAATACTTTTTTTTTTACTCTATACAAGTTAGTACTTGACTGCGATCTCACATTAATGTAAGTGATGATGCAGCCGAAGATGTTAACGTACTAACTTGGAAGGGGTAAATAAACTCACCCCAACGGTTTCTACACAGCATCGCACCGGAACGCTATATTACGCATATATATACGCATCTTTGCTGATAGGGTGGTAATACTAACCAGGGCCAAAGTCTCCTGACCCAGAAATTAACCATTTTAGAAATTATAAAATTGGCCCGTGGCGGGAATCTAAGCTACCTTCTATGATAATAACATCAAGATGAGTCCATCCGAACATTTTATGTAAACCTTCTTCATACAAGAAAATGTAGAGCCATCTGTCGAAACTCCTGCGAAATACTGCGTAGGCTTACAGCTTACTACTGACGCCGGAGGGGGGATTTGGCTCCCATAAACTGGCGACATTTTTTCGCGCGGTCCGCCGGGTCTATAGTATAGTTGTCTTTGGCTACCTTCCACTGGAATTGCTGAATTAAAAACTGAAAATGATTGAAAATGAAGTGTCACTAAATACCTCCAAGACAGCAAAGCAGCCAAAGTCGCAGCAATAACCAAAGCGGCCGCGAGCGACGCTCCCACCGCCACGCCGATCACTTCACCGTCCATCTCACACGTGGACCCGTAGTAGCCGGACGAGCAGCTGTCAACAGAATAGCCCTTGTATACCATCATGTTGAAATAACTAGACCACAAACTCGGCTGAGTTTGTTGTGGGCTTCTTCTCAGTGCAGGGCGCGTTGCAACCCTCGTAAACTTAGTTTTAAGTCGACTTGGAGTTATCGCCATACAAATGTGACAAATATCATAAGGACGTTTTACAAGAGCCTGTATATTAGGCCTATGTGAAATAAAGATATTTTGAATTTGACAAAATCTACTTGATATTTGGGTTCTCATCTAAAGCATAGTTTGAACTCACGTGCAATAAGGCTGGCCATTCGCGTATCGACACACGCCGCGCTCGCTGCAGTGCGACGCGGCGCACGCGCGACAGTCGCGCCCCGCGCGCGCCGCGACTGTCGCCGCGTCCAGCGTCGTGTCGGGGCACGAACATCTGGAAAATAAATAGTTTTTTTACACTATACAAGTTAGTACTTGACTGCGATCTCACCTGATGGTAAGTGATGATGCAGCCGAAGATGTTAGCGTACTAACTTGGAAGGGGTAAGTTATGTCACCCCAACGGTTTCTGCACAACATCGTACCGGAACGCTTAATCGCTTGGCGGTACGTCTTTGCTGGTAGGGTGGTAACTAACCACGACCGAAGCCTCCCACCAGACCAGACCTGAGCCAATTTAGAAATTATAAAACTCCAAAGTGGCCCGTGGCGGGAATCGAACCCGCGACCTCCCACTTGAATCCGAGCGTGCGTCCCCTGCGCCACGGAGGTCGTCAAACATAAGTATAGTCTAAACATTTGACCCCCTTTTCGTAGTTTTGAAAACCAAAATTCCAATTGAAAACAATGTGTAATTTGACAACCTCCGTGGCGCAGGAGTGCACGCTTGGATTTGAGTCGGAGGTCGCGGGTTCGATTCCCGCCACAGGGCACTTTGGAATTTTATAGTTTCTAAATTGGCTCAGGTCTGGCCTGGTGGGAGGCTACGACCGTGGCTAGTTGACCGTACCACCCTACCAGCAAAGGCGCACTGCCAAGCGATTTAGCGTTCCGGCGCGATGCTGTGTAGAATCCATTAACATCTTTGGCTGCATCATCACTTACAATCAGGTGAGATCGCAGTCAAGTACTAACTTGTACATTGTAAAAAAGAAAAATGTAAGCCCGTAAAAACAAAACGAAAGTAATGCACGACGATATTCCCCTTAAGAAATGATGACGATATTCGCTTTAAGGAGCACACCACGGGTGTGCCCGCGAAATTCAAATTTTTCGTGGTTTTTCGCGATTTTTAAACTAATAAGACATAATAGGCTTATGGCCGTCAAATTGCGATAATCCCAATATCTTCTTCACGTGTTTATATAAAAATCTCTGCTCGAAAGTGTCGAGTTAAAGAAATTAGTCCGAGATTTGCGAGTTACTCACATAAAACTCGATACTCGGACTAATTTCCTAGGATACACATATTTATGCAAAGATTTTGATATAATCATGTAAAGATGATACTGCCACTCTCGCAAATTGATTGCCACAAGCCTATCATGTCTAATTAGCGTACAAATTGCAAAAAACCACGAAAATTTTGAATTTCGCGGGCAGACCCGTTGATTTCACGTTAAGTGCGCGGGCCAAAATATGTGCACTTAAAACAAAAGCCAAACCAATCAGCACGCTCCTTAATAGGAATATTCTGAAAGTAACACCTCTCCTAACAAAAAAATTGATTAAATAATAGATAAGACCATCCACCCAAAAGGTGGAGCTCTATAGTAGGGGAGCCAGACCTACATCGAACTTCACCGAGCTGTTAACTTATTGAAACATATTTTGTACATAATTTTATTAACAGATGAACACGTTTATAAAAGTTTGCCTCTGAAAATCCTGACCAGGCTATTTTTAATTCATTAATGAAAAAAAAATCAACTTTTCACCGTTCTGTTAACTCGTCGAATTTTATCTATGTTTCAAATTTCATCAACATTGGTTCAGTGGTTTAGGCGTGAGAGCGTAACAGACAGACAGACAGTTACTTTAACATTTATAATATTAGTAGGGATTAGGATGAGATATCGATAGCCTTAGATGAGCTAACCACAATAAATGAACTCACCTGAATGCGCCCCACGTGTTGGTGCAAATTGCCAAAACGTGACAGTCGTTCAAATCTGATGACGAGCACTCGTCTAAGTCTGAAAAAGAATAAACCGTCAATTATTTTGAACTGTTGGTAGAACCATAAAACACTGCAAAAAAAAAAAGAGCTCAGTCTAGTTAAAAATACAGATCCTGGGGTCTGATCGCGTAAGAAAAACGAATTCATCGCTATCGTAATCGTAAGGAAATTCTGTTCCCTGTTCGGCTGGCGTACATCAGAAAACCTATCAGCGGGCAGACTTTGTAAACGATTACGATAGCGATGAAAACGTTATTCCTACGCAACCTTGGGGCTGAACGCTACGGAACCAGCCCACAATGGATCCTGGTGATCACTCACCGGCAGGAGGCATCACGCTGCCAGCGGGGGAGTCCACCCACAGCGCGGAGGCGCCGATGTTGTTGGACCTACGCCGAATGACGCCCAGGATGTGTTTCTGTATGTCTGCGCCCACTGAGCTCCTTAACGTCTCTGGAGTTTCTTGCATCTGGATATATTATTATACGTTAGGTAATAATGATTAACAAAAAAACCGACTTTAACTCTCATCAATCCTCATCTCATACTGTTGAATACATCTTGTCTAATTAGAAGACTGATATGGTTTTCTCGTGGATACCAGGATACCATTACAAGAACTGGATTAAATAGAAATGGAACCACAAGGAAAAAAATCATCTAAATCGATTCACCCAGTCAAAAGTTATGAGGGAACAAACTTAAAAAAAAAACAGTGAAATTGAGAAACTCCTTCTTTTTTGAAGTGGGTTTAAAATAGACTGTAAATAAAAACTAGTACATAAAAATTGGTGATCCCGACGTATCATTAATTCTTTAATTTTAATTATATCGGAATGCATAAGTCGTAAATAGTGCATTTTGTGAAAGTTTGTCATTTCTTCACGAGTCCTGATTTGTTGACCTAAGCTGAATGTTTTATAGCGTTTTATAAACATGGGATAAAACGAGGAAAGGAAATCATTAAAAATAAATTTATTTTTGTAATGATTGTATTTCCCCTGTAAGATTGAGACATTCTACATAAAAAAATTGTGCACAAAACTTTTTGATTAACAGTCTTCTTAGTTCTTCAAGCATTCATTGAATACCTATTAATATATTACTAGTGTGTAAAAGAATAACTTTCCGCACGTTAAACATACATGAAAAAGTCTTCTTGTAAGGCAAAACAATTGTCTCTGCAGTAATTGCATACTGCAAAGACCATAAGAATAGAAATGAGAAGCAGTTTTATTTTTAAACACGGAAGAAGAAATGTATTGCAACTTACCAAAACAGTATAGTTGACATAAACTCCTTTATGATTTTCGTCGCCTCTATGGATCGAGTTGACTGAACCACTCACGAAGTCATCCGAGAATGGAGTCATGGAGAATGCTGAGTCAATCTGTGGATTGGATCGGAAAACACTTTCTTTATTAAATCGAATCATAAATATAAGAGATTCAATAATCATATCAATAATCCTATACCTTTAAACGAGCAATTCTTGTATATATTTCTATATAATCTGGATCTCGGAAACGGCTCGAACGATTTTCATGAAATTTTGTATACAGGGGGTTTTGGGGGTGATAAATCGATCTAGCTGGGATTCATTTTTAGAAAATGTTGAATTCACCAAAAAAAAATAAAAATATGACTCCTGCTGCCATCTATTGGCCAGTAGTAATAATACTACCGAGCGAAGCTCGGTCACCCAGATATTAAATGTAGTATAGATATGTACCTGCCTACCACCTTCGTTTATATAGGTTTTCTCGGGACACTTTTTTCGTCAATTTTGTATTACACCCGTCGTCCATAGATTTATATGCCAATGCTAAAAATGGATACATTATATGGCTACAACTGAAGGCCTTGCCCTACAGTGTAAGGTACGAGTTGTTAGGTTAACAATGATGATGGTGATGATTTTGGTGATAATATTATTATGATCATCACTTACCGCTCTGACGGCTTCATAACTCATTTGCTGATATGGATCAGATTCTTTGTCTGCCAGTTTGGTGTTCCAAGCCACCTGAAATAGTACATTATAACACAAGGGTGGAAAGTAGGTTATTGCAAGCGAGCTGTAATTTCAAGTGAAAATAATGAAAATAAAATAAAAGGGGTCATGTTTTTGACGACCTCCGTGGTTGAGTGGTTAGCGTGCCGGTTTTCAAGGCGCCGCCATCTCTAAGATTCCGGGTTCGATCCCCGGTCGGGGCAATGTAGAAAAATAAGTTTTCTACATTGTCTCGGGTCTGGGTGTTGTGGTACCTTCGTTGTTTCTGATTTCCTTAACACAAATGCATAAGCTACTTACTAAGGGATCGGAGCAATGTATGTGATGTTTGTCCACTATAATATTTATTTATTTTATTTTTTTCAATTCCAAACATGGCTAAAGGTAATAACTGAAAGACGAACCTTCTTGTCATAAATTCTGTCTACCCTCAAATTCATGATAAAGGAGACAACTCTCCTGCACGGGTCCCTGTGGGTCCTTCTGGCATATCCTGGACGACACTGGCAACTAGAAATACCTGGAAATTAGGAGAAGGGAAGAAATAAAGAAAACCTTTAATAAGCAAAAATGCAAAAACAACAATATCAAAAACAATTTACAAAGTGGAAACCTCTTTAACTGGGCATTTTTTGAGATGGGAGAAACCATGGAACCTGCTGCGAAATTAGTACTTGATTGCGATCTCACCTGATTGTAAGTGATGATGAAGCCGAAAATGTTATCTTGCTAACTTGTAAAGGGTTAAATAACGGTTGCTACACAGCATCGCGCCGGAACGCTAGATCGCTTGGCAATGTGTTGCCGGTTTAAAATGTTTATACTTTCTCATAGGTTTAAAGAACCATATGAAATGTAGGACTCTACCGCCACGTTCACGCCTGTTTTGTGTTTCACTGAGAAGAACAGGCAAGAAACTCGACACTTTTTACTCTTTTCAAAAACCGTTATTTGCTATTCAAAATACATAACTGCGTGGAACGAAATCCAAGAAATATTTGGGAATAATAAGACAACTGTCATTCTCATATATTTTTGAAGTCATCAGGACTTACCTGCCTCAGTCTTGCATTTTTCGTTTTGAGCCTGATCGCAAGTGGAATCGTCTCCGACGATACACGTGTCGATTCTGCAAATAAACAGAAATATACGATTTCGCATTGTGGAGTCAACAGTGTTACTTGACCGCGCGAAGCGATAAGGTAACTATGGTGTTATGAGTTATGACAATATAAATCTTTATTTTTCACATAGGCCTAAATAAAGGTTCTTATGAAAATAATAGGTTCAAAAAGCAGGCTTGCATCGAGAAGAACTGGCAAGAAACTCGGCACTTGCTCTTTTCAAAAGTGTCATTATAATAAAATACAATTTTTCTTAAATTATGAAAAATTATTACAAACTTTTAAGATATCTCGCGAGAAGCAATCCAATAAAGGACCTTTGTACCTTAGGCATATTATACTCTAGACAGGGCAGACCGCGCGAAAAAATGTCGCCAGTTTATGGAGGTCAAAATGTCTATTTTGACTCCCTCCAGCGACAGTAGTAAGCCTACGCAGTTGTCTATAGACCGCGGTCTTCGCCAAAGATCATGACGCTAACCGCAAGCACGTTTCCATGGAGATGGTTTTCGCCATATTAGATACTTTATAGCGGGAAAATGGTAGGAAAACTCGAAATTATCATATGTTCAATTGCCTCTAATAGCACAGATAATTAAAAAAAAAATTTGGGAACTACATATAGGCAAAAGGGGGTCAAAATGTTTATTTTGTATGTAAACTTTCGGGGTTCGTTTCTTTGAAAAATTTTAAAGATATTCCAAACAAGACCGTCTACTTACCTAACAGTGGGCTGTGGTCGTCTGTAGGTATGCGGTCGTTGCGAGTGCGCGTGTGGGCGTGGGACTGGGTGCGGGCTGGGCCTGGGCGGTGGCTGCGGGATGTCATCCGCTGGTATCGCCACTCCTGTGCCCAGCGATGGGCCGAGAGTCGATTGTGGTGAAGCTGGAAACACAAGAGGACATTTTTTAAATAAAAATACAAACATTGCCAATAGCTCTAACTCTGTTGCAGTATAACTATGATCAGCATTACAGAGAGAACAAAAGAATAAGCTACTAGTAGTGCTATATTTATTTCATCCCAGAACTATTATAGTTAGTCCATTTTATTTCAACTACTATTGTTTAGACTACTGTGCGTTTGTTTCATTCTGATCCCTTGCTATTACTATATCTGTCTCATGTGTCAAAAAAGTATTAAAATTTTGCTACTTACGAGTCTGATGAGCGGCGTGGACCTTTGTAGGAGCGATGCTAGCAGTGGGGGTGTCGAAGAGATTGAGGTACGTCCTCTTGCCGTCTATGGAGACAAAACCTTGGTCTCCAGACGCCGACACTATGATGTCGTGCTCCGATTGGTGGAGGTTGATGTTTTCTATGTGCACTGGAAATAAAATGAAAATGAAATGAAAATATTTATTTATCCACTGGCCACGTTTCGCTCTGAAAAGAGAGAAGGTCGCCACGGTAGACCTAGATAAGACATTTCTATGGGAGACCTTGTTTCCCTAATGATGCAAAGCCAGAAGAAATGGGATAGTGTGAAAAATTTTATGGAGGAAATTATAAAAATAAAAGAAATAGATGGAAGAGAAGATAGGAAAGGCAAACGGCAGTGGTGGTAGACTTATTTGGTAGTGTACATCATTGCTTGGAGGCTTTAGTCGCTAGGAGTCCAGCTCAGAGTCACTCAGTGGGCGATGGAGAGAGCTATGCTAGGAGTTTCTTTGCGTGACCAAAACAGAAATGAGGAGATCCGTAGAAGAACCGTCACCGATGAAGCTCAACATATCGCGAAGCTGAAGTGGCAATGGGCGGGGCAGCTCTTAAAACCGACGGAAGTTGGGGACCCAAAATGGAATGGCGACCCCGCATGAGAAAGCGCAGTGTTGACAGACCTTTGACCAAATGGACTTAGGACTTTAAAAGAGTCGCTGGATGGCGCTGTACAAGTAACACGGGACCGTGTGGGCTCTAAATTATTGCAGCAGTAGACGTCCGTCGGCTAAACCGAAAGAACAAAGAAACGAAAGAACACAGCATCCATGAGGATTTTTCCCCTCCTAGAAAAAAAACAGTTATTACTTACCAGCCCCTCCTTTCCCTCCTGGGCCCTGTATAGCGGACACGGTGACGTCAAATATCTCCCCGTATCCCGGCAAGTGGGGTTCAGCGGCGGTGATAACGGGCGCGTCTGAGACTGGTCTGGGTCTGGCCCCGTGGGGTTTGAACTCCGGGTCGTCCAGGACTATGCCCGGACGCGGGCGGTACGGCTGGTAGGGAATACCTTGGGAAGCTGGAAGAGGAAGAAATTTTAAATTACTATGAGGTAACTGATTGTAAGGTACTGTACTGATTGCTGATGTCTCAAGACAATGAGCGCACTGCAGTGTATCGCATAATATTGCAATGAAAATTATAGACACACTGCATCAACATTAAACATGCTGAGTTGGGGTCCATTTCTGGGTTGTGCCACACATTGCAATTTGCAAGCAGTGTCTGGAGCTGCCGTCACTTGTGCGACGATTAGTATTTTTGCCCAGGTGAGGGCAGCTTCAGTTATCATTATAGTACAGTTGCCGGCAGGAGCAGACGAGCAAAACATGCTTTTGGGTCTCTTTGGCTACAGCGGGGGGCGGGGGGAACGATGTAGTGGGATCTAAGTGCGCCATTGGTTGTCAAGTCAAAAAGTCAAAATATCTTTATTTCACATATGCCTAACATACAGGCTCTTGCGAACGTCGATATGTCATTTCTTGCATAAGAATGGTGATAACTACAAGTCGACTTAAAACTAAGTTTACGAGGGTTCCAAACGCGTCCTGCCGCTGAGAAGAAGCCCACAACAAACTCAGCCGGGTATTTTTTTATGTTATCACCATTTAACAAAATAAATATAAATACTAAAAATAGGCTAGCAACGACAACAGAGCAATCTACCACTTATCAATTCCAAGGGTTTGTGTCGCTAATATAGTCCTTAATATTGTAATATGCCCTTTGAATTTATTAAGTGATATTTCAGATACATGATGTGGTTGGTCATTTGATGTTGTCTCTCTCGCGCTTCGTTGCATGAAGTGTACGATGCTCAAACATTCCCCACCACACTAAAAGTTTGCCAAGTTACGTGCCGGCACCTGTACATACTCGTAAGTGTATTTTCTTTTGTGATGTGTGGCATAGTGCGAACTAAATATCTTTCTTCATTTCTATGCATATTACTTAACATCAGGCGAAAATCTTGCTCGCCTCATCATTTTTTACATCTAATGCTCAGTCAGCCCGCTGAATAGATTTTCTGTCGTAATTTTAAGGCAAATAACACATTTTATTGTGATTTTAAATAAAGATTTTAAATATGAATATGCAAAGGTGCTGCTAGTTCAATTGCGAAAAATCTAATAAATTTTGAATTTGGCGGGCATGGACATGTAGGTCACCTTAATCATGATATTTCTAAGACTTACTTTGCAAAGGTTGAGTGTTAATCGACGATGTCTTAATGTCGACGTGTATGGTTGAAGTTTCACTGCTGGGCGCAGCATGACTTATCAGCCCCTCTGTCGGTGTTGGAGCAGCAATGGATACTACACTAGACGTCGGAGTCTCAACCACTGAAGGTTCTAGTACCGGTTTGTTACTAGTAACGTCTACCAAATTTAATTCGGTTTCATTTTTCGGGTTTTCTGTAGATTTCTCTACTGGTTTATCTTCCTTGTATTTATCTTTAAATCTATCTTTATCAACATTGTACTGATCTTTTTTCTTGTCTTTATCAGGTTTGAGCGGTTTCTCTGTTTTTGGATTATCCGTTTGGTTTTGTGTCACTGCTTCTGTCGGTTTAGGTTTTTCCGTTGTTTTAGGTTTTTCTGTTGGTTTCTCTGTTATTTTTTCCGTCGTAGTTAATTCTGTAGTAGTTGTTGCTTTACTAGTAGTAGCTTTGGTAGTACTAGTAGTAGTAGAAGGTTCTGAAGTTGTTGTGACTTGATTCTCTTTTTCAACATCTTCAGTTACATTTCTAGCTTCAGTAGTCGTTTCAGATGTTATAAAAGTGAGCACATCTTTATCATCGTGATGCTCAGGTATATTGTTTTCTGAATGACTTTCATTTTCATTAAACGTAAATTCATCTTTGTCATCAGTGATTTCTGGAGGCGGTATTAAAGTTGGTTTGTAAACTGGTAAATTCGGGTTTGGTCTTCGATTTGGCGGTCGAGGCCTCCTTTGCCATGGAGGTAATGGTCTATGGAAATTCGGGCGGTTAGACAATGGTGGTACTAAAGGATCTTGTAGGTTGACACCGGGTGGTCTATCAAAAGGATATGGTGGAGGGATTTTAGTGGGGTGGAACGGATGTGGTGGTGGAGTGATGGGTTTATCGAAATCTGGTGGCAAATCCGATATTCTCGGAGGACCACGATTATTTATCCTCGAAGCCATAGGACGAGGTCTTCCATTTAACAGCTGTGTATTCGCTTGCACGTTGACATTACCGTTTAGTAGCTTAACTATACCAGTTATTATGTTTTGTATTTCAGTGTTTTGTCTTCCTTGATTATAATTCGCCGTGGCGAAGGTCGGTTGCACTGCTGTAGGTCTGATCTTGGGCCCCGCGGGTAGTGCTCGTCCCTTCGGAGCCCTTTTCACTTCCCCCGGAAACTTAAACTCTAACTTATCTCCAAACCCAGAGGACATCATCATGGCTTCTTCATCTCTCGCGTAACTCAACGTCTTCGTTGGAATGATTTCGTTGTATTTTCTCTTAACATCAAATTCATTCTCGATTTCATTGTTATTCGATGTATTGATTTCTTCATTGTTAATCGATCTTATTTCTCGATTAGGCTCAATAGATCTTTCCACTATATAATGGTTTTCGTATTGGTCTTCCTCGTCTGATAGTATGTCGTTAGGTTTTAGTTCGATGTCGTCGTATTTGGCACTAGGATCTAAGTTATATTCTAGGTTCTCTACATGACTTGTTTTAAGTAAAACGTCTGGGTGCTGGTCTTCGTTGATCGCTGATTTAGGTGATAGCTGTGATATTGTGTACGTTTCTTCGTAGCCTGGAAAAAAAGAAAATAATACGTTTATAATCATGTTCTATTTATATATGTATAGACAAAAAAAGTCGTGTCGTGGGAAACTTGGTAGAAACAAATTTTGGAACCTAAAACTTAAAACTTTATATTTTCTAATAATGTTAATTCACCCATCACTCAATAGATGGTGCTGGCGTCTCAGTAAAGTCGCGTTAATAAGTTCGTCATACCGAATAGCTATACGTGATTGCATGCGTACCCGGTTCTCTTCACTAGTAAGAGAAACTTAAAAAATGCCAGGGTCAGCTTATTATATTAGTAATAATATATTTACGATTAAAACAAAAGAGATCGAGATAGGGTTCGTACTTTCCAACCCAATCAAATCCATTAATACCTAACCCGTAACCACAACCGGATTTGAACCCAAAACTTTCAAATATAAGACCGATGTCTATCAACGTTAGTTTGAGTGAAATTATCATTATGTAATTTTACTGTCTAAGTAAAAGTTGACAGTGACGGAGCAATATGGTTAGACAACTGTTAGGCGACATAACCAGAGTTATTATTACGGTCTATTGTGTTTGGATTTACGCAATATTCTGCGACTTCACATACATTTTAGTATAGTTCCGTACCTCAAAAGAGAAAAAAAGACGGAACTCTTATTAGATCACTTTTTTGTCTGTCTGTCACGACCCTTTATTTCAGTAGCGATTAAAGATATCGACATGAAATTTGGAATAATTGTAGGTAATAATGGCCCTACGTTATTGCAATCATCAAAAATTGAAAATTGTTTTACATTTTATTTTAAAAGGGGGGAAACCAGTTCGTCGAAATTTCAAAATGAAATAACAATATTGAGTGGGTTATCATATGAAAGGGCGTTTATGTATTCTAAAACCGATTTAATTTTCTATTTTTTTGCCTGTAAATTTTGCGTTATTGGGCAGAATGTCGAAGAAAAACTACCGTTCCCCCTCCCTTATCTTTGAAGTTTAACTTAATTACTAAAAAACTAAGCCAGTTATAAAAAATCTGTTTCTAAGCTTTTTTGGATATTGTTATAACAATAATTACAATTACATATTTTGTAGTTTCTGATTAAAATTAGAAAAACTGACATTTTGGAGCAATTTTTAAGAGAACTTTCTATCGAGAAGAATTATCCAAACGTGTTTCTGCTTCGGAGCGATAAATTTGGAAGTAATTGTCTTTTTAGTTTTTTTACTGTAAAGACTAAAAATCGCTTAAATACGCCGTCTACGCCGTTAACTTCAAGTGAACCCCTTTTTACACGACTGCCCAAAAAAAGGAGTGTAATGTTTTTAGTATTCATGTATGTATGTATGTATGTTTGACGACCTCCGTGGCGCAGGGGACGCACGCTCGGATTCGAGTGGGAGGTCGCGGGTTTGATTCCCGCCACTGCCACTTTAGAATTTTATAATTTCTAAATTGGCTTAGGTCTGGTCTGGTGGGAGGCTTTGGCCGTGGCTAGTTACCACCCTACCAGCAAAGACGTATCGCCAAGCGATTTAGCGTTCCGGTACGATGCTGTGTATAAACCGTTGGGGTGACATAACTTACCCCTCCCAAGTTAGTACGCTAACATTTTCGACTGCATCATCACTTACCATCAGGTGAGATCGCAGTCAAGTACTAACTTGTATAGCGTAAAAGAAAAATGTATGTATGTATGTGATGTTTCTTTATTCATGTCATCATTATTTAGAGCCGAGGTCGATCAAACTTACTACTCAAACAACGTCTAAAGCTTACAGATAAGGCGAAATCTATAACAATGGCTGTAATCATGTATGTATGTATGTACCGTAATACAAGTCAGCCGTATAGGTATGTCCGAGCTAGGGCTGGCAACTCTTGTTTAAGGCGAACTCAACAGGTCTGCCCGCGAAATTCAAAATTTTCGTGGTGTTTTGCAATTTGTACGCTAATTACACATAAAAGGCTAATGGTAGTCATTTTGCGAGAATGGCAGTTACTTCTTTACATGTTTATATCAAAATTTTTGGATAAAAATGTCTATCCTAGGAAATTAGTCCGAGTAAAGAGTTTTAAGTGAGCAACTCGCAAATCTTGGATTAATTTTTTAACTCGACACTTTCAAGCAGAGATTTTTATATAAATACGTGAAGAAGATCTTGGAATTATCGCAATTTGACTGCCATAAGCCTATTACGTCTTATAAGCTTAAAAATCGCGAAAACCACAAAAAAATTGAATTTCGCGAGCACGCCTGTGGTGTGCCCCTTAAATTCAAATTTATATGTTATGTATATTTTTCAATTCGCTGTGAAAAAGAAACACGATTGGATAAAATTTTCTCGATAGAAATTTTTCCCAAAAGTTGCTCCTAAATCTCCATTTTTCTTCTTTTTATCGGAAAGTATAATGGAAGTAATTGTAATTTTTGTTTTAATGGGTCGGTATATAAATATCCAATAATGCTCAGAAATGATTTTTTTTATTATTGGCTTAGTTTTTTAGCAATTAGGTAAAATATCGTTTTTCTGTTAATTGTTTTCTTCCATTCGTAAGAGTGGGAAGGACAAAAATAATTCAGTGTATCCTTTTAAACAAGAAAAAGAAGTACCTAACTTTTTAATGACCTTTGAAAACATATATTCAATTGTACCTATTAATAAATTCTTTACTGGCATGTTACGCCATGTTAATATTTTTCCAATGGCATTTATATCTGAAAACAATGTTAAACAATGGAAACGAAAAGTCTTTTTATATTTTATTTTATTTATTACCCGGTTGGCAACCCTACTATAAACCCATAGGAGTATATTGTTTACCGTAATGTGCAACAATTAACGGTTTACCGATGCAATGTTAGGTTAATTTTACTGCTTATAATTCAAGTATCGACTTCTGAAAAACTACGCTCTTTGATTCAGAAGTTCCGGGATTCGAAGTCCAGGTATGCATTTGATTTCAGAGTTAAATAGAGAAAACTGCAAATGTCACTAATTTATATAATATTTATATAATATTTATATACGCTGACGTGATTACTGCACACAATGAGACCTAACAACTGATGTCTAAATGCAAAATTATGGGACGCACTGAATCTCACAAGTGCGTGCAAAACTATCACTTAGCATCAGGTGAACGCCTTTGCTCATATTTTTTTTTATCATGAAAAAGCGGTAAAGGAATAGTAGTTTATGAAACGGATGCATAATGGGGGGTATTAAAACATGAGTGTGAGTTTAAAAAACGAGCCGTAGGCGAGTTTTTTAATAGTATCACACGAGTGTTTTAATACCTAATTATGTAGAGTTTCATACACTAATTTATCTACGCTCAAATTATCATAAATCCAAACCATAAAATCTTGCTAAAGTTTGTCGTAAATCCTTCACTTTGTTGGTAAAAGATTGTGGGTCATTTTTGTTGCAATTACTAAAATGTCAGGTGGAGTTAAATTTTCTTTAGTAGGTTTCACTGCTAGACATTTTTCCGCGCTAAGTTTTGACTAAGTAACAAAAATAACACATTGAAATGTTAAAAGTTAGGTATGGCGCCAAAATTCAGTTGTAAACTGCGTATAGTCTGTTAAAAAAGTCATGAAACAAAAAAGAATAGAAAAATATTTATACAAGTCAGATAAAGTATATTTTTAGTGGATAATTAAATAATCAAAAATTATACATAATTCTTTTCAATATTCTGTATGAACACACTTTTTAATCAGTAATATAAGGCAGGGAAAAATTATTGTTTCCATGAATTAATTGTTGTCTATGGTCGATCATGGCCCATCCCATGTGTTGTCTGTGGACTCCATATAAAAAAAAAAATTTTTGAGGATTGGCTCTACACTCTCTTTTGGCTATGACGACCACAGAGAAAAGAAAGTTATTCCCTGGTCCGTGATGACGACACATAAAAATACAGGAACCCAGAGCCGAGTATCGTAATAGAAATTATTCAACTATCTAGAGATATTTCCATAGTACAGCGATGTTATAATGAATAACTTTTAATAATTATAGAAGTCTGTGAATAAAGTTGGTCAGTATGTGACATATTTTGATTTCATAATTCGAACTTTAAGCAATGAGCGTAGATAAAATTCATTACAAACGTCCATGCTAAAGAGTTCTTCTGTCTGTTCCTTAAAATGTGTAAAGCCTGCAAAACCACACTTTATAGCACAGTGGACTGTGTATTAATAGAAACAAATGAGGGACAAAAAATATCAACTAAAACTCTTAAGAGTCCACTAACCCACAATGTCTCCCATACAAACGTAATACCAAAATCATTTGTAATTCGTGCAAATTTCGATCATGTTGTGGTGTTATTCGGGTTCATATAGCAATAATCTATGCTCCTGGCTATATTTGGTTACGAAATACAGTTGTTAAACGAAATTGTAAACGAATTTAGTTTTGCTTATTTTTATGTCAAAGAGGACATGTTTTTTGCTTATTTGTTTTGTAATAAAAACAACACTATCTCACGTCGCATTAGTTCAGGAGCACAGTTTTTATCGTCCAGCTAAAGAAAAACACCAGTTAATAAAGAAAATTACAAGTTTTCATTCATAATTTTTGGTATTACGGAACTCGACCAAAGTTATAAAAATTTTGATCAAAATTGATTATTATTTCGTTTTAAAGAAGTATTTCCGAACCAAATATGGCCAGGAGCATAGATTATTACTATATGAATCCGAATAAAACCACAACATGATCGAAATATACACGAATTACAAATGATTTAGTATTTTGCATTAATGGAGACATCGTAGTTCACAGGCCTCTTAAGAGGACACACTGAATTTATTTTTGTCATTCTCACTCATGAATACGTTGGTGGGTGCGACCTCTGCGACATGCAGCGTTGCCGTTGCGGTCTGCGGAAGAATACAACGGAAAAACAACATTTTACCTAATTAACCAAAAACTAAGCCAGCTGTCAAAAATCCGTTCTGAGTGTTTTTGGATATTATTATTACCGACACATTAAAACAAAAATTACAATTACGTCCATTGTAATTTCCGATAAAAATTAGAAAAATTGAGATTTTGGAGCAACTTTTGGGAGACCTTTTTGTCGAGACAATTTTATCAGATCGGGTTTCTGCTTCAGAGCGAATTTACCCAAAATACCTTTTAAATAAGAAAATAATTGTCTTTATAGTTTTCAAACTTTTCAGGTCATTAAAAATTGCTTAAATAAGTCTTTTATGTAGCTAAGATGTGAGATCTCAGTTTGATGCGACTCACTGTAGTACAAACGAGTAGGTAACTTCTAACTAAGACAAGTGTCTCCATAAATCCCCATTTATGTACAAAAATGTGGACATACTAGTGTATAAAGAACACATAACGGAAATCAGAATACCTTATCTTTACCAAACCGTTCACAAGCATAGGTATTTACTGTTACGTCATAAATGTCTATCTCTAATATTATATGTATGTATAAACTTGTGTCATCATCTCTCAACCCGTTTTTATGTCCCACTGCTGGGCACGGGTCTCTTCTCAGACTGAGAGGGGTTTGGCCATAGCCCACCATGCTGGCCAAGTGCGGGTTGGCGGGCTTCACACACCTTCGAGAACATTTTTGTGAACTCTCAGGCACGCAGGTTTCCTCACGATGTTTTCCTTCACCGTTAAGCAAGTGATATTCAGTTTCCTAAAAACGCACATAACTCGGAAAAGTCAGAGGTGCGTGCCCAGGATTCGAACCCGCGACCTCCTTATGAGAGGCAGAGGTCAGAACCACTGAGCTATCACTGCTTTTTTATTGTGTCATCATAGTATTTAGTATTTGTAAAAAAATCTACAAAACCTATTTTAATTTATTTTTTTATTGCCTAATCGAAAATTCTGCAAGTTTGCGATTTAACTTTTTCTAATATAGTAAGGAACGCTCGGTGCGCGAGTCCGTCTCGCACTTGGTCGATTTTACTTTTTATGTTTATTAGTACCTCATAACTTTTGACTGGCTGAATCGATTTCGATGAATCTTTTTCTATTAGAAAGCTGACGCTTCCCGTGTGGTCTCATTCCAATTTAGTCCAGTTCTAATAAAGATAAAACCATATAAGTCTTAAAAAAATATTAATTAGGGATATATTCAACAGTAGTTTTATGAGAGTTGAAGTCAGTTTTTTGTCAATTAACTACCGTATAGAATATAATACAATAGAATAGAAAAATTCTTTATTTCACATAGGCCTAGCGTACAAAGGCTCTTATCTCGTCGTTTTGTTTTACAGTATTTTATTCATACCTCTAAAACGCAAAACAACGTAATTGTCACATCAGCTAGTAAACAATATAAATATGATATACTTACTAAAAGGAAGTGAATAAGTAAATCAAGTATAACTTTAAGAGTACTTGACTCTTGAGTAGTAAATGTGGAGTAATTTAATTTGATATTTAAGGCAATACTATTGCGTATTGCATCAGAAAGCTGGTTCCCTCAACTTTACTAAGACCTTGATAAGAACGGACTAGAGAAATAAGTACATCTTAAGTTAATATTACATCATACATGAGTTAAGGGCGATGGGTACCATCCGGGCGCGAAAATTCAAATTTTATTTAGTTTTTCGCTCATAGTGGGCTAGTTATACATCGAAAACTAATGGCAATGAGTTTTGCGGGCACAACATTTATGCATCTACATGTTTTTAATAAAAACTCCGGTCAACAATACTCATTTACTTCATATTGGTTCCCGATAGCTCGAAATCTGGGAAACGGCAAAAAATTATCTTTCGGGAACCAATATGAGATGAGTGGGAACTTTCGAGCAAATAAATGGACTAAATGGACTATTTTTTATCATTCTATTATTGCTTCTCTCAACCCCTTTTTATGACCCACTGCTGGGCACGGGTCTCCTCTCAGACCAAGAGGGGTTTGGCCATAGCCCACCACGCTGACCAAGTGCCGGTTTGCGGGCTTCACACACCTTCGAGAACATTCTTGTGAACTCTCAGGCATGCAGGTTTCCTCACGATGTTTTCCTTCACCATTACACTTCTTATTAAGTGATATTTAGTTTCTTAAAACGCACATAACTCGGAAAAGTCAGAGGTACATGCCCAGGATTCGAACCCGCGACCTCCTAATGAGAGGTAGTGGTCATATATTGCTTATAGAGGTTATAATTATATTTCATACATTTTATTCTTCAATAATAATAAACACAATCAGGTATACTTTCATTGTACTGGCAATTTCGCACTTTTATTTATTTTGTTTTTTAAAACTGACCACCCTGATGGACACGCTGTCCCAGCCTACGTCCGCGCCATGCTTCAAATCAAATCATATAATTGTGCATTCATCTTCGTCAGACTCCGAGGAAAGAGGGTAAGTGAAAATTAACATTTTTTCCCAGATATCACATCAACTCAAATATCAATGCTGACGAAAGTGTGTCCAAAAATTGAAATCCTAAGGCATCTCTAAGCTAACTTGGAGGGTATCACATTGAGGTTATCACGAAAGTATAGCATGATGCGCGAAATAGTCCAGGCATCTCTAAGCTAGCTTGGAGGGTATCACGTTGAGGATACCACGAAAGCATAGCATGATGCGTCAATGCTCCTGGAGGTTGACTGCGGGTCAACACGAAGGATTTTAAAAAACCTCAAAGGACTTTGCGGATACCAACGGGGGACGATGTCGGTGTGGCGCTGTTCTCGGCTTCACTACAAGTGGCTCCGCATGACCTCCCGGACTTTGATCCCGAATTGCTATCGGCGCTCAGTCACAAGAACTATATTAATGGTTAGTCCCGACAGTTGTAAAATTCTAGCCGACCTTCATTGCAAAGAATCAAATAGTTTATTTGATATACTTGCCTGGCTTATGAATAGCCAGTTAAACGTTATAGCCTTTTATCAGTGATAACTATTTCACGACTTAAAAACTAATTCCACGAGGGTACCAACGCGTCGAACTTTTCTAACTATGTACCTACAACAATAATGTTTAGATTTTGTGGTGGAAAATAATTTTACTTACTTTCAAAAATTAATGTTCAGATTGTGTAATGGGATGATAATTTAACTATTAGCTCAAAACTCAATAAGTTAACAATATTATGTATAATGTACCATTAGTCTGAAAGTTTCATTGAAGTGAATTGTTAAATTCCTTCTGAAACTAATAAAAATCTTAAACCACAACGCGTCCTGAACTGAGAAGAAGCTTAAGTATTGACAAATGACATTTTGTTTCGACAAATGACAAGTAATTAAAGTTCACGAACGGGACCAGATGTTTTTTCGGAGAAATAGTTTCGGGCATTATACTAGTTTCAATGGTTACTGATCGTCAGGTGTTGTAAATAAAGAAACCAGCAGGGCGCGGCGGGCGACTTTGCTATCGACACCCACCGCTGGGACAGCGCAATCTCGTTTCTCGAGAAACTAGCTGGCCCCCTCTCGTTACGGCTCGGCCAGCAGGGGGGGCGTGACACACTTGAGTATTGGCGATCAGCCGCGAGGAAGATGCGACGTGGCAGCGAGTCTCCAGCATCAGCCACAACAAGGACCAGATTCATCGACGACGCTAGACATTAAGGTACCTATATGCCAGTTGTCTTCAACATTTTGAAGTTTATTGGTTACATATCACTGACAAGGAATCCGTCACGATCTATAACGTGATCTAGAATTTCGGGAGTTATAATAAGTGAAGACTATTTTTTGACTTTCACTAGGTGTACAAATGTACGTACATTCAATAAAATATTTTAATGAATTGAACAAATTAAGGAACTAGCTCCAAAAAATTATTATTACATAATACCATTTTAAAAATCGTACACTAACACAGTGTACCGCCTTACACGTTCACAACAAAGAAAAAGCGACAAATGTCTTTGACAATCGACATTTCTTTTTTGGGTGAGATAATGTGGGAGTGAGTCAAGTATGTTCGATTATAGTTAAGATGTGTCTAACCTCAAAATCTTACGTGGTAAAAGATACATTCTAAATTTAAAGGCGTTGAATGAATTTGTAGTTCAAAATCCTTTGAAATTGATAGTTCATAGAACAGCTTACAAGCGAATACTTAAAAAGGGTTTTATGCCTGTGAACTGAAGAATCTTATTTTAAAGTACCGATTCATCCTTGGTAAAATACATAAAGAAGTTGTGACTCATCTCAGATACTTACCGCGGTTTTTTCATGAAGATTTGTTAGGTGTTAGAGTGTTAAAGTTATTTACTACCCTCAAAACATGCTCAGTTTCCTGGTTTTATGTTAATTTCTGACGATATGGCAGTATCGTTACCCAACCGCAAACTATGACGTGAATTATGTAACAATTCAAATTCTGTAAAAAAAAAAAAAAATTATACGCTTAACTCGTTGTATCATCTAAGAGTTAAGCTTAATTCCGATTAAAAGTCCTAAAGTCCACTTCTCCAGCTATTAGGTATGGATGGGGTTACACAGAACGTCTGTAGAAACAAAAAATGTAGCCCGTAAGAAAAATTAGACTTTAGACGCAGCTGTTCGTCCATCATCGGTTATCCTATCAGATGGCCAGTGGTTACAAAACATTTTTTAAGTCATCTAACTCCCTTAAACCTAAAAGGTTGAACTAGTGATTCACACGATTTCCCGGTCTAGAATTCTAGATGAAGTTTAATTCTTTTCATTAGAGGGATTTTTGTTTTTGTAATAATTAACGTTAAGATGAATCGAAATACCTCTTTACAGAGTTGATGGCCATATTTTTCGATACATCTATTTTGATACACATGATTTACATCAGTTGCATAGAGGATATCAAATATCCTCATTTAAACGATTGGGTTAATTGTTTCTTATATGGAAATTAAAGATAATCAAAAGCTGACCAAGAGTTACATCCAGTTAATGGGATTAAGCTATCGCTGTAAAATTATATACTTCAAAGTTATTCAAAGAGTTCAATCCAGTTATTGCATTTATCGCTTCTTGCAATAATGCGAAATGTAATCAATATGAACCCAGACGTCTTAGAAACAGACGCATTCTGAACATTTTGGAACACCAAGTTTACCTTTGCTCTTCTATACATTCTTCTAGAGGTAGAATGCTTAAAAATACTATTATAGACAATGCTTTAGACATACATCGTCTAAGGACCTCTACAACTTTGGATTTCCTTCTTTTACATAAGGTGTCAAAAGACTTACTTCTTATAGTACATTTATTGATGATAAATAAATAAATATGGTCTTTCCCTAGAGAACCACAATTCATAGGAATTACTGGAGGAAGTT
This sequence comes from Coenonympha glycerion, assembly GCA_963855885.1. Classification (NCBI taxonomy): domain Eukaryota; kingdom Metazoa; phylum Arthropoda; class Insecta; order Lepidoptera; family Nymphalidae; genus Coenonympha; species Coenonympha glycerion. Next base: position 8,482,913 of record OY979653.1, read on the forward strand.
CTCTGAAGGCATTAAAAAAAAAAAAAAAAAAAAAAAAAAAAAAAATTTGTTGGAATTTTTAATAATGTATATGTTTCAAAAATTTTGTGTTATTTACAAAGTTTTGTGGCAATACTGCTTTAATAACGACTGAGATCCGTACAATCCGTACATTATAAGTCAACCTCGTAATTTCCAACAGAACAACTTGTTAACGACGTAGCATATGGTACGATTACTTGTTATCATTCGGCATTGAGTTTAATTTCTGCTGATGATTTTGGGTCAAATAAAAAAAAATATATATATATATATATTATATTGCGAAAATGAATAGATAAATTAACATCAAACACCACATAGTAGCACACAATATAGTATGCTAACACATTGCTCAATGGGCCTTAATAAGAGTTTATTCATTCCGTAACTTTGCTTTGCTGATCTTGTAACTTTTTTAGCTTTAGGCAGTAGACACAGCACAGAATGAAAACATTAGCATTAGTTAAAGTTAGTATTATTGTTTTTATATAATTCAAGGGAATTATTGAGTTTATACAACGCCAGCTACTACTCAGGGCGAACCAGTTTTAATTATACCATAATCAAAACTGAAGAGAAAGTATAAAAATTTGCCACAGCTTTGAAAAACAAATCGATATGTCGTTTACAAAATCTTAGACCAAGATATATAATAGACAACCTCCTGATAATGTTGAAGCGACCTCATAAGGTCGCCTGCAGGCAGACCACCGTGAGAACGTGTCTGCCGAGGAATATAATCTCTCACGAGAGAGGTCTGCGTTTCAGTGTACTCAGCACCAAGTACGCAACACTTCCTCGGCGAGCACGTAGTTTGTTGCTTGACCTCATCAGAAAAGCAGTCTGCTGGTAACAACCATTACGGACGTTACCTAAGTTTTATAACCTCTTATTGAGCGATGATGCTTCTGTCGCAATAGCTCTTTTGCTCTCTAATCATTAATCATTATAATCTATCTAAATATAAATTAAACCTATTTGTAATGTGACTGGTTTATTGATCCAGGAATTGAACGAAAAGATTGTGTTAATTAAATACTTCTGTGGTATAAAGAGGACCTATTTCCTATTATAATAGGAAACAATTTACTATCTGTTAATGTCCATAATTTAACAAAAATTTTCATCTCTAAACATCTACCTGATTGTGTTTATTATTATTGAAGAATAAAATGTATGAAATATAATTGATGATTAAACGAACTTACCTGTAAGTGAAGTTCTATCACAATTATGTGAATACATTTTATTCGAAAATAATAATATAAGGTCCCTCCCATACCCAAAACCCATGAGTATAATACGAAAATTTTGTTAAATATTCTCTAAAGAATGAAGCATGGCGCGGACGTAGGCTGGGACAGCGTGTCCATCAGGGTGGTCAGTTTTAAAAAACAAAATAAATAAAAGTGCGAAATTGCCAGTACAATGAAAGTATACCTGATTGTGTTTATTATTATTTTCGAATAAAATGTATTCACATAATTGTGATAGAACTTCACTTACAGGTAAGTTCGTTTAATCATCAATTATTGCTTATTTACGTACTATCAAGACCCATTGCAAATAGTTTTAAATAGTAAACTATAAACACCCCTGCCCACAAAGTCCGAAAACGTGCAAAAATCGCGTTTGTTGTATGGGGCATCCCATACAACTTTGACGCTGGAATTCATAGTCCGCAAGTGAATGATCCCCTAAAATTCAACATTCAACTTTCGTCTAGCGGTCGACTGATGACACAATGTTTTTTGTATTTCATAAACAAAAGCTGAACAATGCCCTCGCTGGTTCGCCGCCCGAGCAGTTTCTTACCATATTTCGGAGTGTTGTCACCAGATGTCTCCTTGGTATAAAAAAATTCTATGCGAACTCTCCATTCTCCAGTGTCCATTAAACATAAATCTTCCTTAACTTGGTATTGAATTCTTTTTATGACAGTAAAACATATCGTTGGACAAGTGTAATTAATAAGTAGAAATTCTAGTAATAGGTATTTTCAATATATGTACCTACTTAGGTATAGGTTCTCATCTAAGTATCTATCTGTAAAAATAGTCGATTCTTATTTTGCACTTTGGCGTGTATTGTGTAAATAAAATGAAAATAAACCTGCAAAAGAAAAATAATCTGTGTTATCGCATAAAATATCCTTTAAGAAATCGATGAGTTATCCAAGATAAGCAGGCGAATAAATTGACAAAATAATTTAGGGATCAAAATAGCCATGGACAGAACCTCTACATTCATTTTATATTAAAAACAAGAATTATATGATGAAAAAGTTATTATAACCAACAAATAATAACAAAAAAGGCCCAAGGGGAGTGTTTGGATCACCGAATTCGGCCAGACAGTAGTCAGTGGCTAACATCTGCTAATTCGGGGGTTACTTTTGTCTATGAGATGCATTAAGGTTGAATTCGTCCCATGGCGTCCGAATCGTACCCTAGAGGAACCCCTATGTTGACTATGAATTCGACTGTTAAAGTAAATTTATAAGTAAATATTCTGTAAATATTTTAAGAATCTACCTATATTGCCGTTATATCAATATAATTTATTTTATTCCATTTTTTAGTATTTGCGGTTATAGTGGCAACAGAAATACATCATATTTGAAAATGTGTCTGTAACGATTCTAGAGATATACAGCCTGGTGACAGACGGACGGACGGGCAGCAAAATTTTAATAATAGGGATCTTTTTGTAGTAGTAGAGTACGGAACTCTAAAAAACATAATGTTTTGCCGAAGAAGTCGCGGGTAAACCTAGTTTCCTTGCAATGTTTTTCATCATTATTAATACAAGTGATATTTGCTTGCCCTTTTTAGTAAGTGCACAGTAATTCTTATAAATATTTTTATGGACTTTCCTGTTGTACAAGTTCAATATATATCTACAAAGAAAAAGTGACAGACTGCGACATCCGCTTATATAAAGAATCACAATTCAAGTAGGTATACAATAAAGATGAAAGTTTGTGTGTAGGTATATTTCTTACTCTTTTACGCTGAAACTGCTGAACCGATTTGGCTGCAATTGGCAATGGAGATAGATACTTAACGCTACTTTTTATCCAGGAAAAACCCATGATCCCAGCGGGATTCGTGAAAAAACGGGCGAAACCGCGTGATTCCTCTAGTTCTACTTATGAGTGTTAAATTATGAGTCAATTTTATTTATTGTGCACACAAGAGCAAGTGTCCATACTAAGATTATAATTAAATGTCGAACAAAAAACCGGAATTAAGAATAGAAATAACTTTAGTGTAAAAGAATTCAACGCGCAGTGAGCTCCCCTGTATATCCTCTAAAATAATCTTCATCTTAGGTCTAGTGGTAAGCATGTTCTTATGTCTCTACTAGCTGGGCCGGCAAACGTTGTTTTGCCATTAGGGAAATAAACAATAGCTTACGACCTATTCTTAGACCTACCGATCATACGCAGAAAATATCATAACAATCGGTCGAGCCGTTTCGGAGTTTCGTAACAAACAAAAGACACGAGAATTTTATACATGATATATTTGAGAAGACTATCTGACCCAGCAAACTTTGTTTTGCTATTTATGAATAAATAAAATAAAAATAAAAAAAGGCTTTATTACTCTCTGATACCAAAAAAGAAGAAAAAGAAAATGAATTTATTTAAACAGTAAGAACTTAACCTAAACATTTAATACTATTTTTAAATATGTTTAAAATACAATTTGTTATTATAGGTATTAATTGTTATTATTGATAAATCAAGGACCCCTTGCGGGTAAAGGCCTCCTCCATTTTATGCCAGACTATTCTATTTGTTGCTTTCTCTAGCCAGTGTTTGCCTGCCAGGTCCGCTATCTCGTCTGCCCAGCGTTCTTTCGGGCGTCCTCTCTTTCTAGTGTCCTCAGGCCCTTTCCAAAGCGAGACGCATTTGCTCCATTTATGGCACAGGCAGCGAGTGCCGGACACAAAACCTCCTACTAAAATCTAGTACTAAGTAACTCGCTTCAATTAAAATATCTGGGTGACCGAGCCTCGCTCGGTAGTTTAACTACTGGCAAATAGATGGCAGCAGGAGTCATATTTTTTTTTGGTAAATTCGACATTTTCTAAAAATGAATCCTAGCTAGATCGATTTATCGCCCCCAAAACCCCCTGTATACAAAATTTCATGAAAATCGTTCGAGCCGTTTCCGAGATCCAGATTATATAGAAATATACAAGAATTGCTCGTTTAAAGGTATAGAATTTATCTACACCCATATAATTAGTTACGCGTGTACGGTAGGTATGTACAGACACAAAATTGTATCTACAAAAACGAAAGTAGATGTACTGCAGTGCTGTGAAAGTGACAAGCGTTTGACGGTGCGGGTTCGCGGTACTTTCTGTTTATCATGACGTTACAATATAATATAACATACTCCACAAAATCTACACTTATCTACACTTCTACACTAATATCTATGGTTATCACCATTAAGAATGCTCTGACTTACGATTTCTTCATACATTCGTAATACCAAAATCATTTGTAATTCGTGCATATTTCGATCATGTCGTGATGTTATTCGGGTTCATAAAGTAATAATCTTTTCTCCTGGCCATATATGGTTCGAAAATTCTTCTCTAAAACGAAATATAAATGAATTTCGATTTGCTTATTTTTGCGTCAAAAGGACATGTTTTCTGCTTATTTGCTTTGTAATAAAAACAACACTATCTCACGTCGCAATAGCTCAGGAGCACAGTTTTTACTGTCCAGCTAAAGAAAAACACCAATTTATAAAGAAAGTTACAAGTTTTCATTCATAATTTTTGGTATTACGGAACTCGACCGAAGTTATAAAAATTTTGATCAAAATTGATTTGTAGTTCGTTTTAGAGACGAACTTCCGAACCAAATATGGCCAGGAGTATAGATTATTTCTATATGAACCCGAATAACACCACAACGTGATCGAAATATGCACTAATTAGAAATGATTTGGTATTTATAATGTATGGAGACATTGTAGGTCACAGGATTCTTAAAGAGTACGTGTAAAATGAAATCACTTGGTCATAAGAGCCTCTGTATGCTAGGTCTATATGTAATAAAGAATTCTGATTTGATTTGAATTTAGCAGGACTGATTAATTTGTTTTGCTATTATCCGCTACTATTTCGCATTGTGAAGTCAACATCTCCTGAGGATGTCCCGGTGTCGGGACGAAACGTGCGTCGAAGAAAGTGATAGAAAATTGTGTGTGGTGTTTCATGTGGTGTGTTCCTGCATATTGCACCACACAGAATCCTTTCAAGTAGCGGATAGTAGCAAAACGAATTAATCTGTCCTGTTGATTTGATCTTCCCTAATCTACACTAATTTTGTAAAGTGGAAAGATTTGTATTATTTTTTGTACGTATGTTTATATTGAATAAGCTCAAAAACTACTATTCCTGTTTCAAAAATAGAAGAAATAAAAATCTGTTGTGGTCTGTAATGGGGGCTAAATGATATTTTAAGAAAATTTTAACACCCAAAATAGAAATAGTTAATTTCAATACAGATTAAACAAGGACATCATATATATGCAAAGATGCAAAAATAAATATCTTTGATTTAACAGGATATGTACATTATCATGATCTCCATAAAATAAAACTAATGTACAAAATTACTTACTAAGCTTACTTAAAAAATAGGAAGCCACTTGTTTTATCGCTTCCTTATTTATTTGTAGGTACTTCTCACATTAAATCAATAAAAAATTAAGTACTAAGTTTAGTAATAAAATCAATTATTATTAGAATACTAGCTGACCTAGTATAAATGTTAGGCTAGAGCCTGACTTTTATCACACGTGATGGAAAGTGATGATACAGTCTAAGGTGGAGCGCGCTTGCCTAGGAGATGCCTATTCACTCTTGATTTGAAGGCGCCCAGGTTGTAGATGGTGGGAAAGACAGTGCCTGGGAGGGTATTCCAGACCTTTGCAGTGCGTATCAGGAACAAGGAATCAAACCGCTTCGTACGTGTCTTTGGTACGTCCTCTATGTAGGAATGTAAGACTTGACGATGCCTTGCAGTTCTATGGTATAAAGATGATGGGGGAACCAAATTAAAATAATATAACTATTTAATGTCTCTGAGTTATTTAATAAATAATATAATATTATTATTTAATGTTTATAATTATTTAATTTAATGTAATTTCGTTGTAAGGCGCCATAAAACGGATGTTTCACTATACTTAGTTTATCAATAAAATGATAACTACATTAAAATTAAATATTTTTCTAGAAAATCAAAAAGTTCATATTGTTTTTAAAAGACGAAACTCGTCACATTTATATACTCTATTAGTTTAGATGCATATGTTACATCCAGGCGCAAAAATTCAAATTTTATATAGCTTTACACAAATAGTGGACTAATCTAAGACAAATAGTAGGCTTATGGTATTGAGTCTTGTGAGTATAACATTTATCCATGAACATGTTTTTAATAAAAACTTTGCTCAAAAATACTAATTTCTTTCATATTGACTCCGGATAGCTCCAAATCTAGAAAACTGCTGAAAATATAATCTTTTGGGAACCAATACGAGGTAAATGGAAATATAGAGTAAGTTTTTATGAATAAAACGTAGATTTATAAATTTTATGCTCGAAAAACTCATTGCCACAAGTCTACAATGTAAAGTTCGTCGAATATTTGAAAAAACTAAATAAAAATTGAATTTCGCGGGCTAGTTTGGCCGAACCAACGCCCCTCACTAGAGAACTTTTTTTCTTCAAAACGAATTTCAAATGCCAGCCTGAACTTTTAATACACTCTAAGCAATGCTAGCAACTATCTAAAATAATACAGTCCGACAAGGCTCTCTTGGCACTTGAATAACATTGTCAAGAGGGCGTTGTTATAGAACAAAGACAGCCAGAAAAAAAAATCTCCTCAATTTTACTTCAATTTTAATTTTATTTAGAAGAGCTCTTTTTGAAGAAATTTCAAAGAGAGTTATCGAGTCTACCGGGGATCCAAGAGCTGGCAGCTACCTTGGCCAACGTATTAGTTTGGCCATCCAAAGAGGCAATGCTGCCAGTATCTTGGGTACCATGCCTCGTTGCGATGGAATCGATGAGGTTTTAAATTTATAACCTAGTTTTTAATCTGTTATTTTTCTTTTAAATCTTTTTATGTACATATATTTAAATTTCTGTAATATTAAAACATGATTAAATTTTATTTAAGTTAATATTAAAAAAAAAACAACACAACATACAATAGCGATATACCGACAGAGCGAACTTTCAAACAGGATCACAAGATAGCGGCGTTAGTTCCAATTTTGGTCACGCGCCAAGATAGCCTTGTCGCACTGAATTATAATTGAATTGATTACACGAGTTAATACTTTCGCGTAGGCTGATCGAGCGTCCACCTTCGCATTGAGACCAATATTGAGACTGATAAAAAAAGTAAGCGACATTGGCCGCATTCCAAATTTGAATATACGTCAATTTTGCCGCGCACTGGTTCTGTCAAATGAGCTTCCTGGCCACACGAGGACATATTTATCTGATACACTAACAGATAGGAAAATACGTCAGATGTGCTCAAAAAGAGACAATTTCCTTCCGGCATGTAGCCAATTGTCTACATGTTTACAGTAACTATTATCCTATACCTTTAAATGAGCAATTCTTGTATATATATATATATTTCTATATAATCTGGATCTCGGCAACGGGCCCAACGATTTTCATGAAATTTAGTATGCAGGGGGTTTTGGGGGCGATAAATCGATCTAGCTAGGATTCATTTTTAGAAAATGTCGAATTTACCAAAAAAATAATTAAAATATGACTTCTGCTGCCATCTATTAGCCAGTAGTTAAACTACCGAGCGAAGCACTTCTGTTGCCATCTATTAGCCAGTAGTTAAACTACCGAGCGAAGCTCGGTCACCCTGATATTGTTAGTTAAACTAACGTTATGTATGTAATAGTTGCTGTAAATCACAACATATCAGGAACTTTATCGAAATTTAGTTTAGCTTTACAGACATTGATGCTGATTGATTCTGTTGTTCAAAATCTCTAAATTAACCTAATTTGACGGGTCTAAAAATAGTGCCAAATTTAAATTAGTTTATTTTAGAGACTTTGCATAACAGAATTGGCAACATTATCAATGGGAATCCTACTGATCCTTTATAAACTAGGAATGGCAATTTCTTTGTAACCTACTGCTTGTATTATGAACTTCATAGACATTTTTTCCAGAATTGATACGTTTAGATAAGTTGTGGGCAATCGTTTTTATTAACGACCTAGTTTAAATCTCTGTTTTACTCTACTCTGTATAGAAAGGATAAAACGATAAGGATAATATATATATATGCTCATTACCAAAATTTAAGGACACGTGGTTGGCCAAAAATGCCTGACGGGCTTATCCCGGGCTTATATAATAATTCAGATATGATCATAATTTAGATATGCCTGTCTCATGACTAATTGGATCAAAATATCTATAAAACTTACAAAAAAAATCTGGGTTGTTATCTAAATATCGAGTCCTCACTCATAGCATGTAATAAGAACATAGATCGTTAAAAAAACTTATTAGACATTATAATCTGATGAAAAACATTTCGTTTAAACTAGCACGTTGCAACTGGCTCTAAAATCCGCTCTACCACATCTCGCTCTATATCTCCTCGCTGATCTTTAGAGCACCCTTTCCGCCCTTGGGCGTACCAGTTTGCAGTGAAGTTCCGTGTGACGTCACAGGTTGGTCCGTATAAAAGCCTTCGCCGAAGACCGAGACAGCATCAGTAGCTATCTAGCAGTCTGTCAAAGAAGTGCAAGATGAGATTTCTGGTTAGTTCCATTTTCGAATTTTTTTTTAATAGACTCGCAGTTTGAGTTCGGAAAAAAAAATTGTCTGAAAAAATATACAAAAATTTTTTTTTAATAGACTTGCAGTTTGAGTTCGGAAAAAAATTAATACAAAAAAATTGAGTGTGCTTTTTGATTCAACTTTGAATAAAAATTGTAGTGATTTTTGGTGACTTTTTAAAAGTATAAGAAGACAGGATCTTGTTTTTTTTTTACTGAAATTAAAAAAAATCAAGTTCAGTGAAGATTTGTTGTATCTGTGACATTTGCATCTAGGGATATTTAAAAGTTGATTTTTCAGTCCATTGTTATAACATTAATTTTGTGATTATCTACTTTAATTACAAATGGATAACGTCATAGAATAATTATTCAATAAAGCATAATGCTTTATAGGTACTCGTAGCTATAAAGCATTATACTACATAATGAGACGTGTCGCTACCTTATTTATTTAACTGTGTGATTTTTACCAAAAAATATAAGTCGCTCAGTTGAACTTTTTAGATACAAAGAGTCTTCTGAAAGTTGATTTTTCGGTTTCTTCATTTCCGATTTAACTGTCTATCCGTATGTCAATGTGTCCGTTGTGAAGTGGTGATAACAGAAAACAAAACCCGGCTGAGTTTGTTGCGGGCTTCTTCTCAGTGCAGGGCGCGTTGGAACCCTCGTAAACTTAGTTTTTAGTCGACTTGGAGTTATCGCCATACAAATGTGACAAATATCATATTGACCTATTACAAGAGCCTGTATATTAGGCCTATGTGAAATAAAGATATTTTGAATTTTGAATTTTCAATCCGTACAATTGAGGGCCTTATAATCGGGTTTCCACTTGATTTTGATTTTTGTAATTTTTATATATAAAACTCTTTCAAATCGAAACAGATTGTAGCCGCCGTCTTCGCCTGCGCCGCAGCCGCCCCGTCCGGCTTGCTGGCCCCCTACTCAGCCGGGCTCATCTCCTCATGGGCCGCCCCCCTCGCCGTGGCGCCCGTCGCCCGGACGGTGGCCCTCCCAGCCGCCGTCCCCACCATCCCGCCCGGCGACATCCAGGCCGCGGCGATCGAAGCTAACGTCAACGCCGTCGACCACGTGCGCGCTGTCAACGACCAGGCTGCGGAACTCCAGGGAAGAGCCATCAACGCCGCTCAGGACAACGCGTGGCAAGCGGTCAACGCTGTGCAGACCGCTCAGGCTCAGGTTTGTAGATAATAATCATAATATAGTAAAATTATCATGCGAAGAGCTTTGACCAACATCTTAAGAACCTTTCGTTGGCTGTGGCGTCAAGGGCCGCATACAGAAGGCAGTGGTTCTGAAGACGGTACTCATTGTGAGGAGTTTACTCTTCCTGAGCACCAGTGGTTTAGGCCCTTAAAACATTGGATTTAAACGCCTAAGTTCTAACCTAGAATCCTACGCTGCTCAGCATTCTAATTTGACACTCGACACATAAAAACTACTTTGCAGCCTAGCGTAAAAAGTAACTATTTATACTAAAGAAGGGGTAAATGTTCCTAAAAAAATTGTAGCGGTCTTCGATAGCTGATGATAGACGGCGTAACCAGCGCAATAGCACACGCTGACGGAGCTTTCGAAAAGTGTTCTATAAATAGAAGTTCTGACGTCACACGCTCGTATCACAAGCGGTCCCCAAGCATAACACCTGCTTGGAGGGAAATTTCCCAATTTCCTACACAACTGGCAAAAATTTATTTAAATATTTTTTTTAATTACAGGTTGACGGAGCTGCCGCCAGCATCGCCCCCAACGTAGCTAAGTCCCTCGTGGCTCCCGTGGCTGCCTACGCTGCCGCCCCCGTGGCCACTTACGCTGCTGCCGCCCCCGCGATCGTTGGCGCCCCGGCCATCTACAACGCTGGCATCGCCCGGTCCGTCATCGCCCCCGCTGTCGGCATCTCCGCCGGATCCCAATCCATCTCCACCCAATCTCTTTCCCAAACCCACCCATCTCCGGCCCTGATCTCCGCCCCGGTAGCTTACGCCGCCCACGGCTGGTAATCACAAACAAGCCTAGCTAGACCAATGAAGACGTGCAATTAATAAACAAAAAAATTGTTCTTTTGTGATTTTATTTGCTAAAACCTTGTACGAACATTTTTTTAAAGTTTCATCATAAACTAAAGTAATTAATAGAATGGATGAAATAAAACAATCTGAACCTACACAATGCCTTCGAAATGACAGTAGGGTTGTCTCAGTGTACGGTTAGAAACCAAAATTATATGGTAAAGAGTTGTATTCATTGGTTTAAAGTATCTTTTTACTTTACTAAACATAATTTAAGGGGGATGGGTACAAACAATAGATAAAATAGTAAAGATAGGCCGATCCGAACATTTTACGTAAATCTTCTTCTGCAAACAAGCAAACAGTAGCGTCATCGTCAAAATACCCGCCGCCGCCGCTGACCGAACTACGGCGTGGCCTTATACTGTTGGTACTGATGACACCCATAAACTGGCGACATTTTTTCGCGCTGTTCGCCCTGTCTTTAGTATACAAGTCTGTGGTACAAACCGAAATTTTATTTAGTTTTTCGTTAAAATGGGCTAATAATAATACATTGAAGGCTTATGACAATGAGTTTTGCGGACACAACTCATGTTTTTAATAAAAACTTTACTCAACAATACTCATTTGATAGAGCTTTCAACCTTTATTAAAGTTTCTGATATAATCGACTGTGACAAACAAACGGACTGACTTATGAAGTCGCATCATAATACCATTTTGGTACGGGAATTTAAAAACAACATTAAAATAACGTTAGTTCATTTAATAAACCACAAATCCCATTTTATTAAAACTATAAAAATTGTTTTTTTCTCCTCATGATCATGAAGTGGTCGTTTATGCACTATGTAGGCTTTAACTGCTTTTTATGCACTTGTGTATAAAAGTACCTATATAGTTCCTAGCTGACGCAATTGGCAATTGTTGTTTTGCCATTTAGGGTTGTGAACTATGAATTATTAAGAGTCCTGTGAACTACAATGTCTCCATACATTCGAAATAGCAAATCATTCGTAATTCGTGCATATTTCGATCATGTTGTGGTGTTATTCGGATTCATATAGTAATAATCTATGCTTATTACTATTTGAACCCGAATAACTCTACAACATGATCGAAACATGCACGAATTACAAATGATTTTGGTATTACGATTGTATGGGAGACACCGTGGGTAAACGGACTCTTAAGACCTATTCTCAGCCCTACTAATGGTAGAAAACAAACTGCATAAAAATCGATCAAGTATTTGCAAAGGAATTTTGTTAAAGAAAGAAAGAAAGATATTTTTATTTCTAACAATGTCTCACTCTACAAACACTAATGAATCATGTATCCAAAAGATTTTTTTTATATTAGAAAATTACCAACATTCTGACGCTGAGTTCCAGTCCTTTTTACACGACTGCCCAAAAAAAGGAGTGTAATGTTTTTAGGGTTCATGTATGTATGTGAGTTTCTTTATCCCACCATAACTTCTGAATGACTGAATAGATTTTGACATATGTAGTATCGTTCGAATCCTAACATCATTCCGAGTAACATAAGCTGTATATTTCTGGAAAAAGTCATTTTACCACAGAGCAGAGCAGTCGTATTTTTTAATTTTTTAATTATTTACTTGTTACTGTCTAATTACTACTTATTCAAGATTCTCTCAACTGACAGTACAATTTTTCGTTAAAATCGTAACGTTTATTCATAAAGTTACAGAGTCGGTCACGGTTTTTGCTGCGAAAGCTTGTAACTCGTTGTTAGGCGAGACATCTTCAAGGATTTTGGGTTATCGACCGACGAACATATCAGACCGTCTTGTTTAGATGTCTATTTTTATTCCGTAGTAACTAGAAAGTTGACTTTTTCACAGTTTACCAGACTATCAAAACTTTGGAAATTAAAAAAAAAGTCTTTGTTTCACATAGACCTATGAAAGATCAATAAGATATATTTTGTGATTTATGTTTGGAATTTTGTGTCCTTGTAAAGTTAGTTCTAAGTCGACTGAATGTTATAACCATATCTATATCTATACTCTATCCTTTATTGAATAAAATATTTACATAGTTAATTAATCTAACTTATTTTAATGCTAAGTTATATACCTACCTATTTACAGCAAAATATAAAATCAAAAATAAAAAGTATAAAAAGAAAATTGTGCTAATATGCATCAAAGAATTCCTCCGCACCGTCGTCATCGGGCAAAGTGCCCAGAAGGCTGGCAGCATTGCCACACTATGGATGGCAATGCTGAACCTCTGACCAAGGAATAGGCCAGTCCTCTGGTCACGTGTAGCGTCGACTAGCTTTTGAGAAATTTCTCTGAATAGAATATTAATACTCTATCCTAATTTATAAAGATAACAGTTTGTCTGTTTGTCAGTTTGTTTGTTGTGTTGAACGCGTTAATCTCAGGAACTACCGGTCCGAATTGAAAAATTATTTTTGTGTTGGAAAGACCACTTATTTTTTAAAAGTTCTAAAACAAAGTCCGGGTTACCATACGTCTATCTTTTTAGAGTTGACTCATAATAACGGGTTATGTAAAAACCGAAATTCACGCGGGCGAAACCGCTGGGAACAGCTAGTGTGAAATAAGGATGCCAGATTTGAACTTGTCTGGCCACGCTTCCGCGTGTCTACATATTTAGATTTTATAATATAGTCAAAATATCTTTATTTCACACAGGCCTACTTAACTGTACTATAGTAAGCTTTTTTCGTTTATTAATGAGATTTCGCTTTACATTACTATGCTTTTTTGATTTAATACTGTGTTTCTTATTCAAATATCAACTTCGTCTTGTATTGTATTGTATACAATTGTATAACACTTGCCGACAAAAAAAAACGTAAAAAGCATAACTAATAGAGGAAAATATAAGAAAGCGGACACATTCCCGCAAATCTAGGCCATTGCATTCACACTAACACAGATGGAGTTCGTGTATTGATCTCAGCTGTGTGAGAAAAACAACTATTTACTTAACCATATTATAGTTCTTCTTTTTAATGAGGATGGGTACCATCCAGGCGCGAAAATTCAAATTTTACTAAGCACTAATAGTGGGACAATTATACATCGTAGGCGGCCACAACATTTATGCATCTACATGATTTTTATAAAAACTCTGCTCAACAATACTCATTTAATTCATAATATCTGGGTGACTGAATAGCCAATACTACTGACCAATAGATGGCAGCAGGAGTCATTTTTTTTTGGTAAATTCGACATTTTCTAAAAATGAATCCTAGCTAGATCGATTTATCGCCCCCAAAACCCCCTGTATACTAAATTTCATGGAAATCGTTCGAGCCGTTTCCGAGATCCAGATTATATAGAAATATATATATTTCCAAGAATTGCTCGTTTAAAGGTAAGTATATAATATAGTATTGGTTCCCGATAAACCGAAATCTGGGAAACTGCAAAAAATTATCTTTCGGGAATCAATATGAGGTGAGTGGAAATTTTCGTGCAATGTTTCTATTAAAAACATGTAGATGCATAAATAATTATGCCCGCAAAATTCGTTTCCATAAACCATGTGTAGTTAGTCTTATATTTGCGAAAAACTAAATAAAATTTGAATTTCGCGGGCTGGTAGGGCCGCAACACCTTAAATAAAGATATCAACGATTTTCAATTTTTTATGATTGCAATGATATTGGGCCATTATCACCTGTAACTATTCCTATTTTCAGGTAAATAGCTTTAATGGTTAGTGAAATAATCGAGTGTGACAGACGGACGGACTCACCACCATAAGGGTTCAATTTTCACCATTTTGGTTTGGAACCACTTTTGGGCTGATCTTTTTGAAGGCTTCAGCCAAGGCTAGTTACCACCCTACCAGCAAGGACGCACCACGAAGCGATTTAACGTTCCGGCGCGATACTGTGTAAAAATCATTAGGGGTTACCCATTCCTTCCAAGTTAGTACGAAAACATCTACGGCTGCAGCATCAGCATCACTTACCATCAGGTGAGACCAATAATGTAGGTATTTACTGACTTGTGTCTGTGTAGTGGAATTAAAAAGGGTTTATTAAAGAAACTCACCACAGACTATGTGCACGGAGATCGCGAGTAGCGCCACTGACCACCGGCGCCATCTTGCCCTCGCCATCTTGTTTCGCTCGTGACGTCACGACGGCCCATCCATGCGTGGCCACATATGGCACACGAGTCACATCACTTTGTATTCTGTCTGCGAGTGTTTACTGTGATTGTGGGTCGGTTTGGTCACATTGGTGTGGGGAAACCTGTAACAAAGATAATAAAATTTATTAAAATCATTGTTTTTTGATTAATACAAATATATCTAGAGTTATTATCATAGCTATCTAAAAGCCCCCGATGGAATACGATTATTTCGAACCCGGCGAGATAGAAGATTATTCCATTTTTGTTTTTTATTACTGATTCCACGGTCCACCCCCTTTTTCCAAATCCCACAGGAACTGTGCAATTTTCCATGATAAAAATTAGCTTATAAGTTGTATGCTTACGTTCCAAATTGGTTCAGCAGTTACGGCGCGAATGAGTAACAGACATCCGAACATACAAACCTACCAACTTTCAAGCTTTGGGCTTTTGGATATTTTGTAAATATTAAATTGTATTTTTTTTTAATGTTTTCTTCTTATTTGTGTTGTAAGTTAAATCTTGTAACTACTCGTATACCTGGAGATAATTCAGAGACCATTGTACTTTCAAGCTTATAAAATTAATATTTATTAATAGGATAATTTTGAAAGTTCATTACACAAACTTAGGCATTATTTATTTATTTATTTATTTATTTATTTAAATGATACCCCAACGGTCACTGTATAATCATTATAAAAAAAATATACAATATTTATGTCGAGTACGAGTACCGTAACCACAGGTGTACACAGCATTACGTAACAATTTGTCCGGTTAAGAATAATAAAAAAATAATCAACAGTTCCAAATATGACCCTTATTAATGTTATCAAAATTAAACGGGTCGAATTGTGGTCCTCGTCATGAAATCAGTTACAAATCGCATCAAATTTGAAGTCCGAATTTAAAAACAATAGAAGTTCTTGATTTATTCATTTAAATTCGCAACCTGACCTCAAAATCCATAAAGGTAGAGACACACTCTTGCATTACTAACACGTAATACGGTATCGACGCATTCCAAGACATTCGTATATATTAAGCATCAAAAACAACCAGACAAGTCGAACTAGGTTACTGAGGGGCCCATTAGGGTACGGAACTCAGAAATAAAGGAATAAGAAAACAAGTTTATTTAAAAGTTACAACCTCAACATAAAAAATCTGAATAAAATAAAGATTAAAGTGCAATCTTGGTGATCGTAAAATGTCACAGTTTACCGTATGATTTTTCTTGGTTGAAGGGACAAAAGTGGCTATTTTAGAGTTTGTCGTTCCGAATGTAGGTTACTGGATAAAATATCGATTTCGTAAGATAAAATTTATAATAGTTATATTTGAGCAAAGTTTTTACTGTACGTATGAATAATGTATAGTGTATACTCGTTAAAATAGCGGACGTTGGAGCAAAGATTGGGCCCAATACGCCAATGTTTGTTGTCCTAGTATGCATGGCCTAGATACCTGGGAAGGACATTCCAGACTTGTTGATTGACTGGTTTACGAGCTAAGAAGTTTGGATATAAATACTATAGATTTTGACGACCTTCCTGGCGCAGAGGACGCACGCTCGGATTGTAGTGCGAGGTCGCGGGTTCGATTCCCGCCACGGGCCACTTTGGAATTTTTTAATTTCTAAATTAGCTCAGGTAGCTCATGCAGGCAGGCTCAGGTATCCAGGTACCGATAGTAATAAATTCCAAACACGCTGTTTTTTTAATAAGTATCTGTGGACCTCGCTGGAATGCGTAGGTACCCCCTTCCCGTTCTCCTTTCACCTCCCCGCGCTCGCCCGGCGCTTTTGTTTTGCGTACCATATCAGAGCGCTGACACGACGTGACGTCATTGTCCACAGATATTGTAACCGGGTTATAATTAAGTAAAATATCGTTTTTCGCACTGATAAGAATAGGTACTCAGGATAATATGGGCATCCGAACTATTTACGCAAACCTTCGTACAAGCAAACAGTAGCGCCATCTGTCAAAATTTTATAGGTGTTGGTAGCAAAACCAGCATTTTTGGCACCGATAAACTGGCGACATTTTTTCGCACCGTCCGTCCTGTCCAGGGAATTTGGCAATTTTTCTGTCATAATCTTTACTATAACTTAGCAACTCCGTGCGCGACCCTCCTGCGGGGTGACAGACGGTGGGGGAGGCAAGGAACTTAGATGTCAGCGATTAGCGGGCGGTGTAGCGGGGAAGGGGACACTTCTTTGCATGTATGCGTTACCGCGTCTGTCCGCAGGAGGGTCCCGCACGAAGTCGCCAAGCATACGTCGTATCATTAAGGAATTCTTTATGTATTTAGTTATTCAAGTAGTTAACGGTTCAGCAGGTGTGGGTCGACCCACTTGTCGATCAGGTTCGCTCATAAATAGTCAGCGCGCTACGCTCTGCGCATGCGTCTTTATACTGACCTAGTGAATTGTGACGTCACTATCTACCATCGAAGTCGAACTGAATGGGGGTCGAAGGCAATATGGTTAATTGGTTATGGTAGCCATAATATTTAAGAGAATATTCTAGATGTAAGCTTTCTTCCAAAAGCGATAACGGTTTCCTATTTTTCATGATTTTTAGAAATATTGTGTCAGGTACAATGAAAAGCTATGCTCGTGTATTTTACTTTTTCAGAAATATTATTTTGCTTTTAAATTGGCTTCTAAAAGTCCACACTTGTGGCCTAAAAACACCCTCGAATATTTTATAGGACATTTACACATTACATAATAAAACCTTTTTTAGAATACGCATTTAGCGCGCCTTCATATTATAGCCCACTTAATGTTACCTCATTTCGAAATTTCAAAACCCTAGTTTTCCCCTCTTTATAAATAAAAATTAAAACGATTTTCAAATCTTTATGATTGTAATGACGTTGGGTCACCTGACCCAACTACCGAACCACTCACCACAAGGGTTCCATGTTTACCATTTGGTATGGAACCCTAAAAATGCATTGATCTTTGGATGGGACACATGACAAGAGTTGCTCAGCTTTTATCTACAGTCCGACTATAAAACAGAGTAGGTGTATTATGTTACGGTATATTTCAATTCCGTTCTCTTACGCCAAAGAAAGTTATGTGTGTTACGCCTCACCTCGCACGCCGTTATACTTACGACCACCTTACGATGTTCATACGGACACATCCTATAAGTACACATACGCATACTTGTAGAGTTGTCATATTGTATGCTGCTATTGTATAAGCAGACGAATTTTTTTACACTATACAAGTTAGTACTTGACTGCCTGTGTTGACTGCGATCTCACCTGGTTGTAAGTGATGATGCAGCCGAAGATGGGGTACCATCCGGGCGCGAAAATTCAAATTTTATTTAGTTTTTCGCTCATAGTGGGCTAATTATACATCGTAGGCAAATGGCAATGAGTTTTGCGGGCACAACATTTATGCATCTACATGTTTTTAACAAAAACTCTGCTCAACAATACTCATTTACTTCATATTGGTTCACGATAGTTCAAAATCTGGGAAACTGCAAAAAATTATCTTTCGGGAACCAATTTGGGATGAGTGGGAACTTTCGAGTAAAGTTTCTATTAAAAACATGTAGATGCATAAAAAGTAGGCCCGCAAAATGCATTGCCATAAATCTACAATGTGTAGTTAGTCTAATATTTGCGAAAAACTAAATAAAATTTCAATTTCGCGGGCTGGTAGGGCCGCAACAACTTAACGCGTTTTAGCTCTTCGAGTTTTCTCAGCCTATAGGACTGTCTCCACAGACGCAGTGCTTGCTCTGGCTAATCTAATGCCCATACACCTATTAGCCCAAGATAGAACGCAAACTAGAAGCTTGAAGGACGCTGAAGTGATAGGCAGGTAGCGCAGGACCGTGTGGGCTGGAAAACATTGCAATTTGCAGGAAGCCTTTATCCAGCAGTAGACGTCCGTCAGCTGAAATGAACGAACGAACTACTTGTACTATACATAATATATAAGTGGAGTATAATTCGCTTTTATACGGGAAACATTTAGCAATTCTCCCTTATCACAAAATCCTTGGATCCACTGTAATCGTTCTACACTAAAATGAAGCAATAAGCTGCATCGTTGTTTCAGCGATGTATTAACGATGTCGCGCTATAATTTGGGCCGTATCCACGTAAAGTACGATGAGTCAAAGCGGACGTTGCGTTGTGGTTAATGCAGATGTTACGCAAGATGGCGGCGTCACACGACTGTGACGTCATTAAGGGGTTGTGAAAGTAGGTTAGTTACGTTCAATTAGGAATAATTCTTGCCTATATGCCTACAATATATTTGTCTCCAATCTCTATCCCAGTGTTTAAATCTGTAAAAGGTACCTGAAGTTACATTATTTAATTTTATTGTAATTTATCATAACCGGGGAAGATGAGAATTTTGTACGAATTTTTTTTCCCATTCACCCCGGCAAAAAGTCACGGCGATGCTGTCGGGGTAGATATTTTCCATCCACCTAGTCGGTACGGGGGAATGACATCGCGCGGTAGATGGGACTTACCCCTTTTTAGTTTTTACGCGTCTTTACTGGATACTGATATCCCAAGTAACATTTTATTTGGACCTAGGTTGTGAAAAATACCTTTGGGTTTTATGAGGGTCGTAAAAAGGTTAATGCTTTGCTATCTGGTCATATCAAGTACTTGAGAATGATTAGAAAGTCCTAAAACTAATTATTTATTGCTACAACCTTAGAGACCTTGACAAGAGTTTAAATTAACGTTATTTAGACCTATGTTTCAAGAGCTTATAGTCCTAGGATCTTATAGTTGTCGTAGACTCCTTATTAAGTTCTGAAAAGGCTACCATTATGCTAAAGTGAGATCTAAAGGTTTAATTTTTAACTTAGATATAACCTTATAGTATTGGAATGTTGAAATTGCTCATAAGTAATTTTTAAAACCTACCTAAAACCTTTAGGCTCTATTTGAGTTGTCTATTTAAACAAATTGGGACTGCGTGGTGAAAACCCAAACCAATAAGTTATTTTTATGATTTGTAGGAATAATAATTATATTATATATTAATGAATTATTCAAGTCTTACGAGAATATTTTAAAGCTTTAGAGGCATCCTCCAAAAATGTTAGTTGGCCTTGCAACTTCAAAGCAACATTACGCTCGCAAGTATAAACTAATACAGGATGATGTCAAAAAAACGGAGTGGAAATTTTAAACGTAAAGTTCGTAAAAAATACTTGCAAATAGTTAATACATCGGTAAGTTTTTTTTATTATTATTATTTCACTGTCTCACCTTTTAAGTTATTTTGTTATCAAATGTGATGGACCGCTAAGAACACCACTGTGGCCAAACTTCATATCACCTTTCATAGGTACGACTTTCATATTTAATCTGCACCCCTGCACTTTACCCTCTTATCTATATGTACCTAATTTTGTTTAATCCTTTCTTAGCTGATGCATAAGGTCTTGTACCTACTGGTAAAGACTACTTAGGGCTCTTACGAGTCGGTGATCATTGTCAACGACCGCGTCGCAGATCGGGGCTTGCGAGAGGTCAAGTGGCTTGACGTCAAACACGTAGATTTTTGCTAAAGCCAAGCATTTGGACCGTTTACAGTGTTTGCTTGGTGCTTGCATTTAATGCTTGACGGTGATTGATGCGTTTTTATAATATTTTGCGTGTCACAACGTTCGTATAGTAGATACAGAGCTATGCTTAGTTAAGTAATTTTCGTACGCGGCTTTACTAAGCATAGCTCAGTCAAGCCACCGACAAACTCTATCAACCGTTGACCGTCTCCGAACCCGTTAAGAGCCTTGGTTCATCTTAACATGGGGTTTTATGGATTAAAAATAATAAGTCTGTTCAGCTGTTCAATTTTCAGTAAGTAAGTACCTATATTTACAGATCATTGACCACATTGAAGATGTACGACTGCCTGAAACTCCTTCAGTTTCAACCATAGATGACCCGACACCGTCTGAAATATTTGTGGAATTGCAAAACAGTTTATCTGATGATAGTGAAGACTTTGAAGCTCATACAGTAGAAACAAGTGTTGATATTACAAAAGATTTGAGAATGTGGTCTTTGAAACATAAAATTAATCATGTTGCTCTGAAAGACCTTTTGGATATATTAAACGAACGGACGAATCTGAAACTTCCTAAAGATCCTAGGACCTTACTACATACTCCCATTGCTGATATACATATAAAAAATGTTAAAGGCGGTCAATACTGGCACTATGGGCTTGAAGTATGCCTTAGGGACTTTTTCCAGGATATTAAAGATGATCACGAAATATCAATTACGATAAACATTGATGGATTACCCATATTTAATTCTTCAAAAAACGAATTTTGGCCAATACACTTTACAATTAAAATTTGTGCCCCAAACCAATGATTATTGGTATTTACTATGGAAAAGGAAAACCACAAAACCTCGAAGAATTTCTGTCACCCTTAGTTGAGGAACTCAATACAATTTTAAAACAGGGCATCAAAATTGGGAATTATACAATAGCAGTGACATTAAAATGTTTCGTATGTGATGGATGGCGCGATGGATATTTCAAAAATAAGTTGTTGGAATGGCCGAGTAAAACAACTGAAGACTTGTCTTTAAAAATGCAATCCATTAAATTGCCTAAAGAGCTACACAGAACTATAAGAGGGTTGGATTGTTTATCATTCTGGAAAGCATTAGAATACCGAAATTTTTTATTATATTACGGAATTGTTGTACTCAAAGACGTGTTACGAGCTGACGTGTTTGAACATTTTCTGATTTTGTTTTGTGCAATTACAATTTGTTCGACAGATTATTACAAACGATTTTATGTCGTTGCAACTAAACTTTTGAAACACTTTGTAGATCAATATTGCGTAATTTACGGAGAGCATTATCTTACAAGTAATATCCATAACTTGCTCCATTTAACAGAAGATGTTCAAAATTTGGGAAATCTAACAAAATTCAGTGCGTATCCTTTCGAGTCAAAATTGTATGAGATCAAAAATATGTTGCGTAGCGGTAATAAGCCTCTAGCTCAAATAGCAAACAGGCTAACAGAGATTCAAAAAGCTCAGTACGATGGGCAAAATTATGTAAAAATTTATACCTATCCACAATTGAAATACGTCACCAGCAATTCTCATCTTAGTAGTGTGATAAAGGATAATTCAACGCCTATTTACCATATGCTAATATTAAAGGATGTTTGTTTTGGAAGAAAGGAAGAAAATTGTTGGATACTTACGAAAAATAATCGTGTTGTTCGAGTGAATGCATTTTGTAAACTTAACGAAGAATTTATTTTCAGTGGAAGAGAGATGAAACACTGCTCGGACTTCTTTAGAACACCTATTGATTCATCTAAACTAAATATTTACTGTGGCCTTATATCTATTGTAGATTCAAATGATATAATGTCTTGCGAAAGTACCTTTAAATTGTCAGACAAAATGCAAATTAGTCAAAGTTTCATGTAATGATCATATTGTGTTTATTCCACTACTGCATACTTTAAACCCATAAAATTAAAGGCATTTAAAAGTACACTCATAAATCTTTTTATTCATAATTGTAATAAAACTTACACAAATTGTTTAAATCAAAAATACAATCACTTTCTTTTTGAAGTGTTCCAGTGGCATCTTCCTCTGTATCTGTTTCGTTTTGCATTCTTCTCATCTCACGCTGAGCCGCCTTATACGTATCGAAACTGCGTTTTACTATACATGGATACGTTGCCCAACTGTTTGAGGGGACTGAGTTTTCATCCAGCATGCTGCTGGCTTCAGACCTGGGGGGCCACGATAAAGTGCCCTCTTTTTCCCACTTGCTGGGAACTACGGAAAGGCATATTTTGCCTCCTTCAATGGTTTGTACTATTTTATACGGCATACTGAAAACAGAACACAACTTTATGAAGTAGCCGATATATGAGTACCTATGTAATGTGGGTACTTAGAGTTTACCGCTCGGCATTTCTAGGTTTTTATCAGGAGTTCAGAAGTCAAAGTAGTATATTTTACCACGGTTTCGCTCACGATGAGCAGAGTTTAATTTTCAAAATTCCTTTCTAAAAGGCTTCTTTTTATGATTACGAATCATTTCTATAAGCTTGCTGACACGATCAGGGGACCTAGACAAAGTTTATTCTATTAGAGATATCGGCTACATCATACATGTTGCGATATAGAATGCCAAAAATGTACGGGATTGACATTAGCTAACTCTATGGCGTAACGTAGGCTAACGTCAATACCGTACATATTTGGCGTTCTATATCGCTGAATATAGCGATATAGCTACTAGAATACCGATTTTGAAAGAATTCGGTCCAATATCAAAAAAAGTTCAAAATACCTACGAATCGAATAAATAGACAAACGCCATTGTGCTTGAATAAATTATTATTATAATTATTATTATGGGTAAGTCCCGACATACTTAAGTAAGGTAAGGTAAGGTAAAGTAACGGATAAAGTTAGGTAAATAGGTACTTACTACCTACCTAGCAAACATAATTGAAAAAAATAAGTAGGTACTTACTTGAAATCGAAAGAGCAGCCTGTATCTGTACGTTAATAAGTCGATCCGTCGAACGTCGCACGGCCTCTAACCAGAACTCGTAAGCAACTAATTGTGCTCAGTGGTTGTTTTCGCGACTGGCAAGTCTTGAACTACTCTTGGCAATAACCTTAAAGCTGCGAAAACAGCTTTTTCGTTTTAAATAGCTCCGCGAGATTACCTTTAGCTCATATTTTGGCAAACATTAAGATCTTTCAGTTGTTACAGTTCTGAAAAGGTTAATTTTAATTCTTTCTAGTAATTTCCTAACGCCGGCCATATTTTTCAATGAAATAAAAAAAATCGATACAAAAAGAAACATTTTAATTTGATAAAGTAAAATTATATACACGATGTGCTATGCGATTTTTTATATAACATGTTTTATATAAGAAAAGAAGGTTTATTTATAATGTGACTAACGATAAAATAATTAAGTTTACATTTCTTATTGTAATTACTTAATTAATTATCTTTAAAATTTTTAACTTACGTAAGGCCCGTCTCGTATATAGCACTATTATCCTAAAGTTTCACGATAAAGTGCCAGTTGCATTATGTTTTAGTTTTCCTGACTAAAACAAGCTGCTTATTATTTTAAATGAACAAATTTACCTATGTAGCCATTTTGAAACTTTGTATAATAATAGAGAATGGCGCCATCATTTTAATGTCTTTAATTTTAATATTTCTATATTAAAAACCTTAACAGTATCATTTTATAACCTGAAAGTGTTAGAAAGGCATTTATTCATATCCATCAAGATGCTATAAGTTGTCATAAAGTTAAATCCAAGACTACTTTAAAACTCAAAAGCTGCCTCGCAAGGTAATATTTACGTTAAATTAAAGTTATGAAGGTTATATTTGGGTTCTGTGTAAGTAGTTCAAAAGGTTCTGGATTTGAGCTAAAGGTTTTGCTGTAGCTCTCAGAAAGGTGCTGAAACGTGGGCCCTTTTAGCACTCAGGAGGTTAACATAACGTTACTGTGACGTTGTTGTGCCTACTAAGACTTACGATCGGATTGTCATACAAAGGTTCTAGAACCTTTTTATAACCTTTCTATAACCTAAAATGTTACTTGGGATTGCTGAAGGTTAGATTTAGGGTTTCGAACACTGATTACTAACCTCAAGATATGGGCATCCGAACGATTTACGTAAGTAAACCTTTTTCATTGAAGCAAACAGTAGCGCCAACTGTCAAAATACTATAAGGTGGCCGCTGAGCGAACTACCGCGTGGCCTTATACTGTTGGTATACTAATGACACCGATAAACTGGCGACATTTTTTCGCGCGGTTCGCCATGTCTATAGAATAGATGTCAATTGTTTCAAAGGATTTGTCCAAGTTTAGAAACCGTCGGGGGTCGTCTTCCGCCGCATCCGCACTTGGCCAGCGTGGTGAGCTCTTGTCTCCTCTCAGTCTGAGAGGAGACAAGAGCCCAGCAGTAGGACATAAAAAGAGGTTGAGATGATGATGATGATGATGATGAGTAACACATGGAAGAGTCTTACCTATGGCAATAAAATTGCGGGAATGTCAGTGTCATCTTCACATGTTTATAAGGTCAACCGGGGCAATTGCGTTACATTTTTACTTTATTACTTTTTACCTAGTCATACCACCGTAATGATAAAATCATTAGGAAAATTCTTAGTACAAATGTGTTTTGAAGTTATTCATGTGTAAGTTTGACCGATTTGTTTCTTTCTTAAGTTACGATAAAATGAGTAATTATGTTTTTTTTAAAAAAGAAGTATTTTAGACGCATTTTCCCTAATTGGGGCTAACGCGTCTTTATTAAATAACTTCCAACTGGTGACTTTGAAGATTGAAATAAATGTATTTTGCTCCAATTACACTTTTTGTGTATGTATCTATCCAAGTGAATCTAAAGAAAAATTAAAAATTCAGCCTGTTAATGTAATGTTATGAAATCTGGGAAAATGCGACTAAAAAGCCATAGACGCATTTACTCCGTGAGAAATCCAGATGTTCAGAACATTTTGTTTGTTAAAGTAAAATTAAAATGACTTACTTATGTGATGTGTCTCAAAAAAACATTTTGTTGCAAAATTTTATATAAAACAACATATATTAATAATCGAAAAAGTTTAATCAAAATTAAGTTAAATTACAAATTGTAATATTTTAGCATATTAAAAAAAATACCTGTAGTCACAAGATATATTTTATATAGAAAACTATTACTACTAACTATAAAATACTTATTTTAATGAAAATATCAAATGAGCTATCCTTTGATAACTGTCCACATCCAAAACATTTATGTGACCAGACAAAATGCATTTTATGCCATGGCCAAGTAAGTTTCTGTTCTATGTA
This sequence comes from Coenonympha glycerion, assembly GCA_963855885.1. NCBI lineage: Eukaryota > Metazoa > Arthropoda > Insecta > Lepidoptera > Nymphalidae > Coenonympha > Coenonympha glycerion. The sequence continues at coordinate 8,508,917 of OY979653.1, forward strand.
ATTTTGAAAATCATTTCTTTCTAAATATTTATCGATATCGATGTATCTCAGTATCACCATTGGTATTGTACTTTACTTTATCTGAAATATAAATTAAGTAAAAAAGTAATTTACAATTTTCACTACTAGAAAAAACAATACTTAAAATCCTTAAAATTTATTCTTAAACTGAGAAAAAGCAAAATGAAAATTCAGCTTTCTTTATAAAATACCTATTAACCTCTCTACATCTAAATATATAAAAGGCAAAGGTGACTGACTGACTGATATATTAACGTGCGGCTCAAACCACTAGACATATCGGGCTGAAATTTGGCATACAGATTACGACATTAGACACAGCTATTACGACGTAGATATCCACTAAGAAAGGATTTTCTAAATTTCTAAATTTGTGTAGTCTACGTGGACGAAGTCGCGGGTAGAAGCTAGTTAATTATATTGATTACATATACTATATAATGAAAACAAGAGATCCACGAAAAATGTGGATTTTTAAAGATTTTGACCACTCACCTCGCGCAGCACCTCTTGGCACGAAACATGTGATTTTAAAAATGGCTGATATTTCGAATTTGTGAGTCACAACGCCCTCTACTGAAGATTTATGTTGCGATTTTAGTGCAAATAAACAAGACTAGATGGCAGAAGCAGTTTTATTTCGACCAGATTTTAAATAATTTCGAATAGACTCAATAGCCCCAAAGATGCAAATCCCCCGGTTGACCTTACAAAAATCTTTGCTTCTGATTAAACATAATATTAAAGGATCAGCACTTACAGACGTCACGCATACCTATATTTTTAGGCTCCGCCCTGAAGCCGGATTTTTAATTTGCCAAAACTGTAAAATGGCGCTAATGTATGCGACCGACAGCGGTAAGTATGTGCTGTCACTTGTCAGCGGTACCGAAATATACGACGCACGACGCCGTATTTGAGAATTTTTTGACTTCAACATAGGTACCTAAACCTATTACCTACGTCGCAACTCGCATCTTTCCCGAACTCTTAGCGTAGCGTATTTCGTCATTGATTAAAGGAAATACTCTCGCTTTTTTACCTGGACATATTCAAGCAAAAGAACAGTCGCTGCCATAAGGCAATAAAACGAGAAACAACCCGCCTCTTTCGCTCTCTCTCACATTTACATCCTGTTGATTAATTTTACTGTTCCGCGGGCAGCGACATTTTGGTACTGGTAGGTATAGCCATTACTTCAAAGGTTAGACCCGACTGTCGACATTCCAAAACCCTACGCTTCATCGTGCATGTCCCATATTAATAAGGGACAGCGCAACCGGTTCCTAAAGTGGACCCTGTAATTTGGGTCACTGGCACTACCTGACTCTAACATTCTATCTTCTTTTACTTTATAAAAATAAGTCGGGTTTTCCTTCCTGACGCTATAACTCCAACGCACGAACCGATTTCCACGGTTTTGCATTCGTTGGAAAGGTCTCGGGCTCCGTGAGGTTTATAGCAAAGAAAATTCAGGAAAAATTAAAAAAAAAAAAAAATGTTACATAAAAGGATGCCATCTGGTGGCGAAACGGAGTTCGCCGGGTTTTTGCTAGTCTTTAGTAAAAATAACAGAATCTTAGATCAGAGAACCGACGACCTGAACAAGGTCGATGGTAGCGGGTGGATGAGGAAGGCGGAGGACCGTGTGTGGTGGCGTGTTCTTGGAAAGGCCTATGTCCAGCAGTGGACGTCCGTAGGGGGATTTATTGAATTTATTTTTGTCTTTGTCACTCTCACGGATACGTTGATGGGTGCGACATGCAGCGTCGCGGAAGAATATAACACAAAAACGGCTTTTTACCTAATTACTCTTAAAATAAGCCAGTTATAAAAATCTGTTTCTCAACGTTTTTAGATATTATTATCACCGACACATTAAAACAAAAATTACAATTACATCCATTGTAGTTTCGGAAAAAAAGGAGAAAAACTGAGATTTTGGAGCAACTTTTGGGAGAACTTTCTATCGAGAAAATTTTATCCGATCGTGTTTCTGCTTCTCAACGATTTTAGAATAAAGACCCAAAATACATGACGTATAAATTTAAAAGTAATTGTCTCTATAGTAAAGATCGCTTAAATATGGCTTCTTCAGAGAAGCCTAAAATTATTATGTGGTAAAAATAATTAAATAATATGTACTTTCTGACCCAGCAAACGTTGTTTTGCCATTAGGGTTATAAAAATCTTACGGCCTACTTACATACCTGTACCGAACATACACAGAAAATTAGGTAGGTACGTAACAATTTTTTATTTACTCTATACAAGTTAGTACTTGACTGCAATTTCACCTGATGGTAAGTGATGATGCAGCCGAAGATGTTAACGTACTAACTTGGAAGTTGGGGTAAGTAAAGTCACCCCAACGGTTTGTACACAGCATCGCACCGGAACGCTAAATCGCTTGGCGGCACGTCTTTGCTGGTAGTGTGGTAACTAGCCACGGCCGAAGCCTCCCACCAGACCAGACCTGAGCCAATTTAGAAATTATAAAATTCCAAAGTGGCCCGTGGCGGGAATCGAACCCGCGACCTCCCACGCGCGTCCCCTGCGCCAAGGAGGTTGTCAGAAATCGGCGCCTTCAGTAGAAGAGTGAATAGGTAGGCATTGTCTAGGCGCTCCATCCTAGACCTCATCATTCAATTGAAGAATCTAGATAGGGTACCGTTTTTTTCCACCATTTGGCTACGGAATCCTAAAAAAGACTTCTAAAGTAGGACAGATTAATTTGTTTTGCTATAATCCTCTACTTGAAAAGATTATGTATGGTACAATATGCAGGAACACTACCCACATGAAACACCACACACAATTTTCGAACACTTAGACGCACGTTTCGTCCCGACACCGGGACATCCTCAAGAGATGTTGACTTCATAATGCGAAAACGTACTTCTAAAGTACCTAAATAGGTAGGTAATTCGATTTTCAACAGAAGTATACATAATGTTATTATCATTGCTCGGTTCTAGAAGTTGTCGTAACTTCAAGATTTTTTTTAGATACGCTGTTACTCCGACTCGCACTTTGCTGGTTTTTTATCTGTAAGACTATATCCGTTGTCTTAACCTACTTAGAAACAGTGTTGTATACACCAGTAGCGTACGAAGTATCGCAATAATTAGGCTGACTCAACTCAACCATTGCCGATAAATAAAAAAGAAAAAAAAATGTTCTCTATGATTTCGGTAGGTCTAGTCTTTTTTTTCAATTATTCAGAGAGTAAATTTTCACCTAGAAGAATTTTTGCATTCAAAAACCTTAGATGAGAAAAGTACCTACCAAAGCCATAATTTTAGGCAATTGAGGGTATTAAAAAATTAATTTCGTCATTGTAGCCAAATATCTCACCTGATGGTAAGTGATGATGCAGCCGAAGATTTTATCGTACTGATTTGGAAGGGGTAAGTTAACTCAACCCTAACGGTTTGTACACAGCATCGCACCGGAACGCTAAATCGCTTGGCGGTACGTCTTTGCTGGTAGGGTGATAACTGGCACGATGATGTAGACTCTACCTAGATCTACGTAAATTAATAAAATATCTCTTACCCACAGACTATAACAAGATCAGCTGATTATTCAAAAAAAATATTTTGAATTTGGAAGACAAACAATCTCATACGAAAACTTTCACCACACACACTAACACAGTTCCGGTTCGAATTCACTATTCATTTACGTCTGCTACACTTTAGAATAACGTAATTTTATTTATAATAACTCTAACAATTCAAAAATCTTTTAATTGCACACTTATAATTAAAAATAAATCGTTTCACTGATCACTATTTTGTGGAAAACGCGGCCATCATTTTTCAAACATGCGCGCGCATCGTTTTCCGAAACAGACTGAACTGACGCGACATTTCGTCCGGCCGTGTGTTAGAAAAGGAGATGAGATGGCATACGGATGTAAAAGAAAGTGATGGGTATAGGGTGTCGTGTAGCGGTAACTTTTTTCCCCCTTTCGCGCCCAACTTTCTATTACGCCTAGAGCGTTCAGCGTAATTTTCTTATTTATCGATATTTTGGGACTGCGTCGTAGTTTTTTTAAGTAGTATCTTATTGTTAATTAGGGTTCCGTACCAAAATGTTAATAAATGGAACCCTTATGCTGCGACTTTGTCCATCTGTATGTCTGTCTGTCACAGCCACATCCTTCTTTCAGCATTATTTTCGGTAACTGAAAAATTCATCGTTATGAAAAAATTGCTTTCTGTATAAATACAAGGTTTTAATAAGATTTTCATTGAAGTATACTTTTTACTTTTTTTTTAGTCGTTTTACTACGTCATAAGTTTAATAAACCTATTTATAAATTCGACGCTTATACGTGTGGCTCGTTGGTCTAGGGGTATGATTCTCGCTTCGGGTGCGAGAGGTCCCGGGTTCAAATCCCGGACGAGCCCAATGACACCTTTTTTGGGAACATTTTACTTTTTTTAGTGCAGTTTCTTATTTACGGAACACTGAAAATACAAACCGCTCAAATGTTTTGTTTAGAAAGATTTTCACTGTTGTTATTTCTTTTACAGCGCCATCTTTCGTTAGGCATCAAATTAATGTGCCTAACATAAATTGTTACACAGGATCGCACCTGAACGCTAAATTGCAAGGACCAAACTGTACCTACGTACTTTTGCTGGTAGAGTGGTAATATTTTTAGATTTTTTATAGTTTGTGTTATAATTTTTGCAGTTATCTTTCTCAAAAACTTGTCAAATACCTGCCCATCGGCTGCCATCTATAAATAATACGAAGAACTTTTTCACAAAGATTTTCAAAGATGGCGTTCACAAACAAATCATATAACTCTACCGAATTAAATAGTTACTTCTTGTCAAGACATTCCATTTGTGTGATGCCGATAACATTTAGCCGTGTTACACGCCAGGTGTTTTTTGATTTTTCCGGCCCCGCAACTTTATACCAAAAAAAAACTGTAAAGTTCAATTACTTAGCCAAGAAAGTTTTTCAACCAAAGTAAAATGTGATTATATGTGTTTGTATTGAAGTTATTAAGCAGTCGCTAGTTTATTTGTATGTTTTATGAACAAAGTATATTGTAAAAGTGCTAGAAAATGTCTTCGAACAGTGATAGTTCGTCCCACAGCCCAACGGCCATTGCTTCTGTGAGCGATATTGGTGCGTTATTCCAGACCGCTAAGAAGTATGAAGAGCTGAATGTTATTGGCACAGGTAATGTTAAGTCAAACTTTCAATTAGTACATTAAATAACTTGTAAATAACCTTAACCGGCCATGTGCCGGTACGTAGGTACCTCCACATCTATGTAAGTACCTATCTCTACCCATTCTCTACCTATACTTATAAGGCCCCACTACACAGTGGCTTGTGATGGGCCATGCTTTGCAATGCACAACTAGGCCACGATCACTTGGTGTTCAAACAATGGTGCATGGGTCATTGCTGCCTGGTGAGGCACTTGCGATGGACGTAGAAGTAGTTACGGCCGCGGCTATTTATTTTCAATATTATTCTTTGTTGAGATTATTTTAAATACTTATACAATTTTAACTAATGACTCTCCGTATCAGCGGTCGGTGACGAACTAAGCAATGGGCCATTGTGTGAACACCACTGACTACGCAACGCCACGATTCCTTTGAAGTGTGCCCCAAAAACCGACAACATCCCGATCGTGCGCCACGATTGACCATTGTACGCCACTGTATACCATTCCCCTGTCGATGGCAGTGGGTCAGCATACGCCATTGTGTACTGCATAGTGCATACACAATTTACACCTTTTGAAAAGTAAAAAAGTAAAAGAAAAGTGCAAAATGCAACTGCTGACTACAAAGTGCTATTGCAAAAAAAACACTTGTTTACCTATCAAAAAATAGTATGTTTCATTACAAGTGCGGAAAGGCTGTTATTGCAAAGAGTTCCGACAAATGTCTACCCGAGCCGAGGCGCAGCCGAAAGCGAGGGTTGACAGTCGGAACAAGTTGCAATGACGGTTCCGCACGTGTACTGAACGATTATTTTTAATACAGTTGCGAAAAAATGAAGCAATTTAATAAAATAATAAAAACACAATAAACTCAACTAACTTAACATTTTCTGAAAAACTATTTGCTTTTTTCTCTTCTCTCCACGCAATAAATTCGTCGTATGTAGATAATATGTAGCGACTTTTTGACTTTTCCGGTAAAATGTTCTCCGAAGCATTTTGTGCAACAAACAACTAAACTCGCAAAGAAAATTTCTGAAAAATGGCGCCAACCGTAGAATATAAGCAGTTTTTTTTTTCTTCACCCATGATTTAAAAAAAAATAAAAAAAAAAATTTGGTCATAGACTAAATAATATTCTGGTAGGTACGCAAAGGGAACTATGCCCATACAGCCAAGTCTTCAGTAGAATTTTTTTTATTGATATGAAATGAAAATGAAATTTAATGAGATGAAATGAAACCTAACCAAACTCATTCAATCAAATCTGATATTGAAACAAATTAGTAGCTTCTTTTTAGAAATATACGTATTTGCATGAATCATAAAAACTTCTATGAAATTTTTTAGTAAAAACTTCATGGTTGGTTTTTCTTTTTAATAGACATTATTTTGACAGTTGGGAAAGATAACGCACGAGTTCGGGAAAGGTAAAAAAAAAGCACGAGTATGTAATAGCCCACATCCCGAACGCTATACGTCCCTGCAATACGCCACTTTTTGAGCAACTGTATTAAAAAAATCTATTTGCATACCTTTGGTATTTGGTCCATGAAATAATGAGATAAAGTTCTAACCACATAAGGAGGACGGGTACACCAGTCGTGCGCGAAAATTCAAACTTAATTTAGTTTTTGCTAATAGTGGGCTAATTATACATCATAGGCTTATGGCAATGAGTTTTGCGGGGACAACATTTATGCATCTATATGTTTTTTTTAATAAAAACTGCTCAACAATACTCACTTCATATTGGTTCCCTATAGCTCGAAATCTGGGAAATAGCAAAAATTATCTTTTGGGAACCAATATGACGTGAGTGGGAATTTTCAAGCAATGTTTCTATGAAAAAAATGTAGATGCATAAATATTATGCCCGCAAAATTCATTGCCATAAACCTACAATGTGTAGTTAGTCCAATATTTGCGAAAAACTAAATAAAATTTGAATTTTGCTGGCTGGTAGGGCCGAAACACCTTAAACAGCCCCTCAGAGCACATTCGGTTGAACAAATATAACACACATAGAGAGCTAACATCTCTATGGTGTTCCAGGAGATATTATATCGTTACTTTTTTCCAGGGGCCTACGGCACAGTGTATAAAGCGAGGGACCTCCATAATGGTGGTCAAATAGTAGCCATGAAGAAAGTCAAGGTGGCACTCACAGAAGACGGTATCCCGCTGTCCACATTAAGGGAAATAGCATTGCTGAGACAACTGGAGGCCTACAGACATCCTAATATTGTTAGGTATGTATTTTTTGATATTATTATTTTATTTGATATTCTTTATCTGATCACTCTCGCAGACGCTGTAGATAAATCCCAGACCCCCTTAGCAATCTGGGATCTTGGGGCTGACCCTGACTTTCCCTGAAAGTGGTTAATGTTAATGGTCAGCCAGAGGTGAGCTTAATGGGCTTTGCACATGGGAGCCTCCAGTGCATTTATATGAGATCCCTGAAGCTTCCAACATGAGCGCGAGGGTGTTTTAGTGGGTAAAAAATCCCACTTCAATCTAGTTTCAGATTGGATATCTTGAAGATTTCCCCCCGGAAAAAAAAGGTATGTATTCTTTGTGACATTATATTTTTTTTAACAATTTCCCAGGAACCTTCCAGGAGAAGGTTAGAACTCATCTTTGTTATCAGTCTGAATTTTTTCAAAATCTATACCTGACGCTTGATAGATTTTCGTCATACAAAAAAATCGCTTTTGCGTCTCGTTTTCCTAAAAAACCTTTTTGCAATAACCACTTTGAAATTCTATGTGAGGTCATTATGGCCCATGAATTTTTTTTTAGCATGTGCCTTTAAATTTACATATTGATATTAAAAATGTTTGTAAATAATTAAATATCACTATTTCAGACTGCTAGACGTGTGTCACGGAGGCCAGTCCTTGGACAGGGATCAACAGCTGGTGCTGTTTCTGGTATTTGAACATGTGGAGCAAGACCTGGACTCCTATCTGAAGAGAGCGCCTGGGCCACTGTCTGAGAATAGAATTAGGGTGCGTTAAAATATAAACCTTTATCTAAAAAATACATCCTTTATTTAAAGGACCTGCAGATCGCTAAATTACCGCGTGACTTTTCATAAATTTCATTAAATTCGTTTCCTTTCCATCCTTTTATCGTATCGCAATATATTATATTATCGCTGGAGCTGCTGATGGTATTCAAGTTTACCGCTTTTCCTTTACCTTAAATTTTTATTTTACAATCAATGTACTGCCGTAATACTAAATCTTTAGACTTGATTCAATTGAGTAATGGAGAAATTTTGAAATTCCAAACTGGCCCGTGAAAATGAAAATACAAATCTTAACTTTTCACATAAGCCCAATTTACAGGCTCTCATAAAAAGTTGAAACTCTACTGCCAAGCTGATTAGCACCGAGAAAAGCTGGCAAGAAACTCGGCACTTACTCTTTTAAAAAAATTTACAACTTACGGGGACTCAAACCAGAGACTTCCAGTGCAAATCTTCTTGCGCAGTAAGTTAAAAAAAATCAATGTACTTACTGTTACAGAATATGTCATACGACATTCTGTCGGGCGTCGACTTCCTCCACTCGCACCGCATCGTGCACCGCGACCTCAAGCCTCACAACCTGCTGGTGACCTCTACCGGCCGCGTGAAGCTGGCTGACTTCGGCCTCGCCAAGACATACGACACAGAGATGAAGCTCACTAGTGTGGTGAGTTGGACATTAAAAAATAGACCCTGAGAGTACCGAGAGGAGTGAAAACTAAAAAATATATATATACAGAGGTGTCGGTTACGGTAACAGTGTGACGTGTCACGTTATGGTTTTCACCGATGACAAAAATACCCAACGCGCAGTTTTCACTTCAAAATATGACCCTAATAAATCTGCGTGAGGTCATGATGACCTCCTCCTCGATTGTATGTTGGAATAATTGGCCCGTTGTCCTCAAGAAATATTCTGGACTAAAATACTGTATTCAGGATTATTTTATCATTTACTGAGTTTTGCAGTAATATCAGTTTTATTTGAAAAAGAGTTTCTTCGCTTTCATTTTTGTTTTTTAGTGAATAATGGTGTTTGTACTTGTTTCCAGGTGGTAACGCTATGGTACCGCCCGCCAGAAGTGCTGCTCGGTACATCGTACAACACCGCCGTGGACGTGTGGTCGTGCGCGTGCGTGCTGGCGCAGCTGCACACGCGTGCGCCGCTGCTGCAGGCCGACTGCGACTCGCAGCAGCTGCACGCGATATTTAGGTACTGTATAATATAATGTGAGGTCAATATGACCTCATAGCACTGAACTCTGTGGTACCGCCCGCCAGAAGTACTGCTCGGCACATCGTACAACACCGCCGTGGACGTGTGGTCGTGCGCATGCGTGCTGGCGCAGCTGCACACGCGCGCGCCGCTGCTGCAGGCCGACTGCGACTCGCAGCAGCTGCACGCGATATTTAGGTACTGGTTAAATATCACGTGAGGTCAATATGACCCCCACAGGCACATGGATTTTTATTGGCTACGAGTACGTTGCGCCGACCGCTCAGCAGTTTTATCAGGACGCCGGAAAGATAAAGACGGAATGCAAGGGGACAGGCTTAAAGGCTTTGTTGCGAACTGAATTGCACCTTATTGCGTCAGCGATAGAGTTGTTATTTATGTAAAGCTTCTGGATCGTAAGGTACTATTATGGTTTTCTGTGGTGCTGTGTCTCAAACAATGTAACTCTTACAGGTTAATAGGCCGCCCGCCGAAGCACGAGTGGCCGGAGAACGTGGCGATCGTCGCCGACAGTTTCCCAGATTATCCCCCACAGGACCTTGCGGATGTGCTGCCAAGGATACACCCTCACGCCCTGGATATGATCAAGGTGAGGCCAACAACGCAGGAGAAATTGTGGGAATAAGTAATTTTACTTTTAAAAAAAGGAACCCTATTACGGAGACTTCGCTATCCCTTCATCAGTCTGTCACTATCTTGAATCGTGATAGCTACAGACTTGAAATTTTCTCAAATGATGTATTTTTGCTGCCGCTATTACAACAAATACTAAAAACTAGAATAAAATAAATATTTAAGGGGGCTCCCGTACAACAAACTTGATTTTTTTTGCTCCTTTTTGATTTGATAGGTGGTTCTGTAGTAGAAAGATGAAGGAGAGACAGTTATGGGAATTAAGTCGTTATAAACTACTGGCTGCACATTTTGATTCCAAAAATAGTAGCGGATTGTTATAACCTTCTTAAAAAAATCATAGTTGTTAATTTCTTGAATTACTAACCTTCAAAGGGATTGCCCTTTAAAATTAAATCGACCTCACATCGAAAATCTTCGTGAGGTCATTTTGACCACAACTAATTTCTTATCAAAAATCATAATTATCATGGATAGGAAATCAAATGAAACTGTGGTCTAAGTTTGTATTATCGGTATATAATATTACATGACGACCTCCGTGGTTGAGTGGCTAGCGTGCCGGTTTTCAAGGCGCCGCCATCTCTGAGGTTCCGGGTTTGATCCCCGGTCGGAGCAATGTAGAAAAATAAGTTTTCTACATTGTCTCGGGTCTGGGTGTTGTGGTACCTTCGTTGTTTCTGATTTCCATAACACAAGTGCATAAGCTACTTACTATGGGATCGGAGCAATGTATGTGATGTTGTCCTCTATATATTTATATGTTTATATACCATGACTTTGTAAAACCCCTCGACTTCGGCTCGCGCTCAGTGACAAACCAGGCACACTCCGAATGTTATAAAGCTATAAGTAGCAAATAAGTAGTTGGCCCGTGTTATCGTTTTTTACATCCGGTTTTGAGATGGGAAAAACCAATTGAACTCGCGGCACTGTAACCGTAACCGACACCTGAATGCCACTGGTTTCATACGAGTCAGCAGTAATAGTGTTGTATTATTCCAGGGAATGCTTGTATTCGACCCGGCGAAGCGTCTCACGGCGCTGGACTGCCTCGAACACCCGTACTTCACAGAAGAACCGCTCTCATAGTGACAGCTAACGTCATCCCAGCCGATGGGCGCCCACTGCTGGACAAAGCTCTTGATGTCGTCCGACCACCTAATTGTGGGCCTGGGGCCGTACCACCATCTCTTATATTATTATTGTAATATCTGGGTGACCGAGCTTTGCTCGGTAGTATATCTACCCGCCGATAGATGGCAGCAGGAGTATTTTTATTTTGTTAATTCGACATTTTCTTAAAATGAATCCTAGCTAGATCGATTTATCGCCCCCAAAACTCCATGTATACTAAATTTCATGAAAATCGTTTGAGCCGTTTCCGAGATTCGGATTATATAGAAATATATATATACAAGAATTGCACGTTAAAAGGTATAGGAATATTGATTTGACATTTTCATACAATGTCAGTATTAAAATTTTAAAACAATATTACACTAATACTAAAATTCTAAAAGAGAATGACCAAAGATGGTATCAGGTTTTCTCATGAACCAAAACCAAAATAGTCTAGGAAAATCAAATAGTGTTTTTTAAGAACCATTGGCACTAAGAATTTGTTTTTCATATCCGGAATTTTACTTTGCATACAAAAAGTTACTTTCTTTTCGATGCACATTTTGTGTCACACTGATTTTACTAAGAAGTACAACTTGTTTGTTAGTCTATAACTTTAGAATCCGGATATTAATTAAAAAAAAGTAATAACCTTAGTCTATAAAAAATAAAGTTTGGGTTTGATTCAGCTTGATACGGGAATCCATACATCCATGGTCATTGTCCTTAGATGTTATTTCACATAGGCCTAACGTACAGGCACTTGCAAAATGTTATTATGATATCTGTCGCGTATGGTGATAACTACAAGTCGACTCAAAGCTAAGTTTACGAGGGTTCCAACGCGCCCGGCACTGAGAAGAAGCCCACAACAAACTCAGCCGGGTTTTGTTTTTTGTTATCACCACTTCACAATGGCTCTTAAAAACAAATTGAGCAAGTATAATTACAGCAGTTCATTCACTCCCATGGATTTGATTCATGTAAATAATCCTTACTGCTATAAGAGATGGTTGTACGGCCCCTTAGTGCGGTCCAGAATATCCATTAGTCATTTTCGCTTATCCCGTGGGAACAATGGATTTTTTCGGGATAAAAAGTAGCCTATGTGTTAATCCTGGTTATAATAAGCTATCTATTTTCCAAATTTCAGTTAAATCGGTTCAGTAGTTGCGACGTGAAGGAGTAATAAAGATCCATCCATCCATACTTACAAACTTTCGCGTTTATAATATGAGTAGGATATTTATACAAAACTATTTCTAAATTAAATTGAATTCTAAAGGATCTATCCCCTATCTACAGGTTGACCAGTTTAATTTAGAAATAGAGGTTTGTATTTTATTAACAAGTATTTTTTTGCATTTTTTGTAGTAGAAAAGCTTTACACATATAAGTTTCTACTTTTTTTATATTAATAATTGATGATTAAACGAACTTACCTGTAAGTGAAGTTCTATCACAATTATGTGAATACATTTTATTCGAATATAATAAACACAATCAGGTATACTTTCATTGTACTGGCAATTTCGCACTTTTATTTATTTTGTTTTTTAAAACTGACCACCCTGATGGACACGCGGTCCCCAGCCTACCTCCACGCCAAGCTTCATTCTTTAGAGAATATTTAACAAAATTTTCGTATTATACTCATGGGTTTTGGGTATGGGAGGGACCTTATATTATTATATTCGAATAAAATGTATTCACATAATTGTGATAGAACTTCACTTACAGGTAAGTTCGTTTAATCATCAATTATATTTCATACATTTTATTCTTCATATAATAAACACAATCAGGTAGATGTTTAGAGATGAAAATTTTTGTTAAATTATGGACATTAACAGATAGTAAATTGTTTCCTATTATAATAGGAAATAGGTCCTCTTTATACCACAGAAGTATTTAATTAACACAATCTTTTCGTTCAATTCCTGGATCAATAACCCAGTCACATTATAAATAGGTTTAATTTATATTTAGATAGATTATAATGATTAATGATTAGAGAGCAAAAGAGCTATTGCGACAGAAGCATCATCGCTCAATAAGAGGTTATAAAACTTAGGTAACGTCCGTAATGGTTGTTACCAGCAGACTGCTTTTCTGATGAGGTCAAGCAACAAACTACGTGCTCGCCGAGGAAGTGTTGCTGAGTGCACTGAAACGCAGACCTCTCTCGTGAGAGATTATATTCCTCGGCAGACACGTTCTCACGGTGGTCTGCCTGCAGGCGACCTTATGAGGTCGCTTCAACATTATCAGGAGGTTGTCTATTATATATCTTGGTCTAAGATTTTGTAAACGATATATCGATTTGTTTTTCAAAGCTGTGGCAAATTTTTATACTTTCTCTTCAGTTTTAATTATGGTATAATTAAAACTGGTTCGCCCTGAGTAGTAGCTGGCGTTGTATAAACTCAATAATTCCCTTGAATTATATAAAAACAATAATACTAACTTTAACTAATGCTAATGTTCTCATTCTGTGCTGTGTCTACTGCCTAGAGCTAAAAAAGTTACAAGATCAGCAAAGCAAAGTTACGGAATGAATAAACTCTTATTAAGGCCCATTGAGCAATGTGTTAGCATACTATATTGTGTGCTACTATGTGGTGTTTGATGTTAATTTATCTATTCATTTTCGCAATATAATATATATATATATATTTTTTTTTATTTGACCCAAAATCATCAGCAGAAATTAAACTCAATGCCGAATGATAACAAGTAATCGTAACATATGCTACGTCGTTAACAAGTTGTTCTGTTGGAAATTACGAGGTTGACTTATAATGTAGGTACGGATTGTACGGATCTCAGTCGTTATTAAAGCAGTATTGCCACAAAACTTTGTAAATAACACAAAATTTTTGAAACATATAAATTATTAAAAATTCCAACCAAATGTCCTTTTTTTTTTATATTTTTTTTTTTTTTTTTAATGCCTTCAGAGAACTCCTACAGTAATTCCTATGAATTGTGGTTCTCTAGGGAAAGACCATATTTATTTATTTATCATCAATAAATGTACTATAAGAAGTAAGTCTTTTGACACCTTATGTAAAAGAAGAAAATCCAAAGTTGTAAAGGTCCTTAGACGATGTATGTCTAAAGCATTGTCTATAATAGTATTTTTAAGCATTCTTCCTCTAGAAGAATGTATAGAAGAGCAAAGGTAAACATGGTGTTCCAAAATGTTCAGAATGCGTCTGTTTCTAAGACGTCTGGGTTCGTATTGATTACATTTCGCATTATTGCAAGAAGCGATAAATTTAATAACTGGATTGAACTCTTTGAATAACTTTGAAGTATATAATTTTACCGCGATAGCTTAATCCCATTAACTGGATGTAACTCTTGGTCAGCTTTTGATTATCTTTAATTTCCATATAAGAAACAATTAACCCAATCGTTTAAATGAGGATATTTGATATCCTCTATGCAACTGATGTAAATCATGTGTATCAAAATAGATGTATCGAAAAATATGGCCATCAACTCTGTAAAGAGGTATTTCGATTCATCTTAACGTTAATTATTACAAAAACAAAAATCCCTCTAATGAAAAGAATTAGTCTTCATCTAGACCGGGAAATCGTGTGAATCACTAGTTCAACCTTTTAGGTTTAAGGGAGTTAGATGACTTAAAAATGTTTTGTAACCACTGGCCATCTGATAGGATAACCGATGATGGACGAACAGCTGCGTCTAAAGTCTAATTTTTCTTACGGACTACATTTTTTGTTTCTACAGACGTTCTGTGTAACCCCGTCCATACCTAATAGCTGGAGAAGTGGACTTTAGGACTTTTAATCGGAATTAAGCTTAACTCTTAGATGATACAACGAGTTAAGCGTATAAAATTCTTTACAGAATTTGAATTGTTACATAATTCACGTCATAGTTTGCGGTTGGGTAACGATACTGCCATATCGTCAGAAATTAAAATAAAACCAGGAAACTGAGCTTGTTTTGAGGGTAGTAAATAACTTTAACACTCTAACACCTAACAAATCTTCATGAAAAAACCGCGGTAAGTATCTGAGATGAGTCACAACTTCTTTATGTATTTAACCAAGGATGAATCGGTACTTTAAAATAAGATTCTTCAGTTCATAGGCATAAAACCCTTTTTAGGTATTCGCTTGTAAGCTGTTCTATGAACTATCAATTTCAAAAGATTTTGAACTACAAATTAATTCAACGCCTTTAAATTTAGAATGTATCTTTTACCACGTAAGATTTTGAGGTTAGACACATCTTAACTATAATCGAACATGCAGTGACTCACTCCCACATTATCTCACCCAAAAAAGAAATGTCGATTGTCAAAGACATTTGTCGCTTTTTCTTTGTTGTGAACGTGTAAGGCGGTACACTGTGTTAGTGTACGATTTTTAAAATGGTATTATGTAATAATAATTTTTTGGAGCTAGTTCCTTAATTTGTTCAATTCATTAAAATATTTTATTGAATGTACGTACATTTTTACACCTAGTGAAAGTCAAAAAATAGTCTTCACTTATTATAACTCCCGAAATTCTATATCATGTTATAGATCGTGACGGATTCCTTGTCAGTGATATGTAACCAATAAACTTCAAAATGTTGAAGACAACTGGCATATAGGTACCTTAATGTCTAGCGTCGTCGATGAACCTGGTCCTTGTTGTGGCTGATGCTGGAAACTTGCTGTCACGTCGCATCTTCCTCGCTGCTGATCGCCAATACTCAAGTGTGTCACGCCCCCCCCTGCTGGCCGAGCCGTAACGAGAGGGGGCCAGCTAGTTTCTCGAGAAACGAGATTGCGCTGTCCCAGCGGTGGGTGTCGATAGCAAAGTCGCCCGCCGCGCCCTGCTGGTTTCTTTATTTACAACACCTGACGATCAGTAATCATTGAAACTAGTATAATGCCCGAAACTATTTCACCGAAAAAACATCTGGTCCCGTTCGTGAACTTTAATTACTTGTCATTTGTCGAAACAAAATGTCATTTGTCAATACTTAAGCTTCTTCTCAGTTCAGGACGCGTTGTGGTTTAAGATTTTTATTAGTTTCAGAAAGAATTTAACAATTCACTTCAATGAAACTTTCAGATTAATGGTACATTATACATAATATTGTTGAGCTAACAGTTAAATTATCATCCCATTACACAATCTGAACATTAATTTTCGAAAGTAAGTAAAATTATTTTCCACCACAAAATCTAAACATTATTGTTGTAGGTACATAGTTAGAAAAGTTCGACGCGTTGGTACCCTCGTGGAATTAGTTTTTAAGTCGTGAAATAGTTATCACTGATAAAAGGCTATAACGTTTAACTGGCTATTCATAAGCCAGGCAAGTATATCAAATAAACTATTTGATTCTTTGCAATGAAGGTCGGCTAGAATTTTATAACTGTCGGGACTAACCATTAATATAGTTCTTGTGACTGAGCGCCGATAGCAATTCGGGATCAAAGTCCGGGAGGTCATGCGGAGCCACTTGTAGTGAAGCCGAGAACAGCGCCACACCGACATCGTCCCCCGTTGGTATCCGCAAAGTCCTTTGAGGTTTTTTTTTTTAAAATCCTTCGTGTTGACCCGCAGTCAACCTCCAGGAGCATTGACGCATCATGCTATGCTTTCGTGGTACCCTCAACGTGATACCCTCCAAGCTAGCTTAGAGATGCCTGGACTATTTCGCGCATCATGCTATACTTTCGTGATAACCTCAATGTGATACCCTCCAAGTTAGCTTAGAGATGCCTTAGGATTTCAATTTTTGGACACACTTTCGTCAGCATTGATATTTGAGTTGATGTGATATCTGGGAAAAAGGTTAATTTTCACTTACCCTCTTTCCTCGGAGTCTGGCGAAGATGAATGCACAATTATATGATTTGATTTGATTTTATTTTTGTTATAATAATAAATTTTACTAGCGTCTAAGCATTATCAGTATAGAAAATTAAGCAAGTTTTAACACTGAACACTTAATTTTTTTTACTTTGAACCTAAATTAACAAAAACGAGACGTGTTTTTGTAGTCGAGTGCTCATTGCCGCGCACAATAAAAGAATGAAGCTTGGCGTGGAGGTAGGCTGGGGACCGCGTGTCCATCAGGGTGGTCAGTTTTAAAAAACAAAATAAATAAAAGTGCGAAATTGCCAGTACAATGAAAGTATACCTGATTGTGTTTATTATATGAAGAATAAAATGTATGAAATATAATTAAGTAGCAACATAGCATATAATTAAAAGTAGGTGTGAACTTGAAATTTTTGTGAATCCCTATTCCCACGTGAACTGTGGATTTGTGGACATGTGTTAATCCAGGGTGTAATCTATCTCGGTTGCAAATTTCAGCCAAATCGGTTCAGTAGTTGCGGCGTGAAGAACTCAACAAACATAATAATATACACACTTACATACAAACTTTCGACTGTATACGTGGTATCTTACTATTCCCCCCCCCCCTCCCCTGTTGATTAATTTACAGCCGCCCCTTGCTGCTGGAATGAAATGAAATTCTTTATTTCACATTAGCTTAGATATAAGCTCTCATGAAATTTTATGCTGAGCGATTTAGTATAGTTTTTATATAACCCTGTATAATACATACAGTACATTACAACATTATACATTATACAAACAGCAGACGGCTAAAGTTTTGGCCTTTTTTTGGCCAAAACCGAAACCGTAGTTTCGGTCGATCATTAATTCTAAATATGGCAGAATAAAAAAATCGATCGAAATTAGTCAATTTTGTCACTAAGCTCATTTTTTTTACTTTTGTCATTTGCATTATCTTTTTAAGGCTTGTCTGTTAAATTGTAACAGTTTTTTTAATAATTACTGTTAAGTTTAATAATATCATTTAATATTACTTATAATAAGGTTCTTTTTGCAATGTCGCCCACCAATAAAGATTTTTTTTTGTATTTTTAAGAGAATCGGTGTTCCTTGTAAAGTGATAAATGTTATCTTTAAATAAAATAAAATATTCTTCGAAGAACTTTTTTAAGTTTAGTTAAGATTATTTTTGGTAATTTTTTCATCGTCGAAAGAGAAATAAAAACGTAATATTTTCTATGTTTTCTTTTATTTCATTATAAAACCTGGGCTTTTGTTTTATCATCTGTGGCTTTAGTTTTAAGGCCTGATGAGAATTTATAATGCTTTTGAGTGAGGTCACGTTTTGTTCCAATCAAATAAAGATATTTTGATTTGATTTGATTTAAAAAATAAAAATTGTAAAAGATTTTAATCATTACAAATTTGAAATTAGTAATAACTTTAATATCACCTGATGACAAGTGACGATACAAATAAGTTATATGATGCTAAATAGAAGGCAATAGAAGGAAATTTATAAGTTATAGTAGCGAACGCCCGCGGCTTCGCTCCTTCAGGCATTTAATTAATTACTTAATAAAAAATCCTGCCTAAACGGTCACTTTTTTTAATTTTGGACACAAAATTCTACATTTATGCTCGCTGCTATGGTTAGGTATCGATATTGAAAAAATTCGGTTCAGTAACAGTAAATCAAATTAAAATACCAAAGTGGTCTGCGGTGGAAATCGAAGCCGGGACCTCTCGCTCGAAACCGAATGTACTACCAACTGCGCCAGGGAGTCACAGTAACTTAACTACGAAATGGTGTATGAAATAAATTTACCCATTAATCGGGTAACGGGGTAACATTTCAGCAGCTGGCAACACAATTTTTCACGCACACTATCATCCTCGCAAATTGTCCTACACACTTGTCAATGTGAAGTTGCCGCACTTGCGGAGTGTTGCGGAGCTGTTTTTGTAAGGAAGGCCTCCATCTTGTCGGAGCGTCAGCGACGACGATTATAAATAAATCTATGGTCACAACATTAAATATAATATTCGCTAGACAAAGTTTATCTGGTTATTGTGAAAGCACATAAACTATTTACGAACAATATTTTTTTTATTTGGTGAGCACATCTTTACCATCGTAAACTACCCCGTCAAATCCAAAATTTATTTAGTTTTTCACAAATATAACAAGTAAATGTAAAATGGATGGAGGCATAAAGAAAGAAAAGAAATCCAATTTCTATAAGATGGCATCTGTAACAAAAGAAAAAAAAATCGATTCCGTGAAAGTGTTGAACATTTTTTGCGTAGCATTTCTCTTGTTTTGTAACGAGGTAAAAATTCCTTCTACATACCTACTATAGTTGGCACAATTATTACCTCGCTGCACGCGGGGTAACAAAATAGGATAATATAGTCCGCTTGTTGCGTTCTCTATCGCACTAGCGGACAGACGCTGGACAACAGGTGACGTCTCGTTTCTTCATTTTATTGCATCGCAGGCAGCGATATATCTTAGTTCAATTCGTTTCTAAAAACAATTATTGTGAAACGGTTATGAGTTGACAAAAATCCGGCCAAGTGCGAAACGGACTCTTGCACCGTGGGTTCCGTAGACGCACAGAAGTAAAACCAGATTTTTTTTGTTCCGTACCCAAAGCGTTAAAGACGGGACCATATGTTTGTTCATCTGTCACCAAGCCGTAGCTCTATTGTTGTTATGAACAAACTATGGTACTGAGAGTGTTGGTTTTTATTTCCCTGTAAAATATAGGTATTTGAACGTCCAAGTAATGGTCATAAAATTATTTCAGATTTTTCGATTGGTGGGTAAACTTCGGAAATAAGGGCCCTCTCCCTTTGTTACCAAACTCTTAATCGGCTCGACCGATTGTCAAAAGTTTTAGGCTATAGGTACTTATTAGGTAGGTCCGAGAGTAGGTCATAAGCTATTTTTTAATATCCCTAATGGAAAAGCAGCGTTTGCCGGGTCAATTAGTATACTTAGTAATATTAATATTTTACAGGAATAATAAAACAACTCTCTTATTAGTGTAGATATTGTTAGATACTTTTTCTAGCCACTTGTTACTTTTGCGGTTTGTTTCGTAATAAAACTAGCAAACAATGAATTTCTGTTCGTTAATCTCGCAGAAACTCAGAAACGGCTAGACCGATGTTGATGAAAATTTTTGCGTGTCTTAGAGCGAGTGCAGATTCCTCAGATTCTGACAATTTGACCCAATTCATAACGTTTTAACGAGAGTGCAGAACAACGTCTATCGAGCCATCTATAGCAACAGTTACCTCGTATACCTAATGTTCATTCAAGGATGTCATGGTATAATATTTCTCAATTAACTATAGCGTATGTACCTGCTTCATTGTTTTGTGACATGGCGGGGAACGCTAATCAACAATGGCAATTCAGCCAATAAAAACTAGCTACGCATATAGATATTTTCCATCCGTTTTTAATGCGGTTTCCGTCAACAAAGGTAGACAATTTCAAATGTGTTTTATTTCACATAGGTAGGCCTTATCCTATCCTATACCTTTAAACGAGCAATTCTTGTATATATGTATATTTATATATAATCTGGATCTCGGAAACGGCTGCACCGATTTTCATGAAATTTAGTATACAAGGGGTTTTGGGGGCGATAAATCGATCTAGCTAGGATTCATTTTTTTTAAATGTCGTATTTACCAATAAAAAAAATGTTACTCTATTCCTGACATCTATTGGCAAAAAGTTAAACTATTACAGTAATTTTCTGCTGCCATCTATTGGTGAGTGGCTGTGATATTACCAAGCAAAGCTTGATCAACCAAGTATAATCATTTACTTCATATTTTTTCCCGATGGCTTGAAATCTGGGAAACTACATGACATCTATTAGCGAATAGTGAAACGAATTTTAATGACCGCGGCTGGCATTTCTTTTAACGAGAATAATATTATAATGCTAAAGGTAAAATATGACTTCTCCCGACATCTATTGGCGAGAAGTTATATTTTTTTTTTATGGAGTCAACGAACTGGGCGCGAAAATTCAAATTTTATTTAGTTTTCTGGTTTAGTGGGCTTATACATCCTAAGTTTATATAGTTTATACACAACATTTATGCATCTCATATTTGTAATCAAAACTCTGCTCAACAATACTCATTTACCTCATATTGTTTCTCGATATATTGAAAACTAGGAAACAACGTGACATCTATTGGCCAATAGCAATACTATTATAATGGCACAGGCATCCAACTGTTTTAACGACACAATAAATATGACTCTTTCTGCTGACATCTATTGACGAGAAGTACTTAATACTAATTTTTTTATGGAGTCAACGAATTGGGCGCGAAAATTCAAATTTTATTTAGTTTTTGCTAATAGTGGGCATAGCTGGGCATTAACTCGTTAATCCGTTAATCGTTAATTTACGAAGTTAACATTTTGATTAACGGTTTAACTTTTAACTAACTTCAACAGGTTTTATTAATTCAGTAACGCAACGATATAAAAAGGCAATTTTACATAGGTAGGTATATTAACGGATTAACGATTAACGTTAACTTGCGTTAATTCTTCCGCAAAGTAACGCTTTAACGTTTAACGAAGCTTACTTATTTTGTAACGGATTAACGATTAACGAAGTTAAGTATTTGATTAACGGTGCCCAGCTATGATAGTGGGCTAATAATTATACATCGTAAGTTTATGGCAATGAGTTTTGCGGGCACAACATTAAAAGGGGCAAGGTGGTATTCTCTCGTTCAAAGCTAGCTCCATTCGAAATAATGGGCCTTTGAAATTGGTTTTTAATCGTAGTTTCCCAATATCAAAATTATCGTGCCATCCACAGAGCAAGATAATCCATGGCACAATTGGCAGGGCACTCAGCTGTGATAGCTAGGGGGTACGGGTTCAATTCCCGTTGGCAGCGATAATTTTAAACACTCGAAATAAAATAACTTACGTAATTGGTTGATGTAATGTAAAAAACCGGCCAAGTGCGAGTCGGACTCGCGCACCGAGGGTTCCATACCATAAAAGAAGTAAAACATTGAAAGAATCACTTTTATTCATGAATTTACGAGTAAAATTTACATGTAAAACTTTTGTTGGCAAACCGCAAACGTAACTTTGTTTTTGGCGGATTATTGTTATTATCAAAAAAAGTATATTAGTCAGTGAGTTGATTTTATTTTTCCTGTAAAATATACATTAACTTCTTTTGATCATAATTATTTCAGATTTTTCGATTGGTAAATTTCGGAGATAAGGGGGGGGGGGGGAACGGTATTTTTTTCAACAGTTTGCTCAATAAATCAAAAACTATCGGATATAAAAATAAATAAAAATCGGTTGAAGACTACACAAGTAACGCCCTTTCATATGATACCCCACTCAATATTGTTATCTCATTTTGAAAAATCGAAGGTCCGGTTTTCCCCCCTTTTTATATAAAAATAAAAATAATTTTCAAATTTTTACGATTGTTATGACGTCGCGTCACTATTACCTATAACTATTCCAAATTTCAAGTCGATAGCTTTGATAGTTACTGAAATAATCGAGTGTGACAGACGGACGGACGGACGGACGGACGGACGGACGGACGGACGGACGGAGAAAGTCTCACCATAAGGGTTCCATTTTTACCAAATTGGTATGGAACCCTAAAAATAAAGTATTAGTATAATATATGAATATTAAACTAATCACACTCGTGATTTTTATTTAAGGAGCACACCACGGGTGTGCTCGCGAAATTCAATTTTTTTGTGGTTTTTCGCAATTTTTAACCTAATAAGACATAATAGGCTTATGGCAGTCAAATTGCGATAATCCCAATATCTTCTTTACGTATTTATATAAAAATCTCTGCTCGAAAGTGTCGAGTTAAAGAAATTAGTCCGAGATTTGCGAGTTACTCACATAAAACTCGATACTCGGACTAATTTCCTAGAACATTTTTATGCAAAGATTTTGATATAATCATGCAAAGACGTTACTGCCATTCTCACAAATGCGTAATTAGCGAACAAATTGCAAAAAAACAATGAAAATTTTGAATTTCGCGGGCAGAGTCGTTGATTTCCCCTTAACCATACTTACGAGTTCATATTTTTTTTTATTATTATGTCGATAAGATCGAAAAATATTTTTTCATATTTCATCATTACATTAGTACCTATGTAATTCATATTTAAATATAGTTTCTACTCCAAATTACAATTTACAAAAAAAAACCGAGCGAAGCTCGGTCATCCAGGTACTATTTGACTTATACGTATACAGGGACTTGTCCTATACCTTTAAACGAGCAATTCTTGTATATATGTATATTTCTATATAATCTGGATCTCGGAAACGGCTGCACCGATTTTCATGAAATTTAGTATACAAGGGGTTTTGGGGGCGATAAATCGATCTAGCTAGGATTCATTTTTTTTAAATGTCGTATTTACCAATAAAAAAAATGTTACTCTATTCCTGACATCTATTGGCAAAAAGTTAAACTATTACAGTAATTTTCTGCTGCCATCTATTGGTGAGTGGCTGTGATATTACCAAGCAAAGCTTGATCAACCAAGTATAATCATTTACTTCATATTTTTTCCCGATGGCTTGAAATCTGGGAAACTACATGACATCTATTAGCGAATAGTGAAACGAATTTTAATGACCGCGGCTGGCATTTCTTTTAACGAGAATAATATTATAATGCTAAAGGTAAAATATGACTTCTCCCGACATCTATTGGCGAGAAGTTATATTTTTTTTTATGGAGTCAACGAACTGGGCGCGAAAATTCAAATTTTATTTAGTTTTCTGGTTTAGTGGGCTTATACATCCTAAGTTTATATAGTTTATACACAACATTTATGCATCTCATATTTGTAATCAAAACTCTGCTCAACAATACTCATTTACCTCATATTGTTTCTCGATATATTGAAAACTAGGAAACAACGTGACATCTATTGGCCAATAGCAATACTATTATAATGGCACAGGCATCCAACTGTTTTAACGACACAATAAATATGACTCTTTCTGCTGACATCTATTGACGAGAAGTACTTAATACTAATTTTTTTATGGAGTCAACGAATTGGGCGCGAAAATTCAAATTTTATTTAGTTTTTGCTAATAGTGGGCATAGCTGGGCATTAACTCGTTAATCCGTTAATCGTTAATTTACGAAGTTAACATTTTGATTAACGGTTTAACTTTTAACTAACTTCAACAGGTTTTATTAATTCAGTAACGCAACGATATAAAAAGGCAATTTTACATAGGTAGGTATATTAACGGATTAACGATTAACGTTAACTTGCGTTAATTCTTCCGCAAAGTAACGCTTTAACGTTTAACGAAGCTTACTTATTTTGTAACGGATTAACGATTAACGAAGTTAAGTATTTGATTAACGGTGCCCAGCTATGATAGTGGGCTAATAATTATACATCGTAAGTTTATGGCAATGAGTTTTGCGGGCACAACATTAAAAGGGGCAAGGTGGTATTCTCTCGTTCAAAGCTAGCTCCATTCGAAATAATGGGCCTTTGAAATTGGTTTTTAATCGTAGTTTCCCAATATCAAAATTATCGTGCCATCCACAGAGCAAGATAATCCATGGCACAATTGGCAGGGCACTCAGCTGTGATAGCTAGGGGGTACGGGTTCAATTCCCGTTGGCAGCGATAATTTTAAACACTCGAAATAAAATAACTTACGTAATTGGTTGATGTAATGTAAAAAACCGGCCAAGTGCGAGTCGGACTCGCGCACCGAGGGTTCCATACCATAAAAGAAGTAAAACATTGAAAGAATCACTTTTATTCATGAATTTACGAGTAAAATTTACATGTAAAACTTTTGTTGGCAAACCGCAAACGTAACTTTGTTTTTGGCGGATTATTGTTATTATCAAAAAAAGTATATTAGTCAGTGAGTTGATTTTATTTTTCCTGTAAAATATACATTAACTTCTTTTGATCATAATTATTTCAGATTTTTCGATTGGTAAATTTCGGAGATAAGGGGGGGGGGGGGAACGGTATTTTTTTCAACAGTTTGCTCAATAAATCAAAAACTATCGGATATAAAAATAAATAAAAATCGGTTGAAGACTACACAAGTAACGCCCTTTCATATGATACCCCACTCAATATTGTTATCTCATTTTGAAAAATCGAAGGTCCGGTTTTCCCCCCTTTTTATATAAAAATAAAAATAATTTTCAAATTTTTACGATTGTTATGACGTCGCGTCACTATTACCTATAACTATTCCAAATTTCAAGTCGATAGCTTTGATAGTTACTGAAATAATCGAGTGTGACAGACGGACGGACGGACGGACGGACGGACGGACGGACGGACGGACGGAGAAAGTCTCACCATAAGGGTTCCATTTTTACCAAATTGGTATGGAACCCTAAAAATAAAGTATTAGTATAATATATGAATATTAAACTAATCACACTCGTGATTTTTATTTAAGGAGCACACCACGGGTGTGCTCGCGAAATTCAATTTTTTTGTGGTTTTTCGCAATTTTTAACCTAATAAGACATAATAGGCTTATGGCAGTCAAATTGCGATAATCCTAATATCTTCTTTACGTATTTATATAAAAATCTCTGCTCGAAAGTGTCGAGTTAAAGAAATTAGTCCGAGATTTGCGAGTTACTCACATAAAACTCGATACTCGGACTAATTTCCTAGAACATTTTTATGCAAAGATTTTGATATAATCATGCAAAGACGTTACTGCCATTCTCACAAATGCGTAATTAGCGAACAAATTGCAAAAAAACAATGAAAATTTTGAATTTCGCGGGCAGAGTCGTTGATTTCCCCTTAACCATACTTACGAGTTCATATTTTTTTTTATTATTATGTCGATAAGATCGAAAAATATTTTTTCATATTTCATCATTACATTAGTACCTATGTTATTCATATTTAAATATAGTTTCTACTCCAAATTACAATTTACAAAAAAAAACCGAGCGAAGCTCGGTCATCCAGGTACTATTTGACTTATACGTATACAGGGACTTGTCCTATACCTTTAAACGAGCAATTCTTGTATATATGTATATTTCTATATAATCTGGATCTCGGAAACGGCTGCACCGATTTTCATGAAATTTAGTATACAAGGGGTTTTGGGGGCGATAAATCGATCTAGCTAGGATTCATTTTTTTTAAATGTCGTATTTACCAATAAAAAAAATGTTACTCTATTCCTGACATCTATTGGCAAAAAGTTAAACTATTACAGTAATTTTCTGCTGCCATCTATTGGTGAGTGGCTGTGATATTACCAAGCAAAGCTTGATCAACCAAGTATAATCATTTACTTCATATTTTTTCCCGATGGCTTGAAATCTGGGAAACTACATGACATCTATTAGCGAATAGTGAAACGAATTTTAATGACCGCGGCTGGCATTTCTTTTAACGAGAATAATATTATAATGCTAAAGGTAAAATATGACTTCTCCCGACATCTATTGGCGAGAAGTTATATTTTTTTTTATGGAGTCAACGAACTGGGCGCGAAAATTCAAATTTTATTTAGTTTTCTGGTTTAGTGGGCTTATACATCCTAAGTTTATATAGTTTATACACAACATTTATGCATCTCATATTTGTAATCAAAACTCTGCTCAACAATACTCATTTACCTCATATTGTTTCTCGATATATTGAAAACTAGGAAACAACGTGACATCTATTGGCCAATAGCAATACTATTATAATGGCACAGGCATCCAACTGTTTTAACGACACAATAAATATGACTCTTTCTGCTGACATCTATTGACGAGAAGTACTTAATACTAATTTTTTTATGGAGTCAACGAATTGGGCGCGAAAATTCAAATTTTATTTAGTTTTTGCTAATAGTGGGCATAGCTGGGCATTAACTCGTTAATCCGTTAATCGTTAATTTACGAAGTTAACATTTTGATTAACGGTTTAACTTTTAACTAACTTCAACAGGTTTTATTAATTCAGTAACGCAACGATATAAAAAGGCAATTTTACATAGGTAGGTATATTAACGGATTAACGATTAACGTTAACTTGCGTTAATTCTTCCGCAAAGTAACGCTTTAACGTTTAACGAAGCTTACTTATTTTGTAACGGATTAACGATTAACGAAGTTAAGTATTTGATTAACGGTGCCCAGCTATGATAGTGGGCTAATAATTATACATCGTAAGTTTATGGCAATGAGTTTTGCGGGCACAACATTAAAAGGGGCAAGGTGGTATTCTCTCGTTCAAAGCTAGCTCCATTCGAAATAATGGGCCTTTGAAATTGGTTTTTAATCGTAGTTTCCCAATATCAAAATTATCGTGCCATCCACAGAGCAAGATAATCCATGGCACAATTGGCAGGGCACTCAGCTGTGATAGCTAGGGGGTACGGGTTCAATTCCCGTTGGCAGCGATAATTTTAAACACTCGAAATAAAATAACTTACGTAATTGGTTGATGTAATGTAAAAAACCGGCCAAGTGCGAGTCGGACTCGCGCACCGAGGGTTCCATACCATAAAAGAAGTAAAACATTGAAAGAATCACTTTTATTCATGAATTTACGAGTAAAATTTACATGTAAAACTTTTGTTGGCAAACCGCAAACGTAACTTTGTTTTTGGCGGATTATTGTTATTATCAAAAAAAGTATATTAGTCAGTGAGTTGATTTTATTTTTCCTGTAAAATATACATTAACTTCTTTTGATCATAATTATTTCAGATTTTTCGATTGGTAAATTTCGGAGATAAGGGGGGGGGGGGGGGAACGGTATTTTTTTCAACAGTTTGCTCAATAAATCAAAAACTATCGGATATAAAAATAAATAAAAATCGGTTGAAGACTACACAAGTAACGCCCTTTCATATGATACCCCACTCAATATTGTTATCTCATTTTGAAAAATCGAAGGTCCGGTTTTCCCCCCTTTTTATATAAAAATAAAAATAATTTTCAAATTTTTACGATTGTTATGACGTCGCGTCACTATTACCTATAACTATTCCAAATTTCAAGTCGATAGCTTTGATAGTTACTGAAATAATCGAGTGTGACAGACGGACGGACGGACGGACGGACGGACGGACGGAGAAAGTCTCACCATAAGGGTTCCATTTTTACCAAATTGGTATGGAACCCTAAAAATAAAGTATTAGTATAATATATGAATATTAAACTAATCACACTCGTGATTTTTATTTAAGGAGCACACCACGGGTGTGCTCGCGAAATTCAATTTTTTTGTGGTTTTTCGCAATTTTTAACCTAATAAGACATAATAGGCTTATGGCAGTCAAATTGCGATAATCCCAATATCTTCTTTACGTATTTATATAAAAATCTCTGCTCGAAAGTGTCGAGTTAAAGAAATTAGTCCGAGATTTG
Organism: Coenonympha glycerion; assembly: GCA_963855885.1. Classification (NCBI taxonomy): domain Eukaryota; kingdom Metazoa; phylum Arthropoda; class Insecta; order Lepidoptera; family Nymphalidae; genus Coenonympha; species Coenonympha glycerion. Next base: position 8,537,478 of record OY979653.1, read on the forward strand.
CGAGTTACTCACATAAAACTCGATACTCGGACTAATTTCCTAGAACATTTTTATGCAAAGATTTTGATATAATCATGCAAAGACGTTACTGCCATTCTCACAAATGCGTAATTAGCGAACAAATTGCAAAAAAACAATGAAAATTTTGAATTTCGCGGGCAGAGTCGTTGATTTCCCCTTAACCATACTTACGAGTTCATATTTTTTTTTATTATTATGTCGATAAGATCGAAAAATATTTTTTCATATTTCATCATTACATTAGTACCTATGTAATTCATATTTAAATATAGTTTCTACTCCAAATTACAATTTACAAAAAAAAACCGAGCGAAGCTCGGTCATCCAGGTACTATTTGACTTATACGTATACAGGGACTTGTCCTATACCTTTAAACGAGCAATTCTTGTATATATGTATATTTCTATATAATCTGGATCTCGGAAACGGCTGCACCGATTTTCATGAAATTTAGTATACAAGGGGTTTTGGGGGCGATAAATCGATCTAGCTAGGATTCATTTTTTTTAAATGTCGTATTTACCAATAAAAAAAATGTTACTCTATTCCTGACATCTATTGGCAAAAAGTTAAACTATTACAGTAATTTTCTGCTGCCATCTATTGGTGAGTGGCTGTGATATTACCAAGCAAAGCTTGATCAACCAAGTATAATCATTTACTTCATATTTTTTCCCGATGGCTTGAAATCTGGGAAACTACATGACATCTATTAGCGAATAGTGAAACGAATTTTAATGACCGCGGCTGGCATTTCTTTTAACGAGAATAATATTATAATGCTAAAGGTAAAATATGACTTCTCCCGACATCTATTGGCGAGAAGTTATATTTTTTTTTATGGAGTCAACGAACTGGGCGCGAAAATTCAAATTTTATTTAGTTTTCTGGTTTAGTGGGCTTATACATCCTAAGTTTATATAGTTTATACACAACATTTATGCATCTCATATTTGTAATCAAAACTCTGCTCAACAATACTCATTTACCTCATATTGTTTCTCGATATATTGAAAACTAGGAAACAACGTGACATCTATTGGCCAATAGCAATACTATTATAATGGCACAGGCATCCAACTGTTTTAACGACACAATAAATATGACTCTTTCTGCTGACATCTATTGACGAGAAGTACTTAATACTAATTTTTTTATGGAGTCAACGAATTGGGCGCGAAAATTCAAATTTTATTTAGTTTTTGCTAATAGTGGGCATAGCTGGGCATTAACTCGTTAATCCGTTAATCGTTAATTTACGAAGTTAACATTTTGATTAACGGTTTAACTTTTAACTAACTTCAACAGGTTTTATTAATTCAGTAACGCAACGATATAAAAAGGCAATTTTACATAGGTAGGTATATTAACGGATTAACGATTAACGTTAACTTGCGTTAATTCTTCCGCAAAGTAACGCTTTAACGTTTAACGAAGCTTACTTATTTTGTAACGGATTAACGATTAACGAAGTTAAGTATTTGATTAACGGTGCCCAGCTATGATAGTGGGCTAATAATTATACATCGTAAGTTTATGGCAATGAGTTTTGCGGGCACAACATTAAAAGGGGCAAGGTGGTATTCTCTCGTTCAAAGCTAGCTCCATTCGAAATAATGGGCCTTTGAAATTGGTTTTTAATCGTAGTTTCCCAATATCAAAATTATCGTGCCATCCACAGAGCAAGATAATCCATGGCACAATTGGCAGGGCACTCAGCTGTGATAGCTAGGGGGTACGGGTTCAATTCCCGTTGGCAGCGATAATTTTAAACACTCGAAATAAAATAACTTACGTAATTGGTTGATGTAATGTAAAAAACCGGCCAAGTGCGAGTCGGACTCGCGCACCGAGGGTTCCATACCATAAAAGAAGTAAAACATTGAAAGAATCACTTTTATTCATGAATTTACGAGTAAAATTTACATGTAAAACTTTTGTTGGCAAACCGCAAACGTAACTTTGTTTTTGGCGGATTATTGTTATTATCAAAAAAAGTATATTAGTCAGTGAGTTGATTTTATTTTTCCTGTAAAATATACATTAACTTCTTTTGATCATAATTATTTCAGATTTTTCGATTGGTAAATTTCGGAGATAAGGGGGGGGGGGGGGGGAACGGTATTTTTTTCAACAGTTTGCTCAATAAATCAAAAACTATCGGATATAAAAATAAATAAAAATCGGTTGAAGACTACACAAGTAACGCCCTTTCATATGATACCCCACTCAATATTGTTATCTCATTTTGAAAAATCGAAGGTCCGGTTTTCCCCCTTTTTATATAAAAATAAAAATAATTTTCAAATTTTTACGATTGTTATGACGTCGCGTCACTATTACCTATAACTATTCCAAATTTCAAGTCGATAGCTTTGATAGTTACTGAAATAATCGAGTGTGACAGACGGACGGACGGACGGACGGACGGACGGACGGAGAAAGTCTCACCATAAGGGTTCCATTTTTACCAAATTGGTATGGAACCCTAAAAATAAAGTATTAGTATAATATATGAATATTAAACTAATCACACTCGTGATTTTTATTTAAGGAGCACACCACGGGTGTGCTCGCGAAATTCAATTTTTTTGTGGTTTTTCGCAATTTTTAACCTAATAAGACATAATAGGCTTATGGCAGTCAAATTGCGATAATCCCAATATCTTCTTTACGTATTTATATAAAAATCTCTGCTCGAAAGTGTCGAGTTAAAGAAATTAGTCCGAGATTTGCGAGTTACTCACATAAAACTCGATACTCGGACTAATTTCCTAGAACATTTTTATGCAAAGATTTTGATATAATCATGCAAAGACGTTACTGCCATTCTCACAAATGCGTAATTAGCGAACAAATTGCAAAAAAACAATGAAAATTTTGAATTTCGCGGGCAGAGTCGTTGATTTCCCCTTAACCATACTTACGAGTTCATATTTTTTTTTATTATTATGTCGATAAGATCGAAAAATATTTTTTCATATTTCATCATTACATTAGTACCTATGTTATTCATATTTAAATATAGTTTCTACTCCAAATTACAATTTACAAAAAAAAACCGAGCGAAGCTCGGTCATCCAGGTACTATTTGACTTATACGTATACAGGGACTTGTCCTATACCTTTAAACGAGCAATTCTTGTATATATGTATATTTCTATATAATCTGGATCTCGGAAACGGCTGCACCGATTTTCATGAAATTTAGTATACAAGGGGTTTTGGGGGCGATAAATCGATCTAGCTAGGATTCATTTTTTTTAAATGTCGTATTTACCAATAAAAAAAATGTTACTCTATTCCTGACATCTATTGGCAAAAAGTTAAACTATTACAGTAATTTTCTGCTGCCATCTATTGGTGAGTGGCTGTGATATTACCAAGCAAAGCTTGATCAACCAAGTATAATCATTTACTTCATATTTTTTCCCGATGGCTTGAAATCTGGGAAACTACATGACATCTATTAGCGAATAGTGAAACGAATTTTAATGACCGCGGCTGGCATTTCTTTTAACGAGAATAATATTATAATGCTAAAGGTAAAATATGACTTCTCCCGACATCTATTGGCGAGAAGTTATATTTTTTTTTTATGGAGTCAACGAACTGGGCGCGAAAATTCAAATTTTATTTAGTTTTCTGGTTTAGTGGGCTTATACATCCTAAGTTTATATAGTTTATACACAACATTTATGCATCTCATATTTGTAATCAAAACTCTGCTCAACAATACTCATTTACCTCATATTGTTTCTCGATATATTGAAAACTAGGAAACAACGTGACATCTATTGGCCAATAGCAATACTATTATAATGGCACAGGCATCCAACTGTTTTAACGACACAATAAATATGACTCTTTCTGCTGACATCTATTGACGAGAAGTACTTAATACTAATTTTTTTATGGAGTCAACGAATTGGGCGCGAAAATTCAAATTTTATTTAGTTTTTGCTAATAGTGGGCATAGCTGGGCATTAACTCGTTAATCCGTTAATCGTTAATTTACGAAGTTAACATTTTGATTAACGGTTTAACTTTTAACTAACTTCAACAGGTTTTATTAATTCAGTAACGCAACGATATAAAAAGGCAATTTTACATAGGTAGGTATATTAACGGATTAACGATTAACGTTAACTTGCGTTAATTCTTCCGCAAAGTAACGCTTTAACGTTTAACGAAGCTTACTTATTTTGTAACGGATTAACGATTAACGAAGTTAAGTATTTGATTAACGGTGCCCAGCTATGATAGTGGGCTAATAATTATACATCGTAAGTTTATGGCAATGAGTTTTGCGGGCACAACATTAAAAGGGGCAAGGTGGTATTCTCTCGTTCAAAGCTAGCTCCATTCGAAATAATGGGCCTTTGAAATTGGTTTTTAATCGTAGTTTCCCAATATCAAAATTATCGTGCCATCCACAGAGCAAGATAATCCATGGCACAATTGGCAGGGCACTCAGCTGTGATAGCTAGGGGGTACGGGTTCAATTCCCGTTGGCAGCGATAATTTTAAACACTCGAAATAAAATAACTTACGTAATTGGTTGATGTAATGTAAAAAACCGGCCAAGTGCGAGTCGGACTCGCGCACCGAGGGTTCCATACCATAAAAGAAGTAAAACATTGAAAGAATCACTTTTATTCATGAATTTACGAGTAAAATTTACATGTAAAACTTTTGTTGGCAAACCGCAAACGTAACTTTGTTTTTGGCGGATTATTGTTATTATCAAAAAAAGTATATTAGTCAGTGAGTTGATTTTATTTTTCCTGTAAAATATACATTAACTTCTTTTGATCATAATTATTTCAGATTTTTCGATTGGTAAATTTCGGAGATAAGGGGGGGGGGGAACGGTATTTTTTTCAACAGTTTGCTCAATAAATCAAAAACTATCGGATATAAAAATAAATAAAAATCGGTTGAAGACTACACAAGTAACGCCCTTTCATATGATACCCCACTCAATATTGTTATCTCATTTTGAAAAATCGAAGGTCCGGTTTTCCCCCCTTTTTATATAAAAATAAAAATAATTTTCAAATTTTTACGATTGTTATGACGTCGCGTCACTATTACCTATAACTATTCCAAATTTCAAGTCGATAGCTTTGATAGTTACTGAAATAATCGAGTGTGACAGACGGACGGACGGACGGACGGACGGACGGACGGAGAAAGTCTCACCATAAGGGTTCCATTTTTACCAAATTGGTATGGAACCCTAAAAATAAAGTATTAGTATAATATATGAATATTAAACTAATCACACTCGTGATTTTTATTTAAGGAGCACACCACGGGTGTGCTCGCGAAATTCAATTTTTTTGTGGTTTTTCGCAATTTTTAACCTAATAAGACATAATAGGCTTATGGCAGTCAAATTGCGATAATCCCAATATCTTCTTTACGTATTTATATAAAAATCTCTGCTCGAAAGTGTCGAGTTAAAGAAATTAGTCCGAGATTTGCGAGTTACTCACATAAAACTCGATACTCGGACTAATTTCCTAGAACATTTTTATGCAAAGATTTTGATATAATCATGCAAAGACGTTACTGCCATTCTCACAAATGCGTAATTAGCGAACAAATTGCAAAAAAACAATGAAAATTTTGAATTTCGCGGGCAGAGTCGTTGATTTCCCCTTAACCATACTTACGAGTTCATATTTTTTTTTATTATTATGTCGATAAGATCGAAAAATATTTTTTCATATTTCATCATTACATTAGTACCTATGTAATTCATATTTAAATATAGTTTCTACTCCAAATTACAATTTACAAAAAAAAACCGAGCGAAGCTCGGTCATCCAGGTACTATTTGACTTATACGTATACAGGGACTTGTCCTATACCTTTAAACGAGCAATTCTTGTATATATGTATATTTCTATATAATCTGGATCTCGGAAACGGCTGCACCGATTTTCATGAAATTTAGTATACAAGGGGTTTTGGGGGCGATAAATCGATCTAGCTAGGATTCATTTTTTTTAAATGTCGTATTTACCAATAAAAAAAATGTTACTCTATTCCTGACATCTATTGGCAAAAAGTTAAACTATTACAGTAATTTTCTGCTGCCATCTATTGGTGAGTGGCTGTGATATTACCAAGCAAAGCTTGATCAACCAAGTATAATCATTTACTTCATATTTTTTCCCGATGGCTTGAAATCTGGGAAACTACATGACATCTATTAGCGAATAGTGAAACGAATTTTAATGACCGCGGCTGGCATTTCTTTTAACGAGAATAATATTATAATGCTAAAGGTAAAATATGACTTCTCCCGACATCTATTGGCGAGAAGTTATATTTTTTTTTTATGGAGTCAACGAACTGGGCGCGAAAATTCAAATTTTATTTAGTTTTCTGGTTTAGTGGGCTTATACATCCTAAGTTTATATAGTTTATACACAACATTTATGCATCTCATATTTGTAATCAAAACTCTGCTCAACAATACTCATTTACCTCATATTGTTTCTCGATATATTGAAAACTAGGAAACAACGTGACATCTATTGGCCAATAGCAATACTATTATAATGGCACAGGCATCCAACTGTTTTAACGACACAATAAATATGACTCTTTCTGCTGACATCTATTGACGAGAAGTACTTAATACTAATTTTTTTATGGAGTCAACGAATTGGGCGCGAAAATTCAAATTTTATTTAGTTTTTGCTAATAGTGGGCATAGCTGGGCATTAACTCGTTAATCCGTTAATCGTTAATTTACGAAGTTAACATTTTGATTAACGGTTTAACTTTTAACTAACTTCAACAGGTTTTATTAATTCAGTAACGCAACGATATAAAAAGGCAATTTTACATAGGTAGGTATATTAACGGATTAACGATTAACGTTAACTTGCGTTAATTCTTCCGCAAAGTAACGCTTTAACGTTTAACGAAGCTTACTTATTTTGTAACGGATTAACGATTAACGAAGTTAAGTATTTGATTAACGGTGCCCAGCTATGATAGTGGGCTAATAATTATACATCGTAAGTTTATGGCAATGAGTTTTGCGGGCACAACATTAAAAGGGGCAAGGTGGTATTCTCTCGTTCAAAGCTAGCTCCATTCGAAATAATGGGCCTTTGAAATTGGTTTTTAATCGTAGTTTCCCAATATCAAAATTATCGTGCCATCCACAGAGCAAGATAATCCATGGCACAATTGGCAGGGCACTCAGCTGTGATAGCTAGGGGGTACGGGTTCAATTCCCGTTGGCAGCGATAATTTTAAACACTCGAAATAAAATAACTTACGTAATTGGTTGATGTAATGTAAAAAACCGGCCAAGTGCGAGTCGGACTCGCGCACCGAGGGTTCCATACCATAAAAGAAGTAAAACATTGAAAGAATCACTTTTATTCATGAATTTACGAGTAAAATTTACATGTAAAACTTTTGTTGGCAAACCGCAAACGTAACTTTGTTTTTGGCGGATTATTGTTATTATCAAAAAAAGTATATTAGTCAGTGAGTTGATTTTATTTTTCCTGTAAAATATACATTAACTTCTTTTGATCATAATTATTTCAGATTTTTCGATTGGTAAATTTCGGAGATAAGGGGGGGGGGGGGGAACGGTATTTTTTTCAACAGTTTGCTCAATAAATCAAAAACTATCGGATATAAAAATAAATAAAAATCGGTTGAAGACTACACAAGTAACGCCCTTTCATATGATACCCCACTCAATATTGTTATCTCATTTTGAAAAATCGAAGGTCCGGTTTTCCCCCCTTTTTATATAAAAATAAAAATAATTTTCAAATTTTTACGATTGTTATGACGTCGCGTCACTATTACCTATAACTATTCCAAATTTCAAGTCGATAGCTTTGATAGTTACTGAAATAATCGAGTGTGACAGACGGACGGACGGACGGACGGACGGACGGACGGACGGACGGACGGAGAAAGTCTCACCATAAGGGTTCCATTTTTACCAAATTGGTATGGAACCCTAAAAATAAAGTATTAGTATAATATATGAATATTAAACTAATCACACTCGTGATTTTTATTTAAGGAGCACACCACGGGTGTGCTCGCGAAATTCAATTTTTTTGTGGTTTTTCGCAATTTTTAACCTAATAAGACATAATAGGCTTATGGCAGTCAAATTGCGATAATCCCAATATCTTCTTTACGTATTTATATAAAAATCTCTGCTCGAAAGTGTCGAGTTAAAGAAATTAGTCCGAGATTTGCGAGTTACTCACATAAAACTCGATACTCGGACTAATTTCCTAGAACATTTTTATGCAAAGATTTTGATATAATCATGCAAAGACGTTACTGCCATTCTCACAAATGCGTAATTAGCGAACAAATTGCAAAAAAACAATGAAAATTTTGAATTTCGCGGGCAGAGTCGTTGATTTCCCCTTAACCATACTTACGAGTTCATATTTTTTTTTATTATTATGTCGATAAGATCGAAAAATATTTTTTCATATTTCATCATTACATTAGTACCTATGTAATTCATATTTAAATATAGTTTCTACTCCAAATTACAATTTACAAAAAAAAACCGAGCGAAGCTCGGTCATCCAGGTACTATTTGACTTATACGTATACAGGGACTTGCGAAATGTCGGTCTATACCAACCATCACTTTTGAAAAGGAATTTTGCACCGAGAAGAACGGGCATTGAATTAATCACGACTTACAATTTTGTTATAAAACAGTTATTTTTCTCCACAAGTTAGTACTTGACTGCGATCTCACCTGATGGTAAGTGATGATGCAGCCGAAGCTGGTACCTATCGTAGTACCTACTAACTTGAAGATAGTAAGCAACCCGCAATGGTTTCTATACAGCACCGGCACGGATCTCTAAAAATGAGAGTGGTCATAGTTGGCCAAGAGCGGGTTGGCGGACTTCACACACTTTTGGGACGTATTTCATTTCACCGTTTCATTCAGTTTCTGAATATTGAATTAAATTAGGCAGAAGTAGGTACCGGCCCGGGAATCGAACTCCCAATCCCTTATGAGAAGCAGAGTTATAAACCAATGAGCTTACCTATCTGATTCTCAAACATATTTGGTTCGAAACGTGTAGTTATAACTGAGTAAGACTAATTTTACATTCAGTCGAAAATTTTCACCCAATAAAAGCCAAAAAAAACATGACCAATATATTTTTTTTTAACAATAATATAAACGAAAATGAATCAGCTGCTAGAATAATTTGACCTCAGATGGTAAGGTCTGCCTACGGCTTCTTATTTGCATCGATAATAGTCATAACAGATGGTAGATCCATTGCCATTTGACTTGCCTTGACAGAAGGATAAAATATAAATCCCATAGTTTATGGTAGGTAGGTTTGTCATGGGAAAATATATAGAGTAGGTACTTTGAATAAAACCAAATCAAGATACGATATTTTTAAATATAATTCGCATTTTAATACAAAAACAGTACAAAAGGTAGGTAAATGCCAAAATATAACTTAAATCTAATTAATGTAGATAGGTACATACCTAGGTACTCAGAGAATCTCCATTTACATTGAATTTCTTTGACGTTAGTGAGTAGGATTCCCGCGGAATTTTTAGAAAATATAATTCGATGTAAATTAGTGTTGCCATAATATTTTTCAAAATATCTCCAATTAATTCTTTTTGACTTTTGTATCCAGTACCTACCTATGCTCTTCACAAAAACCTACCTAATTCTAAGTTTATATTATTAAATAGATTTAATAAATAGGTACAATATGCTCAATACACTTTACAAGATTATAAACTATAAATTTTGTCTGAAGTGAGTGTAATGTAGGTACTTAATGTGATTATTTATAATAATATTATTCATTAAATTACAAACATTAAGTATTCAAATCGTTGTACTGAAAAAACTTCAGAGTTTTTTATATTTCGACAAAAAAATAGTTTCTAAGAAAAATAATATCGGTACCTAAGTATGAAGGTATTTACAACCCAAGAATTAAATAAAAATAAAATTTATCACAAAAGCTGCCAATTTTTTCTTTGGTAGGTAGGTTAAAACTTCAGCCATATAAGTAAGTACTTGAGTCAAATTTACTTAAAAACTTGGGTGCAATTTTGAAAATAAAGGATTATATTAATTTGTTGATTTATATGTTCGTAAATATCGCTTTTATAGTTTGATCGTGGTCTGTACCTCTACCTATACTTATTTAGGTATATTAGATCAGAAATCGATAATTATTATTTAGGTATGTATATGCGCGAAATCTTAAAATTACTGTGTTACGTAAGCATGAAATTACCCTCATAATTGTTGCTCCAAAGTCTGAGTATATTATTATAATGCTCCATAAAACTTGCAGCAATCTGCATGCATAACATGCTTGTAATACTAAGCTAGCCATTGACTAATGGAAACCGATAGACATTCGTCAGATTTCCGGCACTATTCTCTGTCACAGATCACAATATGAAAGAAATAATTTATTCCCTGAAAGAGAATAAAATCGGACTGCCTTTATTTAGGCATACTTATAGCTACGATCGCCTTAGAAAATTGCCGATCTCTCATAAATATATGAAACGAAATTCAAAAAATATATAAGAATGAGACAAATGATCAATTTGTCAATCGTATTTTTTTAGATTTGGAATAAGCGATTGTAAGGCATATAGCAAAATGAGACAAGTCTTTCCATTATCAATCTTTAGTCACACCGAATGTTTTGTTAATATCGGTCCATACAATAATATCAGCCCATTAAATGAGTATATTTAAAAATAACCGAGTATTCTCAAAATGCAATATAAGTGTCAGAGGCTAGTTAACCACGCTTGCCAATTGTGGTTTGACAGACAATTAGGACAACTCTTTCGTAAATAAAAGAAATAAGCTTACGAATAAGTTACAAAAGCACAATACATTCAGTCAATTGTAACGATGTGAAATTACAAGTTTTCCAACACAAATCGACTTTACTTTTACAAACGTTTGTAATAAGTAGCTCCATCCACATTTTCCCTTCATTCCATCAATCTAACCAACTATGTATAACTATGTATTATAGTAACTATACATAATTACGCAAAAACCAACACTTTCATCATTTCTCCAGTCACGCGTTATTGGTTATTCAGTTTTCTGAGCAATTTCACTTGTTGCCTCCGATTTTTCCGCTTCAACGTCGAGTTTCTTCCGAAAACTGAAGATCTTCTCGAAATTGATCGTGTTTTGGTTGTAGACTGTATGCTCGGGAGTGTCGCCCCAACTGACGGGTGTTACTCTGTTCGATTCTTTGTTTTTTGCTTCCGGAGTTTTGTTTTCCTGTAAATTAATATCCACGCTGGCTACTTCAGGTATAGGATTCAATACGGCTTCAGATTGTACGCTAGGGGTCCTCATTTCGCCATTCGATGCACCCTCCGCGCATCTGTTCAAGAAATTCAACATCCTTTCTTTATAAAACTCCGAACTCGTTTCTGTGTTCTGTTTGTTTTTATTATTTTGGTTTTTCAAATAGAAACCATTGTCGTTTTGGGCTAGAAAGATCTTCTTGATCTTCCTACTCGGGTAGTGGTTTATTAAATCTGGTTTTGGGATCAATTTACCGTTGATCGGTCTCTTTTTTGTGTTATTACCTTTGATTGTTGTTACAACTGAAATGCAGTTGCCGCGTCGTTCGTTATCCTCTTTGTAGTTATTTTTCATGCCTTTATACGATATTTTGACGCTCAACATCGACCACAGCAACTCCAAAAACGCCGCGATCAATATGTTTATTGACAACACGCGTTTGGAAAACAATTTTGTCACGTCTTCTTTAACTTCTGTCGCATTTCGGGGTATTACAAAATGCGTATCATTCTTCCCAATAACATCTGTATGCTTGATTACTAGTATATCTTTAAACGGTATCTTGTCCTTGTAAAACTCTGATATATCATCCTCTGTTGATACTAACCAGATGATGATCATTAAAAATGAAGCCATCGATACTAGAGTCGAAATTGTTGACATTATAAAGAGCCATGTTATGTTTCTATCGATGTACCATCTTATGGAGGCGAATATTGATGCGATTCCTGCTGCTAACGCAAAGAAAGTGATCAAGGTTGGTGCAAGAATGAGTATGTAATACGTATTTGTGGCTTCCGCGTTTGTGTCTGTAGAATTTTCCGGATTAGTTTCATTCTTTTCGACGGGAACTGATTCCTCTGCGTTTGGATTCACTAATGCGAGGCAGGCGAGTAAAAAAGAAGTAGCAGCCAACGCGATATGTACCCAAGCGAGTCCAGAAACAGTAGATGCCGAATATCTCCTCTCCGAAGGGTACAAATTCCTTGTATCAGGTTTAGTTTTCACTTTAATCGTGTACACATCCTCCATTTTGTAATTATAACATCATCCAACACAAAAGTGCACTTGAAAATTCGTTGTTTCACACCCTGTTGTCAATAACTACTCCGCCAAAGTTATTATTTGATTTAAACACAAAAATACAACGTAACATTCACATGTCAAGGTTTGTTTTAATTTAAAAGTTCAACGAATTTTTTTTTTGTTTGCGTCTAAGATAAAAGTTGTCAACCGTATACGCGACTCCTGCGCATTCCGTTCGTCGGGCACTGGCATGAAGTTAGCTGTCTAGTGTTGCTAGATGCTATTGCTAAGACTTCCCATTGACCCTTCTTTTACCCGACTGCCAAGGAAGGGTAATGTTTTTTGCGCGTATCTTGTTTGAATGTTTATTTGTATATACATATATTATATCGAAATGGCCGATTTTTGGCGCTAAATGTAAGTCGTTAATAAAAAATAACCAAACCTATAGAGGTCAAATATCAATTGAAGAAATTTAAGAGTATAGCAAAAATATTTAATTACTTTATAAGTTGATATTATTTTTGCAGTTAGGTTCTTTTTATAATTGCTATCAACTTTCTCATTCTCACCCTATCCCACTTTTCATATTTAATTTCCAATAGCCAAAAAAAAGGTTGCCTGGCAGAGATCGCTTGCAGCGATAAGGCCGCCTTTGCATACCATCACTAATATCTTATTTTTTGTTCTGTGTATCTTTTTCGTTGTGATTGTGTTTGAATACAATAAAATGTTTCTTCTTCTTTTATATTTAATCTTGTTACTTATTTTAAGTATAAGCCAGCACTGAAGGCCTGCCTTGAAATTGCATGGCTGTTGGGCATGGATTTATAAGTATTGAACGGTAAAAAGTTATCACCATTATACTCATTCATTTTTCAACCTTGATTTTTTGCTAAAAATATAAAAATTTTACGTAGCGTTTGCTTAAACTGAATTTATATCAACAACAAATTCATTAATAATTGACCTAAAAAGTGAACGCTAAGATGTATTTTAACTCAATATTAAATAACTACAAAAGTCAATTTGGCATAAAAGCCGAATTCAATTTAAATTCATCGACAAGTACTTCTTGAATACGTTTCCAAATAATAGGGGTAAAAATCCTAAGCTGACAACACCGCTTTTGCTGCGTCATCATACTAACAATATAAAATGCACTCTAACTCAATGGCATACGGGTTTCTATTAACGATTTTTTATATAAAATTTGAACTGTGCTTTAAGCAAAGGATTTTGTGCTTTAATTTAAAAGGTATTAAGACATATTTTAACTTGGAATTGGGTTCGACAGTTGGTTGATTTTTATCTACGATTGTATTTAAAAAGACGTAGAATTTTTTTTACAAATTTGTATCTAGTTACTATTGCAATAAGAGTTACTTTTAAATATAAATTTTTTTGTAAAAAAATACGTTGCCTTGTCTAATGGAACTGTTTTCATTGATGCACAGATCAGAAGAAAAGATAGACACATCACGTCATTGGCTGACATTGGTGCCGATCCTGCCCCTAGATTGTGTAATAAAAACGCATTCATCGCTATCGTAACCGTTTACAATTTTTTTTTCCCTTTTTGGTTCCCTGATTTACGTCAGCCAATCGGAGGGCTGAATTCACTTACGATTACGATAACGATAAATACGTTTTTCTTACGCAATCTGACCCCTGTTTTAGGGTCTCTTAATTAAGCACGTCTAAAAATCTATTAGGTTTTTTTTTTACGCTATACAAGTTAGTACTTGACTGCGATCTCACCTGATGGTAAATGATGATGCAGCCGAAGATGTTAGCGTACTAACTTGGAAGGGGTAAGTTATATCACTCCAAAGGTTTCTACACAGCATCGTACCGCAACGCTAAATCGCTTGGCGGTACGTCATTGCTGGTAGGGTGGTAACTAGCCACGGCCAAAGCCTCCTTCCAGACCAGACCTGAGCCAATTTAGAAATTATAAAATTCCAAAGTGGCCCGTGGCGGGAATCGAACCCGCGACCTCCCACTCGAATCCGAGCGTGCGTCCCCTGCGCCACGGAGGTCGTCAAAGAGAGGTTAGTTAGAAAGGGATAATACTATTATCTAAAGAGAAGAACTTACTATTTTCAATTTGTAATGAAAGGAGTACTTAGTAGATTTTTAGAGGGACTAAATATAGAGACCCTTAAACGGAATCGCTAACATTGGATCCTATTGCCTAGATGCTATACAATACAATACAATCATTTATTTGCATAAAACATGGTATAAACAGCAGATGTTATCATTATTAATTTCCGAACATGTTTTGCCACAATATGGGCGTGCAAATGTTATTTAATATCTTAGAAGCTCCAGCGAAGACGTGTAATAATCTAATCTATGTTTATGGTTTAGTATAATAAATGTTAGTAAAACTTCAATTAATATAGGTATGTATAGGCACTAAAGGTCCCCTTAAAAACCCTCTGACAAATAAAAATGTTAATATGCTATTTACGGCGGGTGCCAAGTTGCCAACATTAAGTTCTTTGCTAAGGTTCCTTTTACACTTTAACGCAAGTCAAATTGCATTTTATGTTTTGTTTTTAAATCTTTCAAAGGGTAAGGGGGGGAGGGGGATTAAAATTGCTGTTTTTTATTTAAAACGCCTAACGAATATAACGATTGTTTCACATTTCAATAAACCTCAACGCATATAAAAAAAATTCACTTCAAAAATAAATTAAAATTGGTTTTAGTGCAAGTTCTTGTGAAAGCCCGCCAACTACTTAGAGCTACAAAATATACTATTTTAGTCAAATAAAAGGAACTTACGTCTATCATTTCGTATTTTCATTCATTGCCAATTTTCGCATTCGTAGTCTATTACCTACAGCCTGTCTGGCTGTCTATATTTTTCCTCTAGTCTAAAGTTTAATTCAAATACAAAAGTGATGATTTTTTATTGCAATATTAATAATTGAGAGCATTTTTTTAATTGAATTAACGGTTATCTAACAGGTTTTAGAAATCAATGAGAACACTAGGTAAGTATTATAATATTCCAAGAGTTTTTTTATCATCATTGTAATTTTCTATTTTGATTCAGAACTTGTAAATAAAAAAGGACGTGCGTAAGTAAAGATTGCATTGTATTTAAGGTGTGTCGACCTTACTAGGCCGCTAAAAAAAACTAAATAAATTTATATTTTATTTAGTTTTTCGCAAATATTAGACTAACTACACATTGTAGGTGTATGGGCATCATTTTTGCGAGCATAATATTTATGCATCCTCATGTTTTAATAGAAACTTTGCTTGCTTGCTGCATAAAATATTGGTAAGGACCAAATTCTTTGCAAATGCCGTCACACTTTAGTGTCCACCTCTTCTCTAATCAAAAATAAAATATTTATTGTTACTTTATCGAGTAAAAAAATACGCCAAATAATAGCTGCTTATTAAACCTAATCATTATAAATTAATTGATTTTCAAAATAATTAATAAACATTTTATTCATGAATATTCTTTTTTATCTTTATTAATGATCCCATAGAAAATTAACATGTCCCGACTCTGCTTTGTCGAGAATATATTGATTTTGTTTAATAAATAAGAACGCCTTAACTTATACAGTTTATTTGTATATAAAGTCTTAGGTTTTGCTAGGAAGCAGTTATAGTTTAATATGGATATCCTTCATAATTTAAAATTTAGCGGATATTTTATGTATGTCCCAAATATCCTTCCATTGTGCAACCTCCAGTTGTGCGACGACATAACACGGAATTTACGAAGCTAAGCCAGTAGATTCTTAAATTATTTTAATGGCAACACTGACTCCGAACTGTCAAGCAAAACTCCGATAGTGCCGCCATATTGTTTTACTTGACATCGAGCATCGTGTCGGTGGAAGCTCCGCGTAGCGTTAAAATTGTGTGACTTTGCTATGTAATTTTATTGATTTCTATCGAGATTTCTCTACTTGTGAATAATTACGTGCGAACTATAATAGTATATTGCTGAAATACACCAAAGTTGAATAGTGTTACTCGTTTAGTTTATTGAGTGTGAAACATTTTAGGTTAGGTCGTGAAGTATTTTGGCTCCATTGTGCGACAAGTGACACGAAAGTGTGCTACGTGTCACAACGGAAATTCGTAAAGGTGCGTGCACATCATTTTAATCATTTTATTTTCTATCTAGACTAATACATAGGGTGGAAAATAATGATTGTGAGTTTGTATTTTTATGGTCAGATTTACTTGAAACCGTCATACCTCTAGAAACATATATTTCATATTATAGTGATATTATTTATAACAAAACTGGATTTAATCGCGTTAAAAAAGGTGTTTATTTAATACCTCGACGTTTCGGACGTGATGTTACGTCCAGAATCTCGAAGGAATTTCCCGAGACCATGGACGTAACATCACGCACGAAACGTCGAGATAATTAAACAAACACTTTTTTGAACGCGATTAAGTCTCGTTTTGTTATAATAATGTGTGACAATCGTGCAAGTTTAAATGAATGTATTATTCTGGAATTGCAAAGTTAAACATTGTTTTGTTTTTTAGATGCCATTATCCTCGGCAGAAAGATGTCGGAAATATCACAAAAAACTGAAAGAAACAAATCCTGAAAAATTTGAACAAATGAAACGAAAGAATGCAGAGAGAACTAAAGCGAAGAAAAGAAAAATATCTGATATGAACGAAGATGAAAAAAAAGATATGAGACAAAAATGGAAGGATTACAAACGTAGAAAAATACAAAAAGAGAAAGATCCAGCGATAGAAAATGCTGAAAGTGCATCACTAGCGATAAAACCATCAGAAAGAGCACCACTAGTAGTAGAACAAGCAGAAAGGTTACGTCGTCGCTTCCGTAGCCAAGTCACGCGAGAAAACATGAAACTAAAAGAAAAAGTGAGAAATTTGAGCAGAAGAAATGACAGTTTGAGAAAGGCGTTATCAAGATCCAAAAACAAAGTATGTGCTCTTACGTTTGAGTTGGATGAAATTAAATCCAAGAATGCGGTAATACCCAGAAGTCGATCCAATTCAAAAGAAATCGAGCAAAATACAACTTCAATATCAACTCAGGACTCTAATGAACTCACTCCCCTAACTAAATCTAATAGTTTCGTTGAAGAGGAACTCAAAGAAATTTCAAAGGAGGCGAAAGAAAAAGTTAAACAGAAACTTCTACAGCACCATGTTCTTGAAGCATCACTGCAGGAAACATATAAAAACAGCAAAAAATACCAAGAAAGACATTTATTGAAAAATATAGTGGAAAGTGAAACAGCCAAGAAATATAACATGAAAAAGAACCTCACAAAATGTTTGGACTTAAAGAGTGATGTACGACGTTTTCATACAATGAAACAAAAGAAAGCAAAGACAATCGGAGAGTTGCAAAAATTCTTTAATAGAGATGACAACAGTCGTATGACTGCAGGGAAGAAAGAATATGTGACCTACAAAAAAATTCAAAAACAAAAAAGGTATTTGCTGAACACTCTGTCAAAACTGTATAAAAAATATAAAAGTGAAGGTGGAGGCGTATCTTTCACTACATTTAAACGTTACCGCCCATTTTATATTGTTTCGCCAAAAATAACAACCCGTAACACATGTGCTTGCGTAAAGCATGCTAACTTAGCTTTTAAAGCCGAAGCTTTGAAGAAATTGGGCCTAATAAAAACAACCGATCTGACTGACTTGGTTTCCGAGATTGTGTGTGATGTCAAATCAAAAAACTGCATGTACTTTGAGTGCGAAATATGTTCGGATAAGAAGCTTAGCTTTGATGTTACTGTAGATGACGGCCAACAGGTTTCATGGTTTGAGTGGAACACCAAAACTCACCAATATGATATTAATGATGAGCATAAAGTTACAAAGAGAATTTTCAAAGAAAAACGCACTGGCGTCTTAAGTACACTGACAAATTCAGTACAAGATGAACTTCAAAGATTTAAAGCTCATCATTTTAATATCTTCCACCAGTATAAAGAATATAAAAGAGCTATTGATAACGTACAAGACAACGAAGTTATTCTCCACTGTGATTTTTCGGAGAATTATATATGTAAGCTGGCCGAAGAAGTGCAGTCTATGCATTTTGGTGCGTCTAAGACACAAATCACCCTGCATACCGGCGTACTCTATGTTAATAATAAGAAACCCATAAGCTTTTGTACAGTCTCTCCGTCACTCAAGCACGGCCCTGAAGCTATATGGGGTCACCTAAAACCAGTCATGGATTTCATAAAGGAATCATTTCCCACAATCGATCGTATCCATTTCTGGTCTGATGGGCCTACGACACAGTACCGTCAAAAGAAAAACTTTTTCCTTTTTTGCGAAAAAACAAAGGAATTAGGATTCAACGAAGCTACATGGTCCTTTTTTGAAGCGTCGCATGGCAAAGGTGCCGCCGATGGGGTCGGTGGGGCAATAAAAAGAACTCTCGATGCAAGAGTTGCGTACGGCGAAGACATTGTCGATGCAAAGTCGGCGTTTGACTTTTTATCGAAAACAGAAACATCTGTCAAAGTTTTTTATGTTTCTGAACAAGACATAGAACAAATAATAATATCAAGCCCCGAAAAAATTTTAGCAGTACCATCCACCATGAAAATACATCAAGCCATAGTGACTGAAAGTACACATATTGTTAAATATAGACCTCTAAGCTGCTTTTGCATTCGAGGGAGTTGCGAATGCTTTGGCATAAAAACACATTGTCTAAAAAAACCGTTACAAAAAAATATCACCACCAGAAGACCGAGAATAAAGAGCCTTGACTCTTCCGACAGTACGGACACGGAGATCCAATATGCTGAAAGTGACATGTCTGATTGGAATGAGGCTGTAAATACTGATAGTACCGACTCGGAGGAGCAGGAAACACATAAAGAGAAAACAGAGAATATGGAGACTAGACCAGGAACTAAAACTAATCACAACCTAAGTACAGAAGTGGTGACAGAAAAACGAATCTCAAAAACGAATAAAGACTATAAAGGGAAAGAAGTAAAAATTTTGGCCGAAGTAAGAAATACACCTGAAAACTTAGCCTATTTTGACCTTCAGTCATATGGAAAATTAGCGCTTAGAGAAGTAAGTTTAAAGCAACGATTACACATCAAACGTAAAGAAGAAAAAGAAAACGTTGATGAACAAACAAACCCTATTCCATCCCCATCCGGAATTCAAACACTAAGGAAACAAGAACAAAGTGATGAGGACATAAAGATAATGTCAAGTGAAATAGAAGGCACGATTTTTATAAATGGAAAGCCTGAGTTTGAAGAGAAACAGGATGAAGCAAATTTAAAAGAAAAAAGTGATGAGGATTTACGGACTGTGTCTAGGGAAGTTGAATTAAGAAAAAAATATTTAATTAATGACATAGGAAAACCAAAGGAAAATGATGAAGCAGATGTAAATGTGAGAAATGTGAAAAAAACTGATAATGACTTAGAGACAGAGTCAAGTGAAATTGAAGGGAAGTATTTAATAAATGACATTGGAAAACCAAAGGAAAATGATGAAGAAGATGTAAGTG
The DNA here is from genome assembly GCA_963855885.1 of Coenonympha glycerion. Taxonomy (NCBI): domain Eukaryota; kingdom Metazoa; phylum Arthropoda; class Insecta; order Lepidoptera; family Nymphalidae; genus Coenonympha; species Coenonympha glycerion. The sequence goes on from OY979653.1 coordinate 8,557,440, forward strand.
AGGATGATCATTTAGAGGAAAGGTCAAGTAAAGTCGAAGGAAAGATTTTAATAAATGACACAGTTTTAGTTAGATACTACTTAAGAAAATCGTGGAAGTATTATGTAGGATTTGTTGACAAAATAGAAATTAAAGACGATGAAACTTTTTACACAGTCACATTCTTAAAGACTGTTAAAACACCCAAGTTAAAATTCATAAAGCCAAAAAAAACTGATCTCGATATTATTACTAATGATTCTATTGTTAAGAAAATAAGAATATCGCAACAATCAAACGATTTTTATTTGGTTGATAGCTTTGACCAAATTTATTTCTAAGTATTTTAGACATTATTCTGCATACGTATGATTTTGTTTATGAATATTTTTTTAAGTTGATCTCGATATCATTATTATTATAGTCAGAAAATAAGATTGTCTCAATAATTCGAAGAAAATTACTTAAATGAGAGCATCAATATTCTTCATTTTTTTTTTTAAAGAGTATCATTACATTTCGTTTTGAAACGTATTTAGTTTATTGCAGTTAATTGTGGAATATTTTTTGTTAGTTTTTGCAGCAGGCATGCAATCAGAAATCCTATGATGGTTGTGTTTATCACGTGATAAAGCAAAAAAAAGCTTTGTTTGTCACTTCCTGATTGAACTTCTCTTGCGGTCTTTACCACTTGATGAACGCAACCATAATATTCCTACTGATCTCAGCCCATGTCGGCAGTTTTTTGTTATTGTTTATAATTTGATAATCATTATTATTATTTGATTTTTGTAACAGTTTTTTTTCATAATTATCTAAATAATTTGTAGAGAATAACTTTGTTGACAGCATTGGCATTCTTGATTGTTTAAGTTTTAGTATCATTATTTCGTTTTGAAACCTATTTTTATTATATAATTTTTTTTAATATTTTTTTTTTGGCTCATCTTGCTCAGAATCGGTTATACAATTCGAACCATATAAGGAAAAAAAACCTAAAAAACGTGTCCGAACATTTCCACTCCAGTTTGTCACGTTTTTGTATGTAGGTTTTTTTATGTCTATGAACGTGACTTACAGGTAAAATTTATTTTCATACAATGGACACGTTTTTTCTTATATGAAGTTCGAATGTACAAACGATTCTGAGTAAGATAAGCCAAAAAATCCAATTTCGGAAAAAAAAGTTCACATGTACTTTTCTGTGCAATATTTTTTGTTAGTCTTTTCAGCAGGCCTACGATGGTTGCGTTTATCTCGTCAGCAAGACAAATAAAGCTTTGTTTGACACTACCTGATTGAACGAGACAGATGCTTTCTCTTGTCTTTATCACGTGATGAACGCAACCATTCCTACTGATCTCAGCACAGTATGTTTGTTGTTTTTTGTTACTGTTCATGATTTGATACCTACTCATTATTATTGTTTGATTTTGGAAGCACCTGTTTTTTTCTAAGTTATATGAATAATTTATCAGTTTAGTTTTTTTAGATGTGTAGCAGATTTCGAGAGATGTTTTGAAGGTTTTGGTTCTATCATGCTTGATATTAAAAAACACATGATTTAAAATTATTTTTATTTTGGCTGATGTACATCTTCAAACCTTGTACACGTACCTTTACAATTTTATTGTGCGACTTTTATTTCCGGTGTGACACATTCCAGTGTGATTTCCGTTGTAAAACAATGCAAAGAATTTGGTCCTTACCCATATATTTTTTAAGTTTCCTAGATTTCAAGCTATCGGGAACCAATATGAAGTAAATGAGCATTGTTGAGCAGATTTTTTATTAAAAAACATGTAATATGCATAAATGTTGTGCCCGCAAAACTCATTTCCATAAGCCTACGATGTATAATTGCAATTTTCGGGCCCGAATGGTACCTATCTCCCAGCATACAACCCTAAAAGGCTAAGACCTGTGCCTAAAACACCCATGTACAGACAAAGAATGCTAAAGTTAAAACCTAGATGATTAAAGTGTTTCTTATGTAAAATATTGCACATCAGAGGTTGTACAGTCCGACAAGACTCTCTTGGCACTTGAACGACATTGTCAGGAGGGCGTTGTTATAGAACAAAGGCAGCCAGAAAATAAAATCTCCTCAATTTTACTTCAATTTTAGTTTTATTTTAGTAAATATTAAGCAAAAACAACACAACATACAATAGCGGTATATCGACAGAGCGAACTATCAAACAGTATCACAAGATAGCGGCGTTAGTTCCGATTTTGGCCACGCGCCAAGATAGACTTGTCGCACTGTACAAGGCCGAAGTAAGGACAAGGCTGGTAAGGTCGTTTAGTTCTCACGTAGGTAGTTTTTTCACAGTTTCGTTTAAATATTTCGCGTTGCTTTGACCGAATGAGTTAGTTCGGTGTAAGGGGAACAAGGTGTTATCTTTTTATGGCATAAGTTGTTTGTGTCAGTAGGCCGCGTGTAAGTTGACCCCTACACAGAAAACTTTTTGGGGTGTCAACTGAGGGCGCAACGTGGGGAAATTCATGATAGGCGAGTCGCGAGAATCGAGATGTATCTGTACAGACGGCTGCCATTTTGGGTCAACTTAATTGCCATGATTCATGAACAGCGCACTATCATTCTTTACTGCTCGTAGTAATATAGACATATTTTTTTGTATTGACACAAAAAAAATATCTCTACATATATTCGCAGGTTTTCTAACAGTGGTTTAAACGAATCGACTTCTCAATCGATTAATAATAACAGATTCAAACCTACCCGCTAGTTACCACCCTACCAGCGAAGACGTGCCGCCAAGCGATTTACCGTTCCGGTGCGATGCTGTGTAGAAACCGTTGGGGGTGACTTTACCTACCCCTTCCAAGTTAGTACGCTAACATCTTCGGCTGCATCATCACTTATCATCAAGTGAGATCGCAGTCAAGTACTAACTTTTACGTATAGTGTAAAAAAAAACCTCGACTTCCACTTCCACGGCATCTGAGCCACAAAGTACTTACCTAGGAGATTGTTGACCCAGAGCCGCAGAAAACTTTGTTACTTTTTCGGCAATATTATGTCTGTACCTATATTATTACCTGTACCTACCTAACTCATTTGTATTATATTTATATTTTAAATACCTGGGTGACCAAGCTTCGCTCGATAGTTTAACCTCTGGCCAAAAGATGGCAGTAGGGGTCATATTTTTTTTGGTAAATTCGACATTTTCTAAAAATGAATCCTAGCAACATCGATTTATCGCCCCCAAAACCCCCTGTATACTAAATTTTAATGAAAATCGTTCGAGCCATTTCCGACATTCGGATTTTATAGAAATATATATATACATATATATATACAAGAATATTGACTGTTATTGCCAGAATAAAATAAAAAAAAAATAAAAAAACCTGGGTACTTATAATTATACATCGTGTATAACGATTCATTGTTTGTGATGGCTACAAAAACTACGAAGCACATATTAGTCATAAGTTAATGTACAGAGGTGCTTATAAGTACCTACCTAGTCTGTAAACAACCTTGAGTCAGACACATCTACGGTCTAATGCCTAGGCTAGGAATATAATATTGTAATAACCAGCGGACTCTGAAAACTTTGTTTTGCCATTTAAATTATTTCCACTTCGGGGCATACGCACTGTTCTCAAATATAGCGAGTACACACAATAATTTCTTAATATTTGATCAAATCGTCGAGTTTAGTTACATCTTACAAACACTGTGAGGTGAGAATTTTATATATTTCTTAGAAATTGTATGCAAAATAATCATATTTTTCTTTCTTAAAGAGCAAACAGGTGTGCCCGCGAAATAAAAAAAAAATAGTGGGTTTCCGCGATTTTTAAGCTGATAAGACGTAATAGGCTTATGGCAATCAAATTGCGATAATCCCAAGATCATCTTCACGTATTTATATATACCTATAAAAATCTCTGCTTGTCGAGTTAAAGAAATTAATCCGAGATTTGCGAGTTGCTCACTTAAAACTCTTTACTCGGACTAATTTCCTAGGATAGACATTTTTATGCAAAAATTTTGATATAAACATGTAAAGAAGTAACTGCCATTCTCGCAAAATGACTGCCATAAGCCTATTATGTGTAATTAGCGTACAAATTGCAAAAAAACACTAAAATTTTGAATTTCGCGGGCAGACCTGTTGATTTCGCCTTAATCTAATATATAAAATTCTCTCGCCAATCTTTGTTACCGAACTCCTCTGAAACGCCTCGACCGATTGTTATAAAAAATTTAGTGTAGGTATGATCACTAGGTCAGAGAGCAGGTTATCTATTTTTCATGCCCCTCAATGGCAAAGCAACGTTTACCTGATCAAATAGTAAATTTCTGGTGGGAGGCTTCGGCCGTGGCTCGTTACCACCCTTCCAGCAAAGACGTGCCGCCAAGCGATTTAGCGTTCCGGTGCGATGCTGTGTAGAAACCGCTGGGGTGACTTTACTTACCCCTTCCAAGTTAGTACGATAACATCTTCGGCTGCATCATCACTTACCATCAGGTGAGATCGCAGTCAAGTACGAACTTGTATAGAGTAAAAAAAAATTATCGTCTCTTAATTCGTTGTTATAAAAGACAGCACTGTACGTTTTTGGTTGACCTATGGCACCTATGGTCAATTGCTCATGTAACGGTTTTTGTGTTGTTTACACTGATTACTAACCTCAAGATATGGGCATCCGAACTATTTACATAAACCTTTTTCATACAAGCAAACAGCAGCGCCAACTGTCAAAATACTAAAGATGGCCGCTGACCGAACTACCGCGTGGCCTTATACTGTTGGTACTAATGACACCGATAAACATGGCGACATTTTTTCGCGCGGTTCGCCCTGTCTAGAGTATAGTATGTCATACTATATTTAGTTTTAGTACTAATGACAACGATAAACTGGCGACATTTTTTTGCGCGGTTCGCCCTGTCTAGAGTCTATTGTTAATTGTTGTTTATCAATTGAGACGACCGATAGCGACCGTTACAACTGTCGCCGCCTGGCGGTTAACAACCTAATCGGTAACCGACTAAATTCGATTTAATCTAGGGTCAAATGTTATGTTGATGTTTTTTAACTCTCTGTTTTTGTCGTCTGTACCTACAGACAACTCTTACTTGCGTAAATGCAAAAAACTCTTCTAAAGTAACTCTTCTATGGTATTCTGCGCCTATAGGATAATTTCGTCATAGGTATTTAATTTATTTTCAACACGTCAAAACTTAAATATATCTTAACTAATGGATAAAGTTTGAAGTAGTCAATATTAAGTACTTAAAACAAATTTTAGGAATGATTTATCAAGTTTATTTTATAAATAATTAATTAACAAAAAGATGACCTATTTCATAATACTTATTTCAATAATTTTAGCAAATATTAGATAATTTCAAATAAAAAAAAAACTACTCGTAGCTGACCATGCTGACGATATTTTGCAATATAAATTATTTCTCACTTTTTACACGACTGCCCAAAAAAGGAGTGTAATGTTTGTAGGGTTCATGTATGTGAGTTTCTTTATTCCACAATAACTTCTGACATATTATGGGGTATCGTTAAAATCCTTAATCATTTCAAGTAACGTAGGCTATATTTTTAACCGACTTCAAAAAAAGGAGGAGGTTCTCAATTCGTCGGAATCTTTATTTTGGAAAAAGTCGTTTTACCACAGGGCAGTCGTGTTTATTTATTTTTAAATTATTTACTGGTTTTAAATCATATACGATAATTTAATATATTAAATGCTAAAATAATATTAAATTTTGTAATTTTATTGAAAAATTTCTTACTCCATTCGGAAAATAAACGCAACTTCTAAAAATTCAGTAACCCGACCCCAATAGAGAGATCATGGACTGGCGGCAGATAGGTACTTACTTACAAGAGGAGGAACAGGACCGTGTGGGCTGGAAATCATTACAGGAGGCCTATGTCCAAAAGTGGACGTCCGTCGGCTGAAAAGAAACCAGTCAATCGAGTTTATACTGTAAATATAGGTACACAAAGACTATCCGCTTATGACTTTTGAATAATTTATTGTTTTTTTTCTGCTCAAACATTTATTCTAGAACTAGCTGTTGCCCGCGGCTCCGCCCGCGTGAATTACGATTTTTTTTACATACACCGTAGAATTCCTTGATTTTCGCGGGATTCTGTTGTGATGTTGTACAAAAACCTGTTCTTACTTCGCACGGGTTATCTTGTGGTGATTTTGAAAACTCCTTTTTTTAATAATAATATAAAGTTTCATTAGTACGTAGTTAAAAGATCGAAAGGACGATTTTAACTGTCGATATTTCGACCCAATGGCCCAGGTCGTGGTCACTACGTGACCACGACTTGTACCAATGTTTCGAAATATCGACAGTTAAAATCGTCCTTTACATTGTGATTTTTATTCTGAAACCACAAGTTGTACTGGTGGTAGAAATCTTCTTTCAGAGTTCGGCCGGGTAGGTACCACTGGGATAAAATACTATACTAACAATATTCCCCAGTCCAACATAAAAGTCTGTTAAAAAATCTTTGCTTCATCTCAATACAATCCCAAGTATCAGAATGGGCAATGGCTATATTACGTATAAAAAGATCTATGACGGTCAATCGGTTAGGACCAGTTAAGACCTGAGAGTTAAAAATATTTGTGAAACATTATTTTACTCTTTCCATGTTGCGGATGATAAAAAAAGACGTGGCACTCTGTATATTTATTTATATAATGTCCACAAAAGTGAAAACTTTAATCTGTTCATGTCTCAACAGTGCCATCTTAATATAAAATCAAGGAACAGTACATTACATGACAATTAATTATTATTAACAAAAATTCGATAGTACCTATCTCCAAGTTTTACATTCAAGTTCCACATAATTTGTAGAGATGGCGCGATACGGTATAACGTGGTGATAAATTCATGATTTTTGTTCACCCTAAAAGTGAAAAATCTTAAACCATACAAAATCTTCTGCTAAGCATATTTATTTACGGCTGTAAGGGTACTCCAGTCTGACTTGAGCCCTTACGTCCTAGCTCTAGGTGCTTGTCCATTCCGAGTTTCAAGTCACCTACTTGAACTCATCGATAAAGTTTCTGATGTCTATAATTTCTGAACTACAAAAGTGATGATGATAAAATTTATACGGAATAATCTTTAAAGAACCTCCTTTCTAACAAAAAAAGAATAAATGAAATCGGACTACGGGTTAATCCTATACCTTTAAACGAGCAATTCTTGTATATATGTATATTTCTATATAATCTGGATCTCGGAAACGGCTGCACCGATTTTCATGAAATTTAGTATACAAGGGGTTTTGGGGGCGATAAATCGATCTAGCTAGGATTCATTTTTTTTAAATGTCGTATTTACCAATAAAAAAAATGTTACTCTATTCCTGACATCTATTGGCAAAAAGTTAAACTATTACAGTAATTTTCTGCTGCCATCTATTGGTGAGTGGCTGTGATATTACCAAGCAAAGCTTGATCAACCAAGTATAATCATTTACTTCATATTTTTTCCCGATGGCTTGAAATCTGGGAAACTACATGACATCTATTAGCGAATAGTGAAACGAATTTTAATGACCGCGGCTGGCATTTCTTTTAACGAGAATAATATTATAATGCTAAAGGTAAAATATGACTTCTCCCGACATCTATTGGCGAGAAGTTATATTTTTTTTTTATGGAGTCAACGAACTGGGCGCGAAAATTCAAATTTTATTTAGTTTTCTGGTTTAGTGGGCTTATACATCCTAAGTTTATATAGTTTAGTACCTGGATGACCGAGCTTCGCTCGGTTTTTTTTTGTAAATTGTAATTTGGAGTAGAAACTATATTTAAATATGAATTACATAGGTACTAATGTAATGATGAAATATGAAAAAATATTTTTCGATCTTATCGACATAATAATAAAAAAAAATATGAACTCGTAAGTATGGTTAAGGGGAAATCAACGACTCTGCCCGCGAAATTCAAAATTTTCATTGTTTTTTTGCAATTTGTTCGCTAATTACGCATTTGTGAGAATGGCAGTAACGTCTTTGCATGATTATATCAAAATCTTTGCATAAAAATGTTCTAGGAAATTAGTCCGAGTATCGAGTTTTATGTGAGTAACTCGCAAATCTCGGACTAATTTCTTTAACTCGACACTTTCGAGCAGAGATTTTTATATAAATACGTAAAGAAGATATTGGGATTATCGCAATTTGACTGCCGTAAGCCTATTATGTCTTATTAGGTTAAAAATTGCGAAAAACCACAAAAAAATTGAATTTCGCGAGCACACCCGTGGTGTGCTCCTTAAATAAAAATCACGAGTGTGATTAGTTTAATATTCATATATTATACTAATACTTTATTTTTAGGGTTCCATACCAATTTGGTAAAAATGGAACCCTTATGGTGAGACTTTCTCCGTCCGTCCGTCCGTCCGTCCGTCCGTCCGTCCGTCCGTCCGTCTGTCACACTCGATTATTTCAGTAACTATCAAAGCTATCGACTTGAAATTTGGAATAGTTATAGGTAATAGTGACGCGACGTCATAACAATCGTAAAAATTTGAAAATTATTTTTATTTTTATATAAAAAGGGGGGAAAACCGGACCTTCGATTTTTCAAAATGAGATAACAATATTGAGTGGGGTATCATATGAAAGGGCGTTACTTGTGTAGTCTTCAACCGATTTTTATTTATTTTTATATCCGATAGTTTTTGATTTATTGAGCAAACTGTTGAAAAAAATACCGTTCCCCCCCCCCCCCCTTATCTCCGAAATTTACCAATCGAAAAATCTGAAATAATTATGATCAAAAGAAGTTAATGTATATTTTACAGGAAAAATAAAATCAACTCACTGACTAATATACTTTTTTTGATAATAACAATAATCCGCCAAAAACAAAGTTACGTTTGCGGTTTGCCAACAAAAGTTTTACATGTAAATTTTACTCGTAAATTCATGAATAAAAGTGATTCTTTCAATGTTTTACTTCTTTTATGGTATGGAACCCTCGGTGCGCGAGTCCGACTCGCACTTGGCCGGTTTTTTACATTACATCAACCAATTACGTAAGTTATTTTATTTCGAGTGTTTAAAATTATCGCTGCCAACGGGAATTGAACCCGTACCCCCTAGCTATCACAGCTGAGTGCCCTGCCAATTGTGCCATGGATTATCTTGCTCTGTGGATGGCACGATAATTTTGATATTGGGAAACTACGATTAAAAACCAATTTCAAAGGCCCATTATTTCGAATGGAGCTAGCTTTGAACGAGAGAATACCACCTTGCCCCTTTTAATGTTGTGCCCGCAAAACTCATTGCCATAAACTTACGATGTATAATTATTAGCCCACTATCATAGCTGGGCACCGTTAATCAAATACTTAACTTCGTTAATCGTTAATCCGTTACAAAATAAGTAAGCTTCGTTAAACGTTAAAGCGTTACTTTGCGGAAGAATTAACGCAAGTTAACGTTAATCGTTAATCCGTTAATATACCTACCTATGTAAAATTGCCTTTTTATATCGTTGCGTTACTGAATTAATAAAACCTGTTGAAGTTAGTTAAAAGTTAAACCGTTAATCAAAATGTTAACTTCGTAAATTAACGATTAACGGATTAACGAGTTAATGCCCAGCTATGCCCACTATTAGCAAAAACTAAATAAAATTTGAATTTTCGCGCCCAATTCGTTGACTCCATAAAAAAATTAGTATTAAGTACTTCTCGTCAATAGATGTCAGCAGAAAGAGTCATATTTATTGTGTCGTTAAAACAGTTGGATGCCTGTGCCATTATAATAGTATTGCTATTGGCCAATAGATGTCACGTTGTTTCCTAGTTTTCAATATATCGAGAAACAATATGAGGTAAATGAGTATTGTTGAGCAGAGTTTTGATTACAAATATGAGATGCATAAATGTTGTGTATAAACTATATAAACTTAGGATGTATAAGCCCACTAAACCAGAAAACTAAATAAAATTTGAATTTTCGCGCCCAGTTCGTTGACTCCATAAAAAAAAAATATAACTTCTCGCCAATAGATGTCGGGAGAAGTCATATTTTACCTTTAGCATTATAATATTATTCTCGTTAAAAGAAATGCCAGCCGCGGTCATTAAAATTCGTTTCACTATTCGCTAATAGATGTCATGTAGTTTCCCAGATTTCAAGCCATCGGGAAAAAATATGAAGTAAATGATTATACTTGGTTGATCAAGCTTTGCTTGGTAATATCACAGCCACTCACCAATAGATGGCAGCAGAAAATTACTGTAATAGTTTAACTTTTTGCCAATAGATGTCAGGAATAGAGTAACATTTTTTTTATTGGTAAATACGACATTTAAAAAAAATGAATCCTAGCTAGATCGATTTATCGCCCCCAAAACCCCTTGTATACTAAATTTCATGAAAATCGGTGCAGCCGTTTCCGAGATCCAGATTATATAGAAATATACATATATACAAGAATTGCTCGTTTAAAGGTATAGGATACACAACATTTATGCATCTCATATTTGTAATCAAAACTCTGCTCAACAATACTCATTTACCTCATATTGTTTCTCGATATATTGAAAACTAGGAAACAACGTGACATCTATTGGCCAATAGCAATACTATTATAATGGCACAGGCATCCAACTGTTTTAACGACACAATAAATATGACTCTTTCTGCTGACATCTATTGACGAGAAGTACTTAATACTAATTTTTTTATGGAGTCAACGAATTGGGCGCGAAAATTCAAATTTTATTTAGTTTTTGCTAATAGTGGGCATAGCTGGGCATTAACTCGTTAATCCGTTAATCGTTAATTTACGAAGTTAACATTTTGATTAACGGTTTAACTTTTAACTAACTTCAACAGGTTTTATTAATTCAGTAACGCAACGATATAAAAAGGCAATTTTACATAGGTAGGTATATTAACGGATTAACGATTAACGTTAACTTGCGTTAATTCTTCCGCAAAGTAACGCTTTAACGTTTAACGAAGCTTACTTATTTTGTAACGGATTAACGATTAACGAAGTTAAGTATTTGATTAACGGTGCCCAGCTATGATAGTGGGCTAATAATTATACATCGTAAGTTTATGGCAATGAGTTTTGCGGGCACAACATTAAAAGGGGCAAGGTGGTATTCTCTCGTTCAAAGCTAGCTCCATTCGAAATAATGGGCCTTTGAAATTGGTTTTTAATCGTAGTTTCCCAATATCAAAATTATCGTGCCATCCACAGAGCAAGATAATCCATGGCACAATTGGCAGGGCACTCAGCTGTGATAGCTAGGGGGTACGGGTTCAATTCCCGTTGGCAGCGATAATTTTAAACACTCGAAATAAAATAACTTACGTAATTGGTTGATGTAATGTAAAAAACCGGCCAAGTGCGAGTCGGACTCGCGCACCGAGGGTTCCATACCATAAAAGAAGTAAAACATTGAAAGAATCACTTTTATTCATGAATTTACGAGTAAAATTTACATGTAAAACTTTTGTTGGCAAACCGCAAACGTAACTTTGTTTTTGGCGGATTATTGTTATTATCAAAAAAAGTATATTAGTCAGTGAGTTGATTTTATTTTTCCTGTAAAATATACATTAACTTCTTTTGATCATAATTATTTCAGATTTTTCGATTGGTAAATTTCGGAGATAAGGGGGGGGGGGGGAACGGTATTTTTTTCAACAGTTTGCTCAATAAATCAAAAACTATCGGATATAAAAATAAATAAAAATCGGTTGAAGACTACACAAGTAACGCCCTTTCATATGATACCCCACTCAATATTGTTATCTCATTTTGAAAAATCGAAGGTCCGGTTTTCCCCCCTTTTTATATAAAAATAAAAATAATTTTCAAATTTTTACGATTGTTATGACGTCGCGTCACTATTACCTATAACTATTCCAAATTTCAAGTCGATAGCTTTGATAGTTACTGAAATAATCGAGTGTGACAGACGGACGGACGGACGGACGGACGGACGGACGGACGGACGGACGGAGAAAGTCTCACCATAAGGGTTCCATTTTTACCAAATTGGTATGGAACCCTAAAAATAAAGTATTAGTATAATATATGAATATTAAACTAATCACACTCGTGATTTTTATTTAAGGAGCACACCACGGGTGTGCTCGCGAAATTCAATTTTTTTGTGGTTTTTCGCAATTTTTAACCTAATAAGACATAATAGGCTTATGGCAGTCAAATTGCGATAATCCCAATATCTTCTTTACGTATTTATATAAAAATCTCTGCTCGAAAGTGTCGAGTTAAAGAAATTAGTCCGAGATTTGCGAGTTACTCACATAAAACTCGATACTCGGACTAATTTCCTAGAACATTTTTATGCAAAGATTTTGATATAATCATGCAAAGACGTTACTGCCATTCTCACAAATGCGTAATTAGCGAACAAATTGCAAAAAAACAATGAAAATTTTGAATTTCGCGGGCAGAGTCGTTGATTTCCCCTTAACCATACTTACGAGTTCATATTTTTTTTTATTATTATGTCGATAAGATCGAAAAATATTTTTTCATATTTCATCATTACATTAGTACCTATGTAATTCATATTTAAATATAGTTTCTACTCCAAATTACAATTTACAAAAAAAAACCGAGCGAAGCTCGGTCATCCAGGTACTTAATTATAAGTAAATACACATTTTGACTTTGATGCCGTCTTCCAGGGAAACCATGATGAATTTCGGGACAAAAAGTATCCTATGTCCTACCTCGGGGTATGAGCTATAATCATGTCAAGTTTCATTTAAATCCATCCAGCGGATTAGCCGTGATGCGCGGTCGTGAAACAGACAGACAGACAGACAGACAGACAGACAGACAGACAGACAGACAGACAAAAATGAAACAAATCACAGTTTTGGCTTCAGTATCGACTAAATAGTGTCCTCCAACAAAAATTTTCAAAATATCTTCAATGTACAGAATTCGACCCTTTACAGTTTTATTATAAGTATAGATGGAGTAGAAGTCTAGAAGTTGCAGCCGAAATCGCAGATGACAGAGTTGATGAAGAATCTGGCGAGCTGGTTGGCGCGGTAGAAGAACGTCTCTCGCTCGAATATGTTCAGGAATGTCTGGTCCGTGGACAGGAAGTTCGCCGTGCGGCGGTCTGCAATCAGAAAAAAGTTATAATTAAGTATACATGAGTTAAATACTAGCTACTTACCTAAATTTAAATCCTACGCGAAAGTTTGTAAGTATGGATAAATGGATGGATGGATTTTACTTACCTATTCTTTCACGCCGCAACTACTGAACCGATTTGGCTGAAATTTGGAACATAGGCTACTTTTTATCCCGGAAAAATCCATCGTTTCCACGGGATTAGTGAAAAACCGAAATTCACGCGGGCGTAACCGCGGGTAACAGCTAATAAAGATTATTTTGTTGCTTTACAAAACCACGATGTAAGTAGTTATAACAGCGCCATCTCTTAACAGTTTATAACTTGAAGACAAGTATTAGGTGTGAGTTGTGGCAGTAAAAGTTTGTAAGACAAAAATTAACATTCAAATAAGTACCATACCTACCAAAAAGATGGCGCTATAAAATTACTATACATACAATATTTGCCATACCTATATAATTGTTGTTACTTGTTATAGCAGAAATAGAAATATGTAGGTACCCACATAAACTTTGGAAGTTTCAACTGTCTCACTACCACATAAATATATTATTATTGTAGATAATGACTTAAACTGGAGGACTCAAGTAGATAATGTGTGCAATAAATTATATAAATTTTCGTATGCTCTCTATAAATTAAACAGAAGAGTAAATGAACAAACATTACGCATAGCGTACTTTGGGTATGTCGAAGCAACTCTTCGATATGGTGTAATGTTTTGGGGTAATTCGGTAGAGAGAGAAAAAGTTTTTAAGGCTCAAAAAAGATGCATCAGAGCTATACGAAACCTTCAGTGGACGGATACTTGCAAGCCCCATTTTAAAGAACTAAATATTCTCACTTTTCCGTCTCTCCACATATATGAAACTGCCGTGTTTGTACATAGTAACCTATCTTTATTTAATAATTTAAATAATAAGAGGTATCCACTGAGATTGCAAGTCAGACCATCCAAAACTGCAAAGATGCAGAAAAGCGTGGTTTGTCTGTCAATTATAATTTATAATCATTTGCCAAATAATATAAAGGAAATTAAAAATATAATGAGTTTTAAAAAATCCCTTAAGACATTCCTTATTAATAAAATATATTATTCCTTAAATGAATATTTTAATGACAAAAATAAAAACTAATATTTACTTTGACATGCTATGGGTATTGATTATATTATAAGTATTGACAATCGTTTTATAATTATTCGGGACATAATTCAGTGATAATGATTATTAGTATTATTATTCTATAATTTTTATGACGAGAAGGCGTCATTGGAAATTTTGATATGACCAATAAAATGTCGCTGCATGAGGATTATTTTATGTTGATTGTCTGGTTTGTGAGTAAATTATATTGCATGCCAAAAAAATAATTAAATTGTAACATTTGCATACCCGTATGTGGGTAAAAAACATTCGGTTTCCAATTGTGTACTCTTCCACCTATTTTGACCATGTTTTTGAGCAAATAAAGAATTACTTACTTACTTACTTACTAAAATTACAATAACATATGACAGTCCGACGAGGCTCTCTTGGCACTTGAATGAGGGCGCTGTTATAGAACAAAGGCATCCAGAAAATAAAATCTCAATTTTTCTTCAATCTTAGTTTCAAATAGTTGATAGTAAGCAAAAACAACCATACAATAGCGATATATACTATGACTATTGACTATAGTACCGATTTTGGCCACGCGCCATGATAGCCTTGTCGCTTTGCTTGTCGCACTGTATTCGGTGATATCACAGTTCAAGACACAGATCAGGGTATAACTTTTTTTTTCTGTGGTTCAAGAGACAATCTGGTACAATGTTAGTCTGGTAGCAGACCGACGGACGGACGGCGAAGTCTTAGTACCTACCCGTTCTTAATAGCCGTTTTACCCTTTGGGTTCGGAATCCTACAAAGTAAAAACACATGGATGGTGCATATAACTAAAAGCTACATAGTCACTAGATACACTATTACTAAAATCGGTTATTAAGTAACTCACTGTTGGGGTTGACGTGGTAAATCGGCAACGCTGTAACATCGGCGAAGGTGTGGGACTGGCAGAGGTCAAGCGGCCGCGTCCCCGTCGGTAGCAACGTGACAGTCAGTCGAATAAGAGCTGGAACATAATACAACCATACCATACATATATCAAGTGGTAGATGCTGGTACCACAAATAAATAAAATAAAAAATAAATAAAATAAAATAAAATAAGCCTTTATTTACTGAGGTTTTTACACGATCTGTATAAAGTAAGTTAAATAGATTCTCCTAAAAACTAAAACTTACGCATAATATTCAAATAGTGATAAATATTATGTTAGAGAGTCGGTAACCGTTTTCTTTGCCTCAGTGTGTCCTTCGACATAGGCCTCCTCCATTTCCTTCCAGAGTTTCCTGTCTCTGGCCAACCTTTGCCACGTAGTGCCTGCGATTGACTTGATGCCGTCTTCCCATCTAAGGAATTGTCGTCCTCTTTTTCGTTTTCCTTGTCTTGGGTACCATTCAGTGATATCATTCGTCCATTTTTGCATTTTGTTTCTAACTATGTGCCCAGCCCATCTCCATTTCTGTTCTTTTATTTTCTTTTTGACATCCGATATCTTAGTTTTTGCTCTAATAGTGGTTAGTCTTTGTCTGTCTCTCCTCTTGATATGTAAGATACTTCTTTCTAAACCATGTTGACATGTTTCAAGTTTTTCCATATTTTTCTTGGTCAGAGCCCATGTCTGACAACCATAGATCATGCATGGCAGTATACAGGTATCATGTAACTTCGTCTTGACTGTCATGGGGATGTCTTTGTTTTTCATAATCTCTTTCAGCGCCCAAAATCTTTTCCAAGTGTTACACACTCTCCTGTCAATTTCTTTGTTTGTTTGCTCTTTTGGTGAAATAATCTGACCTAGGTAGACGTATTCTTCTACATACCCTATTTCTAAGTTGTTAACATATATTGTTTCCTTCTTTGCATTAGTCATAATCTTTGTTTTTAAGGTGTTCATGGTAAGTCCTACCTTTTTACTCTCGAGATCTAGTTGTTGTAGCATTTTTTCTAATGTTTTTGCTTCCTGAGCAAAAATGACTAGGTCATCAGCGAATCTTGAATGGTTTAATTTGACGCCATTTATATTGATTCCCATTGATTCCCAATATAGGTTTTGGAAGATATTCTCTAGTACGGCAGCAAAAATTTTAGGCGATAATGGGTCACCTTGCCTAACGCCCTTCTTGATATTAAACCATTCTCCTGTACTTTCCAGACGTACCCTTGACATGCTGTTTTTGTAGATGTTTCTTATTATGTTTACATACTTTTCGTGCACGCCTTGTTTTTTGAGAGTATCCCAAATTGCTTGGTGTTTTATGGAATCAAATGCTTTATTATAATCAACGAATCCTAGATAATAATTAATGTTATATTCTTGACATTTCTCAAGTAGTTGCTTGACGACATGTATATGGTCTACCGTCGAGAAATTGCTGCGGAATCCAGCTTGTTCTCTAGGTTGATTTTCGTCAAGAACTAATGATATTCTCTTTAAAATAACTTTGGCGAATATTTTGTAAAGATTTGTCATAAGACTGATAGGTCTGTAGTTTTCGATTTGTTATTTGTCTCCTTTTTTGTGTAAGAGAATGATGGTTGATTGAGTCCATTGTACAGGTAAAGTTTCACTGTCTAAGATTAGGTTAAAAAGGTCAACTAGAACTTTTATAATGACTTCTACGGTACCTTGTAATATTTCATTTTTTATACCGTCTTCGCCAGGAGCTTTGTCCCTTTTTTGTGTTGTGATGGCATAACTTACTTCGCTCTCTAATATTTCAGGAACGGTTTCATCACTAATCGTTTCTAGGGATTCGATATTCAGAGGTTGGTTGGTGTCATTTTCATCCGAATATAAATCATGGTAGTATTTGGTTGCAATTTTCGGTGCCCCGGTAGGAGTAGTCGTACACGACGTCCTCGCGCAGGGAGCGGTGCTGCAGCACGGTGCGCGTCGACTCGAACTGCAGCGACGGACAGTCGTCGCCCAGCGCTGGGCGTAGGCCACTCACGGTAGGTGCCCCGGTAGGAGTAGTCGTACACGACGTCCTCGCGCAGGGAGCGGTGCTGCAGCACGGTGCGCGTCGACTCGAACTGCAGCGACGGACAGTCGTCGCCCAGCGCTGGGCGTAGGCCACTCACGGTAGGTGCCCCGGTAGGAGTAGTCGTACACGACGTCCTCGCGCAGGGAGCGGTGCTGCAGCACGGTGCGCGTCGACTCGAACTGCAGCGACGGACAGTCGTCGCCCAGCGCTGGGCGTAGGCCACTCACGGTAGGTGCCCCGGTAGGAGTAGTCGTACACGACGTCCTCGCGCAGGGAGCGGTGCTGCAGCACGGTGCGCGTCGACTCGAACTGCAGCGACGGACATTCGTCGCCCAGCGCTGGGCGCGGGCCACTCACGGTAGGTGCCCCGGTAGGAGTAGTCGTACACGACGTCCTCGCGCAGGGAGCGGTGCTGCAGCACGGTGCGCGTCGACTCGAACTGCAGCGACGGACAGTCGTCGCCCAGCGCTGGGCGCGGGCCACTCACGGTAGGTGCCCCGGTAGGAGTAGTCGTACACGACGTCCTCGCGCAGGGAGCGGTGCTGCAGCACGGTGCGCGTCGACTCGAACTGCAGCGACGGACAGTCGTCGCCCAGCGCTGGGCGCGGGCCACTCACGGTAGGTGCCCCGGTAGGAGTAGTCGTACACGACGTCCTCGCGCAGGGAGCGGTGGTGCAGCACGGTGCGCGTCGACTCGAACTGCAGCGACGGACAGTCGTCGCCCAGCGCTGGGCGTGGGCCACTCACGGTAGGTGCCCCGGTAGGAGTAGTCGTACACGACGTCCTCGCGCAGGGAGCGGTGGTGCAGCACGGTGCGCGTCGACTCGAACTGCAGCGACGGACAGTCGTCGCCCAGCGCTGGGCGGGGCCACTCACGGTAGGTGCCCCGGTAGGAGTAGTCGTACACGACGTCCTCGCGCAGGGAGCGGTGGTGCAGCACGGTGCGCGTCGACTCGAACTGCAGCGACGGACAGTCGTCGCCCAGCGCTGGGCGTGGGCCACTCACGGTAGGTGCCCCGGTAGGAGTAGTCGTACACGACGTCCTCGCGCAGGGAGCGGTGCTGCAGCACGGTGCGCGTCGACTCGAACTGCAGCGACGGACAGTCGTCGCCCAGCGCTGGGCGTGGGCCACTCACGGTAGGTGCCCCGGTAGGAGTAGTCGTACACGACGTCCTCGCGCAGGGAGCGGTGCTGCAGCACGGTGCGCGTCGACTCGAACTGCAGCGACGGACAGTCGTCGCCCAGCGCTGGGCGTGGGCCACTCACGGTAGGTGCCCCGGTAGGAGTAGTCGTACACGACGTCCTCGCGCAGGGAGCGGTGCTGCAGCACGGTGCGCGTCGACTCGAACTGCAGCGACGGACAGTCGTCGCCCAGCGCTGGGCGTGGGCCACTCACGGTAGGTGCCCCGGTAGGAGTAGTCGTACACGACGTCCTCGCGCAGGGAGCGGTGCTGCAGCACGGTGCGCGTCGACTCGAACTGCAGCGACGGACAGTCGTCGCCCAGCGCTGGGCGTGGGCCACTCACGGTAGGTGCCCCGGTAGGAGTAGTCGTACACGACGTCCTCGCGCAGGGAGCGGTGCTGCAGCACGGTGCGCGTCGACTCGAACTGCAGCGACGGACAGTCGTCGCCCAGCGCTGGGCGCGGGCCACTCACGGTAGGTGCCCCGGTAGGAGTAGTCGTACACGACGTCCTCGCGCAGGGAGCGGTGCTGCAGCACGGTGCGCGTCGACTCGAACTGCAGCGACGGACAGTCGTCGCCCAGCGCTGGGCGCGGGCCACTCACGGTAGGTGCCCCGGTAGGAGTAGTCGTACACGACGTCCTCGCGCAGGGAGCGGTGCTGCAGCACGGTGCGCGTCGACTCGAACTGCAGCGACGGACAGTCGTCGCCCAGCGCTGGGCGCGGGCCACTCACGGTAGGTGCCCCGGTAGGAGTAGTCGTACACGACGTCCTCGCGCAGGGAGCGGTGCTGCAGCACGGTGCGCGTCGACTCGAACTGCAGCGACGGACAGTCGTCGCCCAGCGCTGGGCGTGGGCCACTCACGGTAGGTGCCCCGGTAGGAGTAGTCGTACACGACGTCCTCGCGCAGGGAGCGGTGCTGCAGCACGGTGCGCGTCGACTCGAACTGCAGCGACGGACAGTCGTCGCCCAGCGCTGGGCGTGGGCCACTCACGGTAGGTGCCCCGGTAGGAGTAGTCGTACACGACGTCCTCGCGCAGGGAGCGGTGCTGCAGCACGGTGCGCGTCGACTCGAACTGCAGCGACGGACAGTCGTCGCCCAGCGCTGGGCGTGGGCCACTCACGGTAGGTGCCCCGGTAGGAGTAGTCGTACACGACGTCCTCGCGCAGGGAGCGGTGCTGCAGCACGGTGCGCGTCGACTCGAACTGCAGCGACGGACAGTCGTCGCCCAGCGCTGGGCGTGGGCCACTCACGGTAGGTGCCCCGGTAGGAGTAGTCGTACACGACGTCCTCGCGCAGGGAGCGGTGCTGCAGCACGGTGCGCGTCGACTCGAACTGCAGCGACGGACAGTCGTCGCCCAGCGCTGGGCGTGGGCCACTCACGGTAGGTGCCCCGGTAGGAGTAGTCGTACACGACGTCCTCGCGCAGGGAGCGGTGCTGCAGCACGGTGCGCGTCGACTCGAACTGCAGCGACGGACAGTCGTCGCCCAGCGCTGGGCGTGGGCCACTCACGGTAGGTGCCCCGGTAGGAGTAGTCGTACACGACGTCCTCGCGCAGGGAGCGGTGCTGCAGCACGGTGCGCGTCGACTCGAACTGCAGCGACGGACAGTCGTCGCCCAGCGCTGGGCGTGGGCCACTCACGGTAGGTGCCCCGGTAGGAGTAGTCGTACACGACGTCCTCGCGCAGGGAGCGGTGCTGCAGCACGGTGCGCGTCGACTCGAACTGCAGCGACGGACAGTCCAGCCCCAGCACCAGCGTGCGGCTCTGCATGTTGTAGCTGGACACAGGTTAATCTATAAGAGTCTGGCTCGTCAGCTTTCAACGCGCTTATGTCATTACTTTCAGTCCGAATTTAAAAATTATTTTTAAGCAGAGCTGTAGTGCCGCTATCTTAGATCTATCAAGAAACATTTCAGTTGAGATCTGTGGGCTGATCCTTCACTTTTTTAGGTACTACATACTCGTAAGTAACCCTCACTAGCTTATTAAGTAAGGAAACCGATTTCAAAGGCCCAAATAAACGCATCCTAAACGCTTTCGACGTACACCCTCACAAGAAATAAGAAGGAACCTACACCAACTTTGTCCTAAGACCTAAACTCATGCAGATTGGATGCAATAATGGTGAAATGAATGGTCTATGGCTCGATCTTTTTTCCTTTAATAATACCTTCTTGTTACACGACTACCCAAAAAAGGAGTGTAATGTTTTTAGGGTTCATGTATGTATGTATATTGTATGCGAGTTTCTTTATTCCACCACAACTTTTACATTTAGTAACATCTTAGGCTATATTTTTTTTGGAAAAAGTCGTATTAAGGTAAGTGAGGTGTAATTCGGTATACTAAGGCTACGACGACTTCAAAAATTAATATAAAAAAAACTAAACCTGATTTCTGTTTAAAAGTTTTTTTTAAAAGAACATTGGTCTTTTGCCAGCTAATACGTGCATGAATTAAGTGATTTTAGTTAGAATTTTCTTTTTAAATAATTTATTGGTAGACCTCTTTTTTCCTTCTTATTTCGTGATAAAATTTGGCTCAGCTTTTTAATTCGTGAATTCAGGGTTTTTATTTCGGGATAAACTTTTGTACAATAATTTTATGATATTATATTAAAACATTTTAAATAAAAATATAACAGGAGTTTAATACATTAATATAGCAATAAAGATATTCGATTTCTAAAGGAAAAACATGTTACATTAAGCTCAAATTCAGCTTTAAGTACAAACTGTTCCCTAATCATAACTGTTTTCCACGATATCGCTTGCATACCTTAGGAACAATAGATTTTTTCGAGATAAAAAGTAGCCAATATCCATCCAGGATAATGTAGCTCTCCATTAGTGAAAAAAATATCAAAATCGGTTCAGTAGATTTCAAAATAAAAAATAGTAAAAAATAACCCTTAAAAGTAAACAACTGTTCATTGTTAATACCTAATTATAAACTGCAGAGATTACTCAAATATCTCTTATATAATTGGAATCTCCAGAATTCAAGTACCAATTTCTTGAAAAAAAAATTGGAGTCCATGTTAAATCAAAAATCATTCAGTTTTGATTTAACATGGATACAAAGGATTTTGTTGCTATTATTTCAACATGAAACTTTCGCGTAAAAGTTTTAGTTTCAAATAACTTCCTTTATTATAAAAATAAACTAAAAATTTTGAAAAACTAAACCAACTTTAATAGTAAGTAATTTCAGCAACTTTGAAGTCTTCTAATCCTAACATCGGTTAGATTCAACCTAATTATCATAGCCTAGTAATAAGTATCTTTTTGTAGTTTAAATATTATTAAAAATTATTACAATAAATCCTTTTTTTTAATCCTCCAAGTGCCACTAACGTAATTGGCCACTAACGTAAGTAACGTAATCTCGATTCAATTAATTTAAGATAGATGATTTTTTGTACGGTATATCTCATTATATTCCATGTGGCTGAAACATAACAAAATAACTTTAATTTTTTCCTACTAATCACAAACCTTTACAAAGTAATGCCTGCAGGTATTTGATGGAAACAGTTACTTTTTTATTTTACAGAGAATTTTGATTTGAGTACCTAAGTGAGGTTTGTAATGAAACTTGAAATGTAGAACTTCATGTGTATTAACCTAAGACATATTTCATCACTAAAAATAATAAATTGAAATTAAATTCCTTATCACGAAATTAAAAGTAAGTGCTAAAATAAAAACATCTTATTTCGTGATACTTATTTTGGAAAAGTCCTGTACTTATGTTTGTAAATCATTCAAAAATCATTTAATGTAACTATTAAATATCCTGAATATAAAGATATTATATGAAAATAAATGAAGCAAAACGAACTATAAATAAAACCATGCTACTAGTACCTATGCGAGTTCACCATAAAAATTCAAATTTAGGTTTAGTTCAAACTCGTATTTTAAGAGTTTTATTAAAAAAATCATATACCGAATTTAGCTCATAAGAAAGTTCATTACTTTCAAATTATGATTTTGATTTTATATTTAAAATATCTTGATTAATAAATTAATACACTAGCTTTAAAAAAGAAACTTATAAATTCTTAATTCGGTAGTGATACGAAATACGCAACCTAAGAAAAATAAGATGCCGGCTATTTCGTGAGTCGATTAATTGAAATTTTAAGTGAATTTAGTACTTGTATTTATCTCTGTCTTATATTATATTAATTGTAAAGAAACACAAATTTACACTATAAAAAACTTAATTCAAATAGACTTACCTTTGTCTTTCTGTAAGCTTATAAAGTATGATGTTTAAGCTTACGGTAATTACAGGCACGCAGGTGTACTACAACGGTTTGCGGCCAACTTAGGTTTTAAAGAGTCGTATTGGTCTGAGCTTTTTTACAATAATTCTCATACTCGATTTTTTAAAGGGTAATATGATGAAGATTTAGAATTTACGTTTAATTTATTTATAACATGTCTTTATTGCTTATTTTTACGCCAGAAGCAAAAACTAACGAAATTACCAGACATACCGAATTACCCCTCACTTACTATACCACAGGGCAGTTGTGTTTTTTAATTTCTAAATTATTTACTTGTTATAAACCATACTCACTAGAACTCGGACACATAACACTTGTCGTGGTTGCGCACGATGAGCCCGTTGTCAACGTACGTGGCGTTGAAGAAGGGCGCGTCGAAGCGGAACCAGTCGATGCTGTACTCCGCGGGCACGGCGCCGCTCACGCGCGCGTTGCACGTCGACAGGCGAGCGAGGTTCGTTCGGATGCACTCGATGGATTTGCACGGACGGACGATGCTGGATGGCACTGGAAAGGTATATAGATTGTAGCGGTCTTCGATAGCGGTCTTCGATAGCTAACGACAGATGGCGTCACCAGTGCTATAGCACACGCTGACAGAGCATTCGACGAGCGTTCTATAAATACAACTTCTGACGTCACACGCTCGGATCACAAGCGGTCCCCAGGCACAACACCTGCCTGGAGGGAAATTTCCCTATTGCCCTCTGCACTGCCAAATAGATCACTGATCTCCCCTAGATTGTCTAATAAAAAAGTATTCATCGTTGATTAAAAAAGTACTTATTCATCATTGATGTGCCCCTAGATTGTCTAATAAAAAGTATTCATCATCACCTCAGCTCAACCCCTTTTTATGTCCCACTGCTGGGAACGGGTCTCCTCTCAGACTGAGAGGAGTTTGGCCATAGCCCACCACGCTGGCCAAGTGCGGGTTGGCGGGCTTCACACACCTTCGAGAACATTTTTGTGAACTCTCAGGCATGCAGGTTTCCTCACGATGTTTTCCTTCACCGTTAAGCAAGTGATATTTAGTTTCCTAAAACGCACATAACTCGGAAAAGTCAGAGGTGCGTGCCCAGGATTCGAACCCGCGACCTCCTTATGAGAGGCAGAGGTCAGAACCACTGAGCTATCACTGCTCTAAAAGCAGCTGCAAAAAGTATTCATCGTTATCGTCTACTAATTCTACCCGCCGATTGGGTTCCTGGTTTGTGTCAGCCAATTATATTACGGTAACGATGAATATCTCCCTTGTATCTCTGGATTAATCTCTCTCTCTATCAGAAGTATAAATAAGTTAAGTAGGTAGGTACTTACCAGCATTACAAGCCGCTATTGCCAAAAACAGAGCGCAGATTATATTCAGCATGACTCTTCTTTACCCTGTCACCGAATATCTAAGACTGACCGAAAATAACTCAAAATTTTAGACAAACTGCCTTTTTAACAATATAATTAAAATCATTTGTCTCCATCGATTGAATAGAAAATCATTGATTATTTGGACAACTGTGTGGTATGAATTCCTAATAATTATAACTTTTGTATCGTTTTAAGTATTTGACGTAAACGAAATTATGTACACTATTGTTTATTTTCTGAAGGTTCAATTAAACGCAAAAATAATTAAGTATGGTATTGTGACATCATTTGTGAAGTAAATAAATAATTAAAATACATTTACTTAATTTTATATAAAAGCATTAATTTAAAACAAATTCGTATTTCTTTTTGAAGAGGCAGGGTAAATATTCAGTTGAGGGGGCTCCCATACAACAAACGTAATTTTTTTGCCTGTGTTTGCTCAATATTAATAACCGTAAAAAGTAGACGCTTCAATTGCTCACAGAATATATAATTATATATTTACTGTAGAAATAAACAGTAAATATAAAATAGAAAAATAATGGGGGGGCTTGATAGTACGGAACCCTCAGTGCGCGAGCCCGACTTGCACTTGACCATTTTTTTTAAATAGACTAATCAGGGTTCGAAATAAGGGTTACCTAAATAAAAATAAAATAAAACACAAAATTGGCTTAAAAATCATTTTAATAACTATTGTACATTAATAATATTCATAATATTAATAGTTTTTAAATAGTTACGGGTATCGACAGCGAACACACACGCACCAAGCGTTACACGCGCGTACACGACACACCGGCGACTAAAATGTCGTGCGACAACTATGTCGCAAGTTTTAACCAGCCATGATTGTTTTTCTGCACCACTGGGATTTTGTGATAAGTAGTTTCTATGTTTTGCCGTAATAAAATATTGGTATTCGTTTGCAGTCTCCATCTCGCTATTGCTATGTATTTAAAAATGAGATTATGTTCTCCTCTATCAAAATTATAATCCTTAATGTGACAGGCCATAAGCGTGTCCGTTGGAGATTTTGTATAAACATTATGGTCATACTGTATCTACGAGTATTACAAGAAAGTCGGAGTAACTTGTATAATCAGAGATGTACAGTAACTTATAATCAGAGATGTACCTACAGTAACTTATAACCAGAGATATGCAAAATGTGATCATGATTATTAATAGGCAAAAATAACAAAAAATATGATCGTGTTTAACAATTAATAGTTTAATCGTTATAATCATTGGTAACATAATGATAATATTGCTTTTTTTCATAAGATCATTATAATGTTACGACAAAATGTATCCGGGAATGCGACCGCCGTCACAACAAAAAGTCGCCGGTGTGCCTTTACGCTTATAAATGCAAGAGTTTAAAGCCGTACGCCCACCGGCCGCTATACGAGACACAGAAAGCAGAGATACTCGTATAATATAATTAAAGTTAGACAATGACTAAGCAAGTACTAATTCTAAACTAGATTAAGGAATAAATGGAAACAATTTCGCAATGCATCGCGCAACGCGGCCGGTTGACGTTTAGCTTTATATCATAACGGATTGTATAATTGACTGTATACATGTTCGAAGATATAATTCAGATAATATACATTTGAAACTATTTACATGATTTTTGATGACGACGAAGATATTTGGAGTAAAATTCCATGAGAAATAATAGCGTAATAATCATAAAACTAAAAGATATTGTGTTATTGTTGAAAACATAGTTTAACATTTCAATTTCACAATAAACCAACGCATCTCATACTGAAACGTTTCTATGAATCTTCAAGGACAATTAGATTAAAGAGTTGCTTTAATAATAATAGAAGACAAAACACAAATTTTTGTGTGTATAACATGTTGACATTTTACAACACATCAATTATACAACCCGTCATATAAAGCGTTTTTATACATCACATGTCTTAGTGTATAAATAACAAATTATACATGATTTTTAAAAACAAAATTATACAAACCGATCTTTTGGTAACTCTCAATTTAATACGAATAGTACTGAGACGAGTTATTTTTTGACTTTTTTTGGTAATGTACTGTTACACAACTTTTTTTCTGCATAAATGGTTAAACGCATTTTTAGCATACATTTCCACTTTGGTTACAATTTGTGTGCGCCAGAATACTTCGTATAAAAAAACCTGTAACTAAAATCTAATTATACTTTACAATAACTGTCATAATATTATAGTATTATTCATAGTATAATATTAACTTTTAACTGTTATTTTCAAACTACGACATGTTATGTATAACATTAAATGTGGTAAGATTTCAATATGTTATAATAATTATTTAAATAATATTTCATAAAATAAAACAAAATATAATACATACTTTGGCTTTTACGAAGACGAATTTTAAGCTATCGTATTATTTTTATTACATGATAATTTCCACAATCTGTAATGAAACTAAATTTCTCAGATTAGAAGTAAAAAAATAAATATCGAGTTTTAGACACCTGCAGGTCGATCGGCTAAGAAATATTTCTATCATTGACGAACATTACTCATGTCAAACCATGGTTTTGGCTTCACGTAAGATTGTGACAGTTCCTAAAGAACCAATGCAGACAAAATACGAATTTGCATTGATGCAGTACTCTATCGATATACAAAAATTGGTTTCACGTAAGACTTTTGAAGTTTCATATCGCATATGGACCTTAACAAAAGTCACGTCAAACTGGGTTTTCATTGATACATAGCGGGAGGTGTTATTTAGCGTTGACATAAGGTGTATAGCTTCAATTAATTAACTAATTTGGCAATTAAAGAAATTGAAAAACAAAGGTAAATGTAATAATATCTTCTTGCGTAACCTAGCTTTAATATAACGACGGTATTGACTCTTTCTTTCAAAGTTTTGGGGTTAAATTCTTACCTTAAGGTAGGGTTTATTTAAATATTAAAATAGTGTGTTTTTGAGGATTCACACTCGCAGTTAGCACTATAATTGTTGTAATTACAGAAGTTTTTTTCTCTGTATATGTGTAAAAGGAACTTATATAAATTATTATTACTAATATGTTTCGGGCCTACCAGCCCGCGAAATTCAAATTTTATTTAGTTTTTCGCAATTTATTAGACTACACATTGAAGGTTTTTGGCAATTTATTTTGCGAGCATAATATTTAATACACTTTGCTCGAAAATTCCCACTGACCTCATATTGTTTCCCGAAATTTTGAATTACCTACTATCGGGAACCAATATGAAGTAAATGAGTATTGTCGAGCACTTTTTATTAAAACATGTAGATGCATAAATGATGTGCCCGCAAAACTCATTAACATAAGCCTACGATGTATAATTAGCCCACTATTAGGGAAAAACTAAATAAAATTTGAATTTTCGCGCCCGGATAGTGATGATGACATTACACATATCGCGATTTAGCCCCCCAAAGTAAGCGAAAGCTTGTTTTATGGGTGCTAAATAATTAAAATACCCAGACATTAGAATTTAGAATACATTTATTCAAATATTTTCATGGCCCAAAAGCTCAACGCTCGGAGCCAAGATAATAACCATAGATTGTCGTAGAACGGGGCAGAGACAAGTATTACGGCTTATTTCAATAGGTAACGCAGTCAGATTTAGGAGGCTACTATGTCCATATAAATCGTTAGGTTACCATGGATATTTAAATTAGTTGGATTATATGTAGATAGATCCCAACACTATGTCGATTGTCACCTATAGTTACAGTGTTAAAAAAGCTTACGTGATACCGGTTGTATGTGACTATCGCAATCATAGTTCTAATGGATATGAGATACTGACAAAAGTTAGCCGATCGACCTGCAGTTTACAAATGAATTGACACCATTATTAACTAAGTATAAATGAGATAGTTAAAACCGTCACATTGTGATGTAAAGTAAAAAAAAACTTCAATCTCCATACTCAAATATAAAAAAACTGCAATCTCCATACTTAAATATAAAAAAAAACTTCAATCTCCATACTCATATATAAAAAATGAGATTCCCACCATATTGAAATCGAACCACAGAATCAAAACATAAAATACATAAACAAGATTTTTTTTTTATAAAAAATGTTTAGATAAAAAAAGAACTAGTCACTAATATTATTAAAGCGTTAAATAGTAATAATAAAAAAAGAAAAAGAAACTCTACTCGGTAAGTGATTTGTTTTTTTTTTTGTTAAAATATTGTAGATACAACGGTCATTGTAGTTTATTAATATCATAATATTATTTTTTGTGGAGAATAAGGTTTTGTCAATATTTCCCCAGATGTGAAAACTATAATTTTGTGTATAGCATTCAGTTATATAATATTGAAAAGCAGTAAAAAAAACTTGAAAAGACATTATAAACTGTTCGGAAAACATAACTGAATGTATACAACAAATTATACATCAGAACATGTTATGTAAAACCAAAGAATTAATACCTACATAATACTTTAAAACATTTAACGTAATTTCCTTGCAACCAAGTCAACTATTTAATCACATACAACGTACCAACAGACTTTTACATACATACAAATGTTTTGTTTTTTTACTTTTAACTAATACAGGCAGTAATTTTTAATTTGCCTCCATGATCAATATTTTTATATAATGCGCTTTCCATAAAGGTTCTCCAAAAACCATACCGAACGAAAATTTAAGTTTTTTTTTCTTTTTTTTTTAATAATACACATACTACTTGTATTAGTCATAAATATAATTTACATGAACAAAAACCACAGCGTCTCAAAAACAGTGAGATATTTTATCTCCGTTTTTACACATTCCCAATATCACAATATGTGCCACGAAAGTTAGAATAGTGGTATTTTACCATTGATCAAACATATAAAGGACACTTAGTGACGTCACGCATGTATTTTTAGGCTCCGCCCTGAATCACCCTTTTTAATTTGTCAAATCTGTAAAATGGCGCCAATGTAAGCGACAACATTATGTGCTGTCAGCGGTACTGTTTTGGGTGGTAACGACGCCATATTTAAGAAATTTTGGGCTTCAACATACGTCACATATTTCTCGTCCTCTTAGCGTAGCGTACTTTATCATTGGTTTGGTTTTTATTTGTCGCAATACGAGACGACATATTTATCGTCTGATAATCAAGTCAACCAAATTATTGAAGTTTAGCTTTCGTGACACGAACGTGTGATAAAAAAAAACCGTTTGAATGCATGAATTAAAATGTTTCATATTTTAAATATAATATGTAATACATTACAAAAAGGAAATTGGAGAACAAACATTTTTAATTTTTTTTCAACCAACTTTTGGTTAGGAATCACATGGTATGTTACATCGCAAAGCTTCGTGCGAATGGATATACATATAAAAATGTAGTAATTAGTATAATTTATATAATATATATTACACGACACTACGTACAAACATACAATTGCACCGACACGGAAACGAACTTCTTGTATAGTCCATTCGCTTAGAATTTTGTCCTTTGAGAACACCGACGACATCAAACGACGCCGACCGTGCGCATTTACTTGTAACGACAAATTCTAAGCGAATAGACTATATTCAAATGTGAAAATATTATCATGCGATCATTGTCCTAAGATTATTAGTGATTGTTCATAATTATTATTAATTATATCTCATTTTTAAATGCATTTTGGGAACCGACAAAACTATTTTTTTTTGGTTTTTCTTAGTTATACAATGTTAACTATTGCTGTAATTATACATATTTTAATACCCTACCCCTTAACATAACTTACCCCTTCCAAGTTAGTACGCTAACATCTTCAACTGCATCATCACTTACCATCAGGTGAGATCGCAGTCAAGTACTACTAACTTGTATAGCGTAAAAAAAAAATTATTTTATTTGTAATCATCTTATTATTGATTGTATAATTAACAATAACCGAACTCAATTTTATTTAACTCTCTGAGTAAAATCAAGAATATTATTTAGTGTTGATTTTGATAGAATTGTATGTACATTTAGAACAAATACTTTTATATACAGGGTATTTGGTATTTTTATATGAACCTGTATAATATATCTGTTTTGGAAGATATACAAACAAAACTAGGAGTCTAGTATGTCACAACTGAAAAGACAACAATCGCAACATTTTATTAATCTCAAACCCCATCGTGAAATCTGCGTTTTTCCAGTAAAATATCAGCTGCTGAACCGATTTCCATGGAACCGTGCCACTTAACTAGTTCCTATCATATCATACATCGCGGCGCAATCAACATCAAATATGGCATGGCACCAACACTCTCCCACATCATCGAAAGTTAAAAAGTATAAATCAACAGGTTACAGGCCAAGTCTCTTGAGCTCTGTTAGAGTGAGATGCAACTATAACCACGGAAAACATAATAGTACCTAACGGTACAGAAGGTTCACTTCGCAAGATGGTTTAAAGAAATCTCTACTGACACAAAAAGTGCAATAGCGCCCCGCCTCCGTAAACAACACGCAACAAACGCAAAGTTGTGGTCTCTTTCTATCGCGTAATTTTATCTCATTCGACGTACTAAGGTTGCCACGCATCAGGCGCACGCAGAGCGTCAAATAGACCATACAAGAACTAACTCGAGCAAAGTAGTGGCGCGCGGCGGCCGTTTGAAATTAGTCCGCCGAGACGGCTACCTGTACTTTTTTTCGATCACGTGATAAGTGGACCTGGCCTGCTATAACTTACTATTTGTATCTATAATTGCGTCTCTTTCGAACAGAGACCAAGATTATTTGCACCAACTCTACATGTAAACATCTTAAATAATGCTGATCGCACATTACGAAACAAGCCTACTATTTTCAAACAAAATGGAAACTCGACTGGCAATGTATGTAATGTGCGATAAACGATATTTGTTACAAACTTGTCTTTTGTACGTTTTATTGACATTAAAGCGTTGTTTCTTAATTAACTCTAACCACTGATCTCTATTCTATGTATCGTTGACTGTGAACTTAAAAATTAAGACACTTGATTATCGCAATTTTAGCGCTGATTGCTGCGTAACCTGGCGTGAGCGTCCTTGGAACTAAAATAAAATGAAATTCAAAATGGCGGTCACTAGCAACAAATGTCAATTTAGTACCGTGGACGTTCGAGGGTGGCGCTTCAAATCGGCACAAAAAAAGAACTGTCAGCTGCAAAGAATGATTAATCCATAGAATAGAGATCAGTGACTCTAACACACTTAAATGTTACTCTCAAGCTACGTTTAATAATGATAGACAGATTAGATAGATACTTTTTCAAATTATACATCGACTGTTTTTTCCCCCATATTTCCCAAAATATGTATAATTTTTTGCTGTTTAGTGGCGTCTTTAGTTTTAAGTAAATTACAATTTAGTAATTATTACATCTACATTCATTAGTTTCATTCCAAAGCACAACTTCATATCTACGCACTTAGCATAACAACGATCAATTTCAGCAGTAATAAGCCACAGTCGCATGATAGTGAAAAATATTTATAATACTGTACATTAATTATTATTTTACCGAATCCATTAATTTTTACATCGAAATTTAATTTAACTTTTATCTCGATACCTACTAAATTCAAAACTTCAATGATATTCTGTAACTTTATAGTTTTTAATGTATTAAAAGAACCACGTATTTTATAATAAAGGAAATAAGCGTATATCAAGCTTATCAACTGATACAATTAATATGAGATAAAAGATTTATACGCCATTTAATTTTAATGAACATTAATTAATTATTAATACATATAATAAATCTGTAGAGGTCGAATTTCTGTACAAATAAAAAAAATGCTAAAAACGGAGTCAGGGGGATGTAAGAAGTGAAATAGAACTAATTTAAATTTTTTTCAAATTTTTTGTTTCTCTGTTTGTCTGTTTGTCTGTTTGTCTGTCTGTTTGTACGGGCTAATCTTTGGAACGGCTGGACCGATTCCAATGAAATTTTGTGTGGTGGTAGCTTATGTCCCTGGTCAACATATAGGATACTTTTCATCCCGGTAAAATAAAGAGTTCCCGTGGGATAGTTAAAAAACTGCAATTAATTTAACAGCTTTGTAAACAACAACTAATGAACTTAATTTAGTAAAATTTGTTATGCTGATACCTTATGTTGCCTCTTTAACAAAATATATATAGTAAAAACTTATTAATCCAATCGAGTTCCCGCGGGAAAGAAAACATTACAAAAACAGTTAGCAGGCGTCTTTCAAGTAACGGATTTATTTAATTTTTTTATGATCCTACTTTATATATATGCCCGGTCAACATTTAAGATACTTTTCATCCTGAAAAATTTGAGAGCACCCGTGGGATGTTTAAAAAAACCTATAGCTACTTATTTACGTAGCACAATCAAAACGGGGTCGAAATATCGACAGTTTAAATCGTCCTTTTGATTTGCAACTAGGTATAACTTTACAAGATAACCCGTACGTAGCAGGAACGAGTTGCTACGTACACAGCAGCGCATCAGAATGCTTAATTACAATATCTGGGCGTTGGTATCATCTCAGAATAAGATAAGTTTGGTTAGTATAGATATTACAATCCACGATGACACGCCCCACTCTGTCTTACTCCATGCGAATTGAGTAACATAAGCGATTTCGACAGAGTGTATAAGTAGAGGAAGACCAAAGAAGATATAGGTAAATTGCGTGAAAGAAGATAGCACGTTGACAGGAGAGATTGGAAGAAGACTCCTTAACGGGTCCATCAAACCCAGGGACCACTCATTTATCTTGGGAAAAATTAAGAAATTCCACGGGAAACATTTTTGTAAAAAAAACGAACTGCACGCGGGCGGAGCCGCGGGCAACAGCTAGTTTATCATATTTTTGGAAAAAAAATTATCAGTGGCTGGCAAAATTAACAAGATTCTATAATACAAAAGTAACATAGGAAGTTTTGATATATATAATTAGATATTTAAGAAATCACTGAAATTTCGAATAAAATCTCTCAATCAATCCCATCCAAGACGATTCTCATTTATATAAAATCGAATTTCTACAATCTCTACGACCTACCTAGCATATCACGAACGAAAATTAATTTCGAGAAAAATTCCTACCTTCTATCTAGCATTTCTCGAAATCCAAATTTCAGGAACAATCCTACGTTCTATTTTATTAATTTGTCGTATCATTCAAAGTCTTTAACTATCATGTACCATTTATACATTTTTAAAAGTAATATAACGGTCTTCAGTTACAATTGTTTATACATGAGTAAATTTGGATGAATAATGTACAGTCCGTCAAAAAGTCTTGAAATGAATTCACAGATACAATAATTATTATTATTCCCTGACTTATGTGACTGATCAAACATATCAAACAGATCAAAAAAGTGTGATCAAACAGAATATTCAAAACAAACATACAATTTTTGGTTATTTAAGTATCCATGAAAAATACACTTTATTCTGATTTTTTTTTATATTTTTTTTTTCTATTCCTTTTTGTTTCATTAATTTTTTGACACATAATCACTTGTATAATTTATATAACGGATTGTATAATTCGTAATTCCATAATTTTATATCTATAAACATTTTCTATTTAAAACGTTTCGTGTTTAAAATTTCGATTCCTGTAAAAAGACCGTTATTTTACAATTAAAAAAAAATATTTGCGCAATAAAAGTCGTAACATATCAAATGTACAGTCAGAGAAGAGATCCTGGTAAGTTCCTGTCACATTGTCCTTGTATGTACCACTACCTATGTTTATAAAATCTATGGTTTGTGAGTATATTATAATTGAGATTTAACCTAGTTTATAGAAAAATCGCTACGGAGTGTACATTTCCCCCCAGACTGTACACTTTGAAACATTTTTTGCATTATTCCTACTATAATTTTAATCATATAGAATGCGCCGATTCAGTCTACACATTCCAAAATGGAGTTCAACCGTAAACTGCTATATCGGTTGATGTGCTGACTGTGACCAGAGAAAACCTTATGTAATTATAATATTTTGTATATAACTTGAGAAACGCACTACCTATACAAGGAAACATGAATTATACAATTCGACATGTTTATATATTATACAATATTTATAAAAAAAAACTCCATTTTGGAATGTATATTTGACTGGCACACGCTACAAGCACGCAGAACTTAAAAAGATGAGACACTAAGCACACGTCATATGCCGACATCACGGTCCTGTATCCGTCTGTATTCTATCTCGCTCAGCCGCCACCGTTTCGTCCAGGTGATCCTAGTTTTGAAATCTTTCCGTATCCCTTGTCTACATCAAAAAATACTCAGTGCAAAATTGCAGCTTCCTAGGAGGAGCTGGGCGATAAAGTCAGTGAAGTTTTCTTTCTATATATCACAGGAAATGTATATTCAGGAATTCTCATTTTTCTGATATTTCCGACCGACTTTAGGATTTCTATAGATTTCCTAGGAATTGTGTTTATTAATTGATGTTAAAATTCTGATTTCACACATTTCCTTAATAAGCCAGGAATTCTATACATTTTCTAGGTATTTTATACAATTCCTGGTTTTAACACATTTCCGGTAAAATATATTCCTATTATGTTAGCGCAAGATGCTACGTTTGCGTGAAATACAATTAAATACTTCAGAGTTTTCCGTAACTGACAAACAAATCGATAATGTATCACGCATACAAAGCGCTGGGCGTTGAGACGATCAACTAAGCAAAAATCATAAATTATACACTTCATTATGTAATTATACAACACAATTGTTTGTGTTAATTTAATTAATAATTGCAGGCGATTAATTAACAATGCAGCTGTACTTAATATCAATTTCTATTTTAAATATACTGCAAGTTTAATAGTTGGAGATCGCAATTTTTTAACTCTGAATGTGAACTCAAGTTCATTTCCTAAATATCTTTTTGTGGCAGTGTTTTAAACACTAGGATTTTGTTCCTATTAATTATTTATTAATACGTATCAGAATTATCACTTCCGACCGGATTCGATCCCGCGCGTCATATCTGTACGTACAAATAACATTTACATACAGAGGTGTTATTTTTTGTTCAAATTAAAAAAAATAAGTCAAAGGAATGACAAAGAAGTCGAACGACGAAAGTCGCCATTTTATATCTATGTCGGTAATTTTGATGTTGATGTCGATGTCGGTCGGTCTGTCGGACTCTGCATGTAGCACGACCATTTGTTTATATCACGCAACCTTTTTTTAGCACAGCTATTTATTATATTGATATAAAAATGCCTTATAAAGAAAAAAATCAATACATAATTTTTTAGATAAATCTGAAGAAACTTAAAATACTATGATGTTTTGATTTACAGCACACTATTACTTGATGTATACAGTATATAATAAGTAAAACGAAAACTTAAAAAAAAAACACGAATTGGAGAATTATGAAGAAGTCGAACGACGAATGCCGAAGTGCTTCGTCAGTGTCGGCGATGTTGATGTCGGTGTCGGCGATGTTGATGTTGATGTCGGTGTCGGCGATGTTGATGTCGGTGTCGGCGATGTTGATGTCGGTGTCGGCGATGTTGATGTCGGTGTCGGCGATGTCGGCGTCGGCGGCGCGGACGCGGCCCGGCGCCGCCCGACGAGGCCGGCGCTGAGGCGTCGCCGCGCGTGGTAAGGGCGGTACAAGACGTGGCGGTCAGTCGGTCTGCGTGCTGCGCGTGGCGCGGCGCGGTCGCCGCTACGAGTGTGAACCGCCCTTAGCGGCCTCCTCGCGTTGCTTGCTGATGTACACCTGATGGGTTAAGAGGCGATATATTGAATTTGTTTTTGTCTTTCTCACTGTCACGAATACGTTTGTATAGCGTCGCGGAAGAATATAACAGCAAAACGACGTTTTACCTAATTACTAAAAAACTATACTACAGTTATCAAAATTCCTTTTCCCAGCGTTTTTGGATATCATTATTACCGTCACATTAAAATTACAATTACATCCATTGTAGTTTCCGATAAAAACCTAAAAATTGAAATTTTTACCTAGAAATTTTTATCCAATCGTGTTTCTGCATCACAGCGATTTTAGAATAAGGACGCAAAATACATAACGTTTAAATTTGAAAGTAATTGTTTTTATACATAGTATTTAAACTACAGATCACAATCGCTTAAATACGCCGTTAATAGTTATACTCAGTACGCTAGCTCTATAACATGATTCCCAAGGCAAGGCAACAGAAATACGATTGTATAATATGATCCCAAAGGCAACAGAAATACGATTGTATAATATGATCCCAAAGGCAACAGAAATACGATTGTATAATATGATCCCAAAGGCAACAGAAATACGATTGTATAATATGATCCCAAAGGCAACAGAAATACGATTGTATAATATGATCTCCAAGGCACCGCAACTATAATAAGTTTGTATAAAATGATCCCCAAAGCAAGGCAACAGTAATACGATTGTGTAATATGATCCCCAAGACAGCTGAACGCCTCACCTGCAACAGCCTACACTTGCTGACAGACAAATGCTTGAGATGCGGCTGCATCCTCTCCTCTCCCAGCGCGAACGTGAAGGCGACCATGCAGAACACGGCCGCCTTGCGCACCGCCGAGTTCTGGTGGTCGGCCAGCTGTGGACCAGAGCGTACAATGATAACACAACTATAAAAACAACTTTTATAATAACTGAAGTAATCGAATGTCACTGACAGACAGACGGACGGAGAAAATCTCACCATAAGCGTTCCATTTTTTTAGAGTTTCGTACAAAAAGCCTAAAAACGTGACCCTATTATCAAGACCTCACCGTCCGTCCGTTCGTCTGTCATAAGGCGGTATCTTTTGACCTGTGTTAGTTACACACTAGGTCGTTTCGACCCCTGTAAGTCTCATTTCGGCCGGGAAACTCTTCGGCCCTTGAAACCTGAACACATGACTGTAGACACTTCACAGTAGAACGACTCACATGTCCGACGCCCTCCATGAGTTGCGCGACGATGTCGTCGGTGAGCTCGTGCGGGCGCGCCTTCGCGACCTCTGTAGCCAGCTTCACGGCGCACAGCGAGGTCGGGTAGCGCGCGTCCATCGCCGGCTCGAGCAGCGCTAGCTAGCACTGTACTCACATGTCCGACGCCCTCCATGAGTTGCGCGACGATGTCGTCGGTGAGCTCGTGCGGGCGCGCCTTCGCGACCTCTGTAGCCAGCTTCACGGCGCACAGCGAGGTCGGGTAGCGCGCGTCCATCGCCGGCTCGAGCAGCGCTAGCTAGCACTGTACTCACATGTCCGACGCCCTCCATGAGTTGCGCGACGATGTCGTCGGTGAGCTCGTGCGGGCGCGCCTTCGCGACCTCTGTAGCCAGCTTCACGGCGCACAGCGAGGTCGGGTAGCGCGCGTCCATCGCCGGCTCGAGCAGCGCTAGCTAGCACTGTACTCACATGTCCGACGCCCTCCATGAGTTGCGCGACGATGTCGTCGGTGAGCTCGTGCGGGCGCGCCTTCGCGACCTCTGTAGCCAGCTTCACGGCGCACAGCGAGGTCGGGTAGCGCGCGTCCATCGCCGGCTCGAGCAGCGCTAGCTAGCACTGTACTCACATGTCCGACGCCCTCCATGAGTTGCGCGACGATGTCGTCGGTGAGCTCGTGCGGGCGCGCCTTCGCGACCTCTGTAGCCAGCTTCACGGCGCACAGCGAGGTCGGGTAGCGCGCGTCCATCGCCGGCTCGAGCAGCGCTAGCACTGTACTCACATGTCCGACGCCCTCCATGAGTTGCGCGACGATGTCGTCGGTGAGCTCGTGCGGGCGCGCCTTCGCGACCTCTGTAGCCAGCTTCACGGCGCACAGCGAGGTCGGGTAGCGCGCGTCCATCGCCGGCTCGAGCAGCGCTAGCTAGCACTGTACTCACATGTCCGACGCCCTCCATGAGTTGCGCGACGATGTCGTCGGTGAGCTCGTGCGGGCGCGCCTTCGCGACCTCTGTAGCCAGCTTCACGGCGCACAGCGAGGTCGGGTAGCGCGCGTCCATCGCCGGCTCGAGCAGCGCTAGCTAGCACTGTACTCACATGTCCGACGCCCTCCATGAGTTGCGCGACGATGTCGTCGGTGAGCTCGTGCGGGCGCGCCTTCGCGACCTCTGTAGCCAGCTTCACGGCGCACAGCGAGGTCGGGTAGCGCGCGTCCATCGCCGGCTCGAGAAGCGCTAGCTAGCACTGTACTCACATGTCCGACGCCCTCCATGAGTTGCGCGACGATGTCGTCGGTGAGCTCGTGCGGGCGCGCCTTCGCGACCTCTGTAGCCAGCTTCACGGCGCACAGCGAGGTCGGGTAGCGCGCGTCCATCGCCGGCTCGAGCAGCGCTAGCTAGCACTGTACTCACATGTCCGACGCCCTCCATGAGTTGCGCGACGATGTCGTCGGTGAGCTCGTGCGGGCGCGCCTTCGCGACCTCTGTAGCCAGCTTCACGGCGCACAGCGAGGTCGGGTAGCGCGCGTCCATCGCCGGCTCGAGCAGCGCTAGCTAGCACTGTACTCACATGTCCGACGCCCTCCATGAGTTGCGCGACGATGTCGTCGGTGAGCTCGTGCGGGCGCGCCTTCGCGACCTCTGTAGCCAGCTTCACGGCGCACAGCGAGGTCGGGTAGCGCGCGTCCATCGCCGGCTCGAGCAGCGCTAGCACTGTACTCACATGTCCGACGCCCTCCATGAGTTGCGCGACGATGTCGTCGGTGAGCTCGTGCGGGCGCGCCTTCGCGACCTCTGTAGCCAGCTTCACGGCGCACAGCGAGGTCGGGTAGCGCGCGTCCATCGCCGGCTCGAGCAGCGCTAGCACTGTACTCACATGTCCGACGCCCTCCATGAGTTGCGCGACGATGTCGTCGGTGAGCTCGTGCGGGCGCGCCTTCGCGACCTCTGTAGCCAGCTTCACGGCGCACAGCGAGGTCGGGTAGCGCGCGTCCATCGCCGGCTCGAGCAGCGCTAGCTAGCACTGTACTCACATGTCCGACGCCCTCCATGAGTTGCGCGACGATGTCGTCGGTGAGCTCGTGCGGGCGCGCCTTCGCGACCTCTGTAGCCAGCTTCACGGCGCACAGCGAGGTCGGGTAGCGCGCGTCCATCGCCGGCTCGAGCAGCGCTAGCTAGCACTGTACTCACATGTCCGACGCCCTCCATGAGTTGCGCGACGATGTCGTCGGTGAGCTCGTGCGGGCGCGCCTTCGCGACCTCTGTAGCCAGCTTCACGGCGCACAGCGAGGTCGGGTAGCGCGCGTCCATCGCCGGCTCGAGCAGCGCTAGCTAGCACTGTACTCACATGTCCGACGCCCTCCATGAGTTGCGCGACGATGTCGTCGGTGAGCTCGTGCGGGCGCGCCTTCGCGACCTCTGTAGCCAGCTTCACGGCGCACAGCGAGGTCGGGTAGCCGCGCGTCCGGATCACAGGCTTTAATAGCGCCAGCACCTGCAACAAAGTTATAAATACTGCACTGTGTGAAAGAGACAGAGCTATGTGCGAGAAAAGGAAGAAGTGTATGCACACTGGCTGGAGTGATCCGGCGAGGACCCGCATCAGCGACTTCACGCGCAACGGACGAATTCGGCCAAACGCGGAAAAGTCCCGGGGACAGAAGACAGTAAGGTGATATGGGCTGATGATGATGAGTCTCACCTGCTGTGCGGGCAGCGCCGCGGCGATGTGCGGCATGCCCACGTCCACCGCGCGCATCACCTCCTTGCTGAGCGGCCCGTACGCGTTGATCAGCTTCAGCAGGATCAGGTCGAAGTACTCCAGCCACTGCGCGCGCGTCTCGGGCCTTCGGCACAGCCAGATTAGCACCTTGACGGCTTCGGCCACGGCTCGCTCGTTGGCCGTGCCCCAACCTGTGCCGAACACCATTGTTCGGATAAATAAATGAGCAGTTAGGGAGCGAAAAGGACCTAAAACTACAATTCAGGCAACTTTCAGGATGCTGAAGGTTCAAAGGGATCGTGAGGAATTCTGAAGGCTGCCAGAGGATTCCAAAGGATCACTAGGTATCCTGAAGGTAGTCAGACGATTCCAAGGGATTACTAGGCATCCTGAAGGTTGTCGGAGGATTTCAAGGGATTACTAACCATCCTGAAGATTGCCAGAGGATTCCAAGGGATTACTCGCTATCCCGAAGGTTGTCAGAGGATTCCAAAGGATCACTAGGTATCCTGAAGGTTATCAGACGATTGCAAAGGATCACTAGGTATCCTGAAGGTTATCAGACGATTCCGAGGGATTACTAGACATGCCGAAGGTTTTCAGAGGATTCCAAAGGATCACTAGGTATCCTGAAGGATTCCAAGGGATTACTGGGCATCCTGAAGGTTGTGAGAGGATTCCGAGGGATTAGT
Source organism: Coenonympha glycerion (assembly GCA_963855885.1). NCBI lineage: Eukaryota > Metazoa > Arthropoda > Insecta > Lepidoptera > Nymphalidae > Coenonympha > Coenonympha glycerion. Next base: position 8,597,921 of record OY979653.1, read on the forward strand.
TAAGGCATCCTGAAGGTTGTCAGAGAATTTCAAGGGATTACTAGGCATCCTGAAGGTTGTCAGAGGATTTCAGGGGATTACTAGCTATCCCGAAGGTTGTCAGATGATTCCAAGGGACGCTGAATGTTGCTAAAGTATTTTAAAGAAATAACCAAGTATCCCGAAAGCTACTGATGAATTCCCAGGGCTTTGCACCTTGGAGGAGGCCGGGGCATTTTCCAGCGATAAAAAAAGGATTACAAGCATAATTAGCAGGCATTCTAAAGGCTATTAAAGGATTCTAAAGGATGTCACAAGGCATCTCGAACACTGCCGGTGGCTGTCAAGGGACTCGCAAGTACCCCGAAGGTTATCGAAGGATGCGAAGGAAGTCCAAAGGATGCTGAAATACTCCATAAGGTATTCCAAAGACTTTCAGCTGCCAAAGGATGGCATTGTTTTAGTTTCTACGAAGATCGTTATTGAAATTTCAGATCTACAGTCATTGTATGAAGTCCTATTTTTGCTCGTCGCGTGGGTATCATTCTTTGACGTATGCTGTCTGCCCTATCGGTATATTCACCTGAGGGTTGCTGCGCGTTGGTCGATCCATCGGCGTTCTCCTTGTCAGCTGCGCTCTCGTCCATCGATAGGGTTGCCAACGCCACTCGCACTATGTTTCTGCGAATAAAGAATCCTTATGATGGTGGCTAGTCCGATTCTATTTAGATTAATTTGACAGACCTAAAATAAAAATAGTGTATGAAATGGTTATATTATGAGAAGGTAAGGAGAGCACACTTTCTCATCAACCGAAAAATTTACAAAAATATATATATTTTTTATCGACTCAATATAAATGTAAGGAACATTTCATAGTATGAGTATTTTAAGAAAATATTCTGACAGCTGAAGTTTATCATATTACGGGGGATGGGTGCTGTTGTAATATATTTATATGAAAACTATTTTATATATATAAGACATTGAGGATCTCCAAAAACAAACAACAAATTGTTTCTCTGAAATAACAAAGTTTTGTTTTATTTAACAAGTCTACAATTATCAAGTTATTATCAAGTTACGACAATTACACTTCTATCTCACCTGAAATAACAAAGAAACGACATTTAAAGTTCACTATATCTCGAGTCCTCAATCACATTCTTTCTATTAGTTTTTATAACAATAAAATGCACAAAACAATCTGCGCGTCCCACGCCATTTTAAATCATAGACACAGATCAATATCATAGGTATGTGACAGACAGCTGATACGCGAAGCGCGGCAAATTCAAATGAATGAAATGTCACTCATTTCATTACATCTCCCCCCCTAAGAGCGAAAATTCTAAGCAATATATCTGTAAAATGTACTTATAAGTCATCTTCATATTCATTATCATCTCCTTCATCTTCTTCAGCCTCTGTTATGACAGGTTGCAATTTTGTTATATGAAATAATGTTGATTCTGTTTTTCTGTTGCCTGTATCAATCCTATAAATGGAATTCGATATTTTCTCTATTATTTTGAAAGGGCCTATTTTTAATTCGTCTAATTTCTTTCTATTCAGTCTATTTCCATTTTCTACATATACACTGTCTCCTACATTAAATTCTTGCATTTTTCTATTTCTATCAAATATTTTCTTGTTATACTCATGAGATTTTATTGTATTCTCTAATGCCAATCTTCTATCAGCAATCCACTTGTCTTCCTTTTCCATCGTTTTGAATTCATTTGGTAGAATACTGACATTTGTACCATCCAGTAAATATTTTGGTGCAAAACCTGTAACGGAGTGTTCTGTTTCATTATATTTTTGTATACATTCTCTTGCCAGTGTTGTCCATGTTCTCTTATTATTTTTCTCATTCATTTTACACCTTATTTTATTTACTATTGTTTGGTTTAATCTTTCATTCAAGCCGTTCGAGAATGGTGTATTCACGGCTGTAAAAATTAGTTTAATATTATTTTCCTGCAAAAATTGTTTAAATTCTCTTGAATTTATGCCCGGATATTGATCTGTCAGGATAATTCCAATCTCATCTGTCTCTAGTACTTTCTTTGTTAAATTTATAAAGTCACATGCATTCTGGGTTTTCGAAGTCGCAATAAATGCATATCTTGTGTAGTGATCTACTAAAAGGTGTAGATATTTCTTTGTAGACCTAGATCCTCCAAATCCACCAATAGTATCCATTGACATTATTTCAAATGGTTTGGTAGCTGGTCCCAGTTGTGACATTAATCCAATTTTTTTTTGACATCTTGATTTATTTTTTATGCATATTTCACATGTTTTACAAATATTTATGATATTTTTTGTTAGGTTTATAGCCGTATATATTGAACTTATTTTTTTCTGCAGTTGTCTGATCCCAATATGGCATAAATCTTCATGCACCTTTTTTATAAGTTTTTTACTAAATTCTTCTGAGAGGATAATCTTTTCCTGTTTCTTTATTTTTTTATAATAGATATTATTTTTTAGTATTAAATTTTGTTTCTTTTCTCTTATTGTTTCATTTTTCTCTTGGTCTCCAACTATATCTTTTATTTGTATTAAATTAACTATTCTCAATGTTTCCTCTCTGTTATCTTCTGGTTCTAATACAGGGTTTCGGCTCAAACAGTCTGCTTCTACATTTTCTTTACCAGGTATATATTTTACGGTAAAGTCATATACTGAGATAGGTAGTATGTGAGATCACCCAATTCTTCATCTGTCCTGCATTTAATGTTCATGTTCTCTAGAGGTTTGTGATCTGAGTAAATGGTGAATTGTTTTCCGATGAGCCAGTGCTGCCAATATTTAACAGCTTCTTTCATAGCAAGACATTCTAAATATATAGCCTTTTTCCGTTTTTGATGTTCATTCAATTTTTTTGAGAAATATGCCACCGGTTTGTCTTTACCATCTAGTTGTGTCTGTTTTAATATTGCTCCAATGCCCTCCAAAGATGCATCGGTAAAGATTTTGATTGGTAAGTCTTTGTCGAATATTTCCAAGACCGGTTGCGAACATAAATATCTTATTATCAGATTGAATGCTTCTTCACATTTCTCTGACCATACAAATTTCTCGTTTTTTCGTAATAAATTGTGTAATGGATCTAAGATAATTGCACTTCTTGGTATATAGTCATGGTAGAAGTTTATTTTTCCCAAAAATTGTCTGATGTTCTTTTGCGTCTTAGGAGTTGGAAAGTTCCTTATTGAAATCAAATTGTCTTTTAGTGGTCTTACTGAATTGTTCTGAATTATATGGCCGAGGTATTTTACCGAGTCTGAAGCAAAGGTACATTTCTTAAACTTCAGTCTAAAGCCTTCTTTAATTATTGCCTCTAATACATTTCTAATGTGCCTTATATGTTCTTCAAAGGTAGACGAGTATATCAAAATATCATCGATATAGTTAACAGAGTATCCTGTGAGATTGTGTTTTCTTAGAATATTGCTTAAGATTCTCTGGAAAATTGCTGGTGATGTTTTCAAGCCAAAAGGGAGGCAGGTCCACTGGAAGTGGCCATCTTGTGTGACAAATCCTGTTTTACTTCTGTCTTCCACCCGTAATGGTATTGCCCAAAATGCTGAGTTTATATCTAGTGTAGTAAAATACTTGCAATTTCTAGTTTTAATAATTAGATCATCTATCAAAGGAAATGGTTGAGCTTGTGGTATAACTATTTTGTTTAACTCTCTGAAATCTACACATAAACGGGATTTTCTATTTTCACCTTTTTTAAACGCCAATGTCACTGGAGCAGCGAAAGGACTGTATGATTCTTCTATTAAATTGTTCTTTAGTAACATCGATATTTGCTCTTCAATTTCTAATCTATCTTGTATTGTACATCTGTATGGTCTTTTACTACAATATTTATTTACTTGTAAATCTATGCGAGCTTCATAATCTTTAACTGAACCTATATCATACTTGTCCTTAGCAAATATTGTTTTATATTCCTTTATAATTTTCTCTATCTCAATTTTCTTTTGATTATCTAAATGGTCTGTCATACTTATAAATTCCTCTGTTTCTATGTGTTCATTGAAATTTACTGTATATTTTTTTATATTATTATCTTCATTTCTGTTATCTTTAGACATCCTGTCTATTTTATTTGTTATTTTCTTTTGTTCTATCTGCAAGTTCTCATTTTGGGTTAATCTGAATTTCTTAATCATATCTAATCCGATTATGAAATCATCAAAATCTTCATTTTCTACTATGTATACATCCACCTCTTCTTCTAAATCAAATATTTTAATTTTTATTGTTATCAAGCCATCCATCTTCTTCACACCATTAACCGTTTTCATGTATGCTATGTTCACATCATCTTTTTTTTCTTTTACTTTTATTAATCTTGAATTTATTATAGAAATCTGTGAGCCTGAATCATAAATACCACTCACTTCTAGTTTATTTTCTAATAAAAGCTTGATTTTGATTAATGGTGTGCTTACTAGTTTTTTTTCTCAGTATTTATGTCTACTTCAATTATGGAGTTATTGTTTACATTTTTAGTTTTAAGAACTTTTTCAGGTTCATTTTTATTTTTCTTGAACCAACATGACTCCTCTGGATGATATCTAATTCCTTTGTCCAAAGACTCACAAGTCTTACATGACTTCTTCTCATAAGTTTTATTTTTATTATAAAATGCTAATACTGCTCTTTATGTTAGTTGAGTTTTTCTTATACATCGTGCCTTCATATTTTCTTATCTCGTTGAACAAGTCAGTAGTGTTGTTGAGTTCATCCCTGTTTAACTTATTTAAGATAAATCCAGGTAAACCAGTTGCAATAAGATCTATCATTGTTTTGGAATCTATAGATTTGTTTATATCTAATAAAAGCCGTTCTTTTTTTATGGCATAATCAATTAACTGTCCTTCTTTATACCTAAATGCGAGAGCATATGTGACTATGTCCCATCCTTGGTTTTTAAAAGTTTCTAAAAACTTGTCTTTCCATTCACTCCATTCAGAATTTATTGTTAGTTTTATGATCATCGAGCTATACCAATCCAAACAAGGTTTATCTAAAAATAACCTCAAAATATCTATTTTTGTCTCATCTTTTGTTATATTAAAGCGCGCACACTCTTTTTCAAAAATTTCTATCCATTGCATCGCATTAGGATTTTTGCTTGTGAATTTTTCAATAATAAATTTTTCTGAGATATGTTTTAAGTTATGTTGACTTTCTTTCTTAGTTGTAGTTTCTATTAATTGTTCCAAGATTTGTTGCAAAGTGTCATTTTTGTCCTTTGCTTGTGTTGTGCTCACTTCATCTAAATATTGATCTAAAAATTGCATATTACCTTCCTCATCTACATATGTCTTCTTTAGATTTTCATCCAACTTTATCCATACTTTTCTACTCTGGTGTCTTTTTTTAATGCTATTTTTTACTTTTGTGAAAGTGTTCGTTTTAACAATATATGTATGATGACTCACCGGCTTCAGTTCCTCGGGTAAAACATAACATTTTCCTTCTTCAGTAGATATTGAGGTTATAGCTAATACATTTGATTTGCCATCATTTGAGGCTATCATCGTAAACTCAAACTGAAGCCGGTCCATATTTTCTTAGTTCACAAAAATGTCGTTTTATAAGACATTGAGGATCTCCAAAAACAAACAACAATGTCGTTTTATAAGACATTGAGGATCTCCAAAAACAAACAACAAATTGTTTCTCTGAAATAACAAAGTTTTGTTTTATTTTACAAGTCTACAATTATCAAGTTATTATCAAGTTACGACAATTACACTTCTATCTCACCTGAAATAACAAAGAAACGACATTTAAAGTTCACTATATCTCGAGTCCTCAATCACATTCTTTCTATTAGTTTTTATAACAATAAAATGCACAAAACAATCTGCGCGTCCCACGCCATTTTAAATCATAGACACAGATCAATATCATAGGTATGCGACAGACAGCTGATACGCGAAGCGCGGCAAATTCAAATGAATGAAATGTCACTCATTTCATTACATATATATTCGATTTAATATATTGTGATGAAGTCTGAAAGAAAAAATAGAAAAAATAAATGTCAGATATAACTGAACTCTGGTTTCATTATATTTATAATTTTAATTTAAATATTAATAAATACTAATATAACAGGTGCCATCCCCAAATTATTAAGTTTTACGCTACTTTTTTGGTATTGCCAATAAACCTAAAAAAAAACCGGCCAAGTGCGAGTCGGACTCGCGCACCGAGGGTTCCATACCATAAAAGAAGTAAAACATTGAAAGAATCACTTTTGTTCATGAATTTATGAGTAAAATTTACATGTAGGTACTTTTGTTGGCGAACCGCAAACGTAACTTTGTTTTTGGTGGTTCATTGTTACTATCAAAAAAAGTATAATAGTTAGGGAGTTGATTTTATTTTTCCTGTAAAATATACATTAATGTCTATTGATCATAATTATTTCAGATTTTTCGATTGATAAACTTCGGAGATAAGGGGGGGAACGGTATTTTTTTCGACAGTTTGCTCAATAAATCCAAAACTATCAGGCATAAAAATAAATAAAAATCGGTTTTAGAATACACAAGTAACGCCCTTTCATATGATACCCCACTCAATATTGTTATCTCATTTTGAAAATTCGAAGTCCCGGTTTTCCCCCCTTTTTAAATATAAATAAAAACAATTTTCAATATTTTATGAGTGCAATGGCGTTGGGTCACTTTTATCTAAAACTATTCCAAATTTCGAGTCGATAGCTTTGATGGTTACTGAAATAATCGAGTGTGACAGACGGACGGACGGACGGATGGACGGACGGACGGATGGAGAAAGTCTCACTAAAAGGGTTCCATTTTTACCAAATTGGTATGGAACCCTAAAAAGCAAAGTTAAGTTTGCGGTTCGGTAAAAAAAAGGGATTTTCATGGTTTTACTTTTGCTATAGTAGTACGGAACTCTCAGTGCGCGAGCCCGACTCGGACCTCACCATTAATTATTATAGAAAAGACTATGCTCAGAAATACTTATTTTCTTTGAATTTGTTCCCGATAGCATCAAATCTGGGAAATTGCAAAAAATAATATTTTCGGGACCAATTTGAGGCAACTTTTGCTGGACTCACTTGAAGTACTCCTGCGGCTTCTTGCAGTCGCCGTACTTGAGTATCTCGTGGGTGGCCAGCAGCAGTCGCTCCGTGTACTCAGGCGCGGCCGAATTCACGTCCAATTTACTGAGCGCCTCCAAAACTTCCGTTTCTCGGAGACCGGCTGTGGAAAACATTCATCTATTTTTTTACACTATACAAGTTAGTACTTGACTGCGGTCTCACCTGATGGTAAGTGATGCAGCCGAAGATGTTATCGTAAACTTTTAAGGGGTAAGTAAACTCGGCCCAACGGTAACGGTGTAGAAACACAGCACCGCACCGGATCGCTAAATCGCGGTGCGTCTTGCTGGTAGGGTGGTAACTAGCCACGGCCGAAACCTCCCACCAGACCAGACCTGAGTCAATTTAGAAATTATAAAATTCCAAAGTGACCCGTGGCGGGAATCGAACCCGCAACCTCCCACTCGCATCCACTGCGCCAGGGAGGTTGTCAAAGCAAGTTATATAATATAGGTACCAGAAACTCACCCCAAAAAGTCAACAAGTATCTATTGTCATCATTAAAAATTTAAGGTTCCTTGTCTAAATCAACGAAGAAAAACAGAAATCCAGATTGGGTGAAGTCTCTTACACTTAGGAAGCTGAAATATTGCACTGAGATTTCTTTGAAAATGTAGACAAAGGATAAGGGAGGATTTTTTATCTCTGCGGATGGGTCGGTTGAGTAACACATTATAACTCACACTTGGTTATGATCAATCCATTCTCGTCAGTTTCGTAAGGCTTCATTTTGTCGCGAGACAGGCCCGAGTTGAAATCACTGAAAACACACAAATATCATTTATATAATAATAACTAGTAGGGGGCCTGGATGCGCGGGCCACATGTAGCCCGCGGGCTGTCTTCCCCACCTATTGCATTCCAACTTTTAGTCACTTCAAAATTCGCCATACATTTTAAATGGAAAAAAAAATCCGCCATATTGGAATTTTTTTTCTATTCATCGTGTAGGCCTTCGGGTCCTGATCTACTCTTGTCAAGAAATCGTTCTTCCATTATTTATACTTTTCGAGATATCGACGAAATTCGCATGGCGGCCATTTTGAATCCGCCATTTTGTTTTTTTTTAAACTCACTGTTAATTGGATGACGGACTGAATGACATTTGGCCGAGCACCCCCCACCTATCTTAGATACCCTGGCTGTGTTCTTCATCCGTCTCCGAAATCCTCAATCATCAGCTCTCTTCGTATTGTTCTTCCTCATGAATTTTTCCCCTCTATACAACATCCTTGAAAAAAATTTTCATACAAAATTGTTCAGGAGAAGTGATCAATGAGTGAGTCAGCCAGCACGAACAGCTATTATATAGTAATAATTCGGGTTATTACCCTACTTTTGTCCGTTTGTCTGTCTGTTGTTCCTGAGGGAACTATAGGGAGTTCAAAATGTACAATTATACTCGTAAATGACATCCTTAAAAACAGCTGGTTCAATATCAATGAACTGGGCATAATAAAAATGATATGAGGTTTGTCGATATCACAGTTAGGGTTGCTAAATTTTTTTTTCTAAATGAAATAATATTTTTTGTACATGAAATAAAATAATTGGGACTTCTTATCACGTTAGTGTGTTTCTAGGATCAAGTTAAAACACACCACACGAATTAATATACACCTTATTATATTTATAAGAGTATCGTATCGGCACGAAGGCGTATCGAGGCATCCATAAGATTGAACTGAGTTTGTTGTGGGCTTCTTCTCAGTGCAGGGCGCGTTGGAACCCTCGTAAACTTAGTTTTAAGTCGACTCGTAGTTATGACCATTGTTATGCAACAAATATCATACCGACAATTTGCAAGTGCCTGTATGTTAGGCCTATGTGAAAATAAAGATATTTTGAGTTGTTGAATGCTGGAAGATTGCCTTACACTCAATTTTCCAACACTTTCTTCAATGAACGTTTCGTCCTGGGACATCCTCAGGAGATGTTGACTTCACAATGCGAACTCGTTTTTTTTTTACGCTATACAAGTTAGTACTTGACTGCGATCTCACCTGATGGTAAGTGATGATTCAGTCGAAAATGTTAGCGTACTAACTTGGAAGGGGTAAGTTATGTCACCCCAACGGTTTCTACACAGCATCGTACCGGAACGCTAAATCGCTTAGCGGCACGTTTTTGCTAGTAGGGTGGTAACTAGCCACGGCCAAAGCCTCCCACCAGACCAGACTTGAGCCAATTTAGAAATTATAAAATTTCAAAGTGGCCCGTGGCGGGAATCGAACCCGCGACTTCCCACTCGAATCCGAGCGTGCGTCCCCTGCGTCAAAAGCCGTCGTAGAGACAAGCTGGTCAAACTGTTACCCGTGGTGCAAGTCGAGCCTGTTGTGAGGTACGGGCGAGGACTCTTTCGTGCTGCTCGCCTCCTCCGAGCTGTCCGCCGACGCAGCGCGCGCTATCATCTCGCTGTAAAAAACAATAATATTATATCACATGCAAGAAAAAATCTAATAATTTACCAATTAAAAATTAAAAAAAAATGCTTTCATACGTCTTTTTTCTCAGCAACCCTTTCAAATGAGACCCATATTGTAGAAGTACATTGTCAACCCCTTTTTATGTCCCACTGCTGGGCACGGATCTCCTCTCAGATTGAGAGCGGTTTGGCCATAGTCCCCTACGCTGGCCAAGTGCGGGTTGGCGAGCTTCACACACCTTCGAGAACATTTTTGTGAACATGCAGGTTTCCTCGCGATGTTTTCCTTCACCGTTAAGCAAATGATAATTCAGTTTCCTAAAAACGCACATAACTCGGAAAAGTCAGAGGTGCGTGAACCCGCGACCTCCTTATGAGAGGCAGAGGTCAGAACCACTGAGCTATCACTGCTTAAAAAAGTGAAGTGCATGAAAAATAATTAATTAGTCCGCCATCTTGTGTCTTCCGCCATGTTGGATTTAGAATGACGTCACAAAGCTAATCATGCAATCATTGTTGTGCAAAATCATAAATAATTCTTGAGAATGCGCAAAAATTTTCCGGACAACACGACCTTTTTTGGCTCCTATTTAGTTTGTATCTTATATAATTGTCATAAAGTTCATTATGCTTTGTAATAAAATCGCTTCCCATTCGGCTGCAGTGTAAATTGACCCTTATTGCAATTAAAATAAAAGCTCGTTTAAAACTCACGCGTTGTAGTGTCCGTTGGGCACGGGCACGCCGTTCTGCCCCCTCGAGAGAGTCGCGTCCGACATCTGACTGATGCCCGAGTCCTTGCTCGACATGTGGTTGCCGCACTCTGCTGGAGACACACTCATATTGAAGCATATTCATTTGTGAATAGATAACAATATTGAGTGGGGTAACATATAAAAGGGAATACTTGTGTCTTCTAAACCTGATTTTTATTTATTTTTATGACTGATAGTTTTTGATTTATTGGGCAAACCCGACGTTTACCAATCGAAAAATCTGAAATAATTATGATTCATAGGGATTAATGTGCATGTTATTACGGGAAAAATAAAATCAAAACTGTATCTATTATACTACTTGGTAGTAGTAATTAACCTAAAAAAACAAAGTTAAGTTTGCAATTCGGCAAAAAAGTGATTCTTATACTTTGAGGCCCGGTTTCCACCAAAGCGGAGCTGTGTTTGAGTAACCAATCAGATTTCGTCATTTCGACATCTGCTCTCTCCTCAGTTTCTGCAGAAACAGCTCCGCTCCGCTCCGCATTGGTGGAAATCGGCCTTACTTTTTCTAAAATAGTACGGACCATGGGTGCGCGAGTCCGACTCGCACTTGGCCGATTTTTTATTTAAATTATGATTCAAAAGTAAAAACCTTGTTTTCGTGAAATTATGGCACTATGGATCTCCGTCGCACACCCACAACGTGTCCATAAGAGAGAGGAGAGCAATCGTCGCAGGGAAACCAAGTGTAGAGTCTCACCGTTGTTGTGCTGCGCGGTGTAGGTGTGTATCTCGCTGGTTGTTTTCCTGATTCGTGAATAGACGTCCTCAGCCGTCGCCGAGTTGGGCGTGGAGCCCGCGCGCAGCGGACTGTCGCTCCCCGCTGCGGGCACATTCGACATGTTAATTGTTACAGTATGTAGCAGGAAACTGAAGTTAATCCCACAACATACACAATCATACGCATACGCACGCACGCACAAACGCACACGTATGCACGCACAAACGCACACGTACGCACGCACAAACGCACACGCATGCACGCACGCATAAACGCACACGCACGCACGCACAAACGCACACGACACGCACGCACAAACGCAGACGACACGCACGTACAAACGCACACGCACGCACACACGCACGCACGCACTGTTACATCCCAATGCAGCCCTGTGTTAGATGTCACTGAATTTTTGCCATCTAATGACACCAATTTCTACCAGCAAATAATCTTCCATTCTTTTACTATACATACCGAATCCTTTTTATCTAAAACCAGATAGCATTTTTGAGTCTAGATATCTCGAATTGTTGCCTCCAGCTCCATGTAAACCCATTTAGGGAGCTGGAGTGAGAAAGATCAAAGTGACTCCATGTTGCCGAAAAACCAATAAACTTAAGCTACAAAGATGGTGTTTATTTGCTAACCACCAACCTAAGACCTAACAGCACGCACGCACATACATAGGCACACACGCACACAGTTACCCACACATACATAAACCATAGACTATAAACAGCACTCACTGCTGGAAGTCCTTCTGACGTGCTGTTGCACAACTCCATTGACGAGCGCTTGAGTGTCCGCCGGAAGCTCCGACATCAACGCGGTGAACTGTCGAACAGTAATACCAGGTATTTACATACTTCATCATAGTCCAGGATCCCGCTATACAACGACCTTCACCGAACTGTTTATTGGATGAAAACTATTTTATATCCAATTTAATATGACAATAAATATATCGCAAGTGGGTTGCCTAAAAAATTTCAGTCCAGGGTATGATTAATTAAGAATTTAAAAAAAAAACCATTGTAACATGGACTCCTATTTGTTACAGTTTAGTTGACAGCGTAGTTCAAATTAGATTGGATGTTATAAATAGTGCTTTTTGCCAGAAATACTTTCCTGGCTGAGGAAAGTATTCCTGCTCTATATTTTTGGCAAAAGAAAGTTAACGGATAATAAAATCGTAGGTAAATAAGCACAATTGCAATTTGCGACCTGAATCGCTCATCCAATCTAATTTGAACTACGATGTCAATCCTGGTCTGAAATTTTTTAGGCAACCCACTTGCAATATATTTATTATAAAATTAATATTATATAATTTATATAAAATTGGATATAAAATAGTTTTGATCCGACAAACAGCTCGGTGAAAGTCGTTGTATAGCGGGATCCTAGACCAATTAGTATTATTCACTAGTGAGTTAGACAGTTTTTTTTTAATTTTATCTACTAAATAAAATTATTTTAAGCATTATTTTATTCAAGTGTGTTGAAAAACGTCGTATGATACACGTGAGTATTGATGATAATCAATGCCGTTGACTCACAGGCACAGGGTTGCAATCGTACAGACACGCAAGTGCCCGTCGCGCGCACTGGCGCACGTCGCCCGCGCGGGGATCCCCCGCTAACAGCGCCACCTTCGCTAGAGCACGCCCCGCCACGTCCGTCGCACCTCCTGCACAAACGAATCGTAATATTAATTAATAAACATAGACACCAATGTCGGATAGCTTAATTTAATTTAACGTTTTGTCCTCATTACTTGATATAAAGTAAGAAAGTGACAAAACTTGAGTTTAGAGTCTAAACTCAAGTTTTGTTAGTTTCTTATTTTAACTTACAAACTAGTAATGGGCCGGATCAAATATGTATATCCGCGGATACGGATATTTAGTGTCTAGATCCGCGGATACGGACACGGATACGGATCTTTACTTACCGACTTCAAAACGACTTAACGATAAGGCCACCGTTTGTATATAAAAAAAAAATATTTCACCATTTGTAGTGGCATTTGAAGTTGGTTTTTTGAAACAATCTGGGGACACGGTAGTGTCCCCGCCAAGACGAGCCAAGCGAAGCGCGAGGGCACTACCTATCTTTTCTCGAAGTGTTTCGCCGTATTTTTAAACCCTTATAATTTAGGCCTGAATTATTTCAGATAATCAAAATTCTCGGAAAATGATGACGCCAGTGAACTTATTAAACCTATAAAGTTTCAATTTTATAGGTCTTATACTTTAGATTTTATTGACGTCTAAAAAACCCAAATTTCGTCACTGACTGACTGACTGACTGACTCACTGATGATCATCAAAATTCCTAGGTACTTCCTGAAGACCTAGAAAGCTGAAATTTGGTATATAAGCTAGTATTAGCACACAACCAACAAAAAAATTCCAAAAGTTGGAAATTTAACCCCCCAACCCCTTAAAATAGGGGATGGAAGTTTGTATGAAATTACCGCAAATATTGATGCTAGAGGTCTCAAAATTGATATAGGGACTCTTTGTAATAAACAATTAAATACGTGTTTCAGGATTTTTAGTTAATCACCCCACATCCATAAAATTAGGGGGTTGGAAGTTCGTATGGGGTTTCCCATTCCTAGGTACTTCCTGAAGACCTAGAAAGCTGAAATTTGGTATATAAGCTAGTATTAGCACACAACCAACAAAAAAATTCCAAAAGTTGGAAATTTAACCCCCCAACCCCTTAAAATAGGGGATGGAAGTTTGTATGAAATTACCGCAAATATTGATGCTAGAGGTCTCAAAATTGATATAGGGACTCTTTGTAATAAACAATTAAATACGTGTTTCAGGATTTTTAGTTAATCACCCCACATCCATAAAATTAGGGGGTTGGAAGTTCGTATGGGGTTTCCCATTCCTAGGTACTTCCTGAAGACCTAGAAAGCTGAAATTTGGTATATAAGCTAGTATTAGCACACAACCAACAAAAAAATTCCAAAAGTGGGAAATTTAACCCCCCAACCCCTTAAAATAGGGGATGGAAGTTTGTATGAAATTACCGCAAATATTGATGCTAGAGGTCTCAAAATTGATATAGGGACTCTTTGTAATAAACAATTAAATACGTGTTTCAGGATTTTTAGTTAATCACCCCACATCCATAAAATTAGGGGGTTGGAAGTTCGTATGGGGTTTCCCATAAGTATATAGGTATAATAAAAACTTAATTTCTGAAATTTGGTATATAAGCTAGTATTAGCACACAACCAGCAAAAAAATTCCAAATGTTGGAAATTTAACCCCCCAACCCCTTAAAATAGGGGATGGAAGTTTGTATGAAATTACCGCAAATATTGATGCTAGAGGTCTCAAAATTGATATAGGGACTCTTTGTAATAAACTACAAATAAGGAAAAAAATAAACTAGGTGAACCAAGGAGGGTTCCCTCATTTAAATGATAGAGGGGGGATACTTGATTCGGACAAATATCCACCTTGCAATGATATTCAAGAAATACACCAAAGAAAAGGAAATTAACCAAATAAAAAATATAGTCGTAAACAACTTACAAAAAGAAGTGAAATCCCAGCAAAAACATTTTCATGTAAAATGTTGCCAAGACGAGAACATGTGGCTCACACTATCAAAAAGTTATCAGATCTCATGTAGAGCAAGACTTCTAACTCTACACGCCCTAACTCTATAAATCCTAACTTTATAAACTCTACACTTTAGTCAAAATATATTATGTCTTGGCTGTTTCATTACTGTCACATGGGTGTAAAGTAAAAATATTATTTACTGACTTTGTACTTTTCTGATATACAATACCTAGTTTCTGTAGTAACGATTATTTATTAGATAGGTATTGAGTCTCCTCAGAAACTGCACTTAGGTTTTACTAACTGCATTGGTTTCAAATACTTCATCACACTTTGCAAAAGTGTGTTCCTTTGCTTTAGAGGATATTTTTAATAAATGGAAGTTTTTTCCCATAACAATGGTGATACCATTTAATTTTAATGTGAAATTTCTTGAATTTTGCATGGTCCATTATGCCACTTGCAAAACTCTATTAGAAAAGTACTGAACAGTGAATAAATTCTTCACTTTACGCCCATGTGACGGTACCGAAACAGCCAAGACATAATATATTTTGACTAAAGTGTAGAGTTTATAAAGTTAGGATTTATAGAGTTAGGGCGTGTAGAGTTAGAAGTCTTGCTCTACATGAGATCTGATAACTTTTTGATAGTGTGAGCCACATGTTCTCGTCTTGGCAACATTTTACATGAAAATGTTTTTGCTGGGATTTTTATTTTCTCAATCCGTAAAAGAGCCGCGAGAAAGGTGCGGATACGGATACGAACTCGGACCTTATTTTTCCCGCGGATATGTATACGGATCTCCGGAATATCACTTTAGAACCAGGGGTCTACAAACTAAGGCCCGCAGGCAAAATCCGGCCGGCCAGTGCCAACAATCCGGCCCGCCAGTGATAACAATACGGGCCGCCAGTGCTAACAATCCGGCCCGCCAGTGCTAACAATCCGATCCTGCCAGTGACACTTATAAGACACTTTTTGATGCCGAATGTATCACTTACCATGTAAAGCGACAGCGAGGCTGTTCGGCGTGCAGTAATCGTGAGCCAGGTCTGCTAGGAATCTGAGCGCAGCCGCCTTGGTCTTAGGAGTTGGTGCCGTAGCGCCGTCTGCTAGGAACCTGGGAATTAACCAAACATAAATTAACCAGGAGAAACTAATACGAACACAAATTTTCTCCATATACGCTGCTGAAACTTGGACTCTCGAGTCTCGGATCCTCTCCAGGAGCGACGCGTTCGAAATGTGGTGCTGGCGCAAAATGTTAGGTATTCCTTGGACAGCGCATTGCACATTCGCGTCGATATTGGCTAAGCTGAAGATTTTTTTTTTTTTTTCCTTATTATAAAGTACCATTGCCAAATGGATACTGTACAATATTATACTACAATCTAGCTTATGAGCTAATTAGTAATATTATTCTAACTTAAATTTCCTAGTATTGATTATTTTCTTAAATCTAAGTTGCAGTCCAATAACTGTCCTTAGTTTTTTCTATTTTACTTAGAGTCCACTATTTCTATTGTGACCTAGAAAGTATGTAACTACACTATTTTGCACTACACTGCATTTTTGAGGTTCACGTTGCTCTTGTGACCTACTTAAGTTGCACACGCACTGTAAAACTGACACACACTGCAAGGCACTATCACACTAATTCGAACGGTTTCGTTCGTTTAAGTCTTCTTTTGATGGCCGTAAGCTGAAGATAGTAGACCAGTCTATCTACCATCTGCGCCCGCAAGCAGCTCTCATTTTTCGGCCTCCTGGCTATGAAAAAGCCCGACTGCATCGAGCTGCTTATTATGTCGCGTGGAGGGTAAGCTAAGCAGAGGCAGAGCGCCAACCCGACGACCTCCGTGGTTGAGTGGTTAGCGTGCCGGTTTTCGAGGCGCCGCCATCTCTGAGGTTCCGGGTTCGATCCCCGGTCGGGGCAATGGAGGAAATTAAGTTTTCTACATTGTCTCGGGTCTGGGTGTTGTGGTACCTTCGTTGTTTCTGATTTCCTTAACACAAGTGCATAAGCTACTTACTAAGGGATCGGAGCACAATGTATGTGATGTTGTCCAGTATTTATTTAATATTATCTTATCTTATACCTTTAAACGAGCAATTCTTGTATATATATTTCTATATAATCTGGATCTCGGAAACGGCTCGAACGATTTTCATGAAATTTAGTATACAGGGGGTTTTGGGGGCGATAAATCGATCCAGCTAGGATTCATTTTTAGAAAATGTCGAATTTACCAAAAAAAAATAAAAATATGACTACTGCTGCCATCTATTGGCCACCGAGCGAAGCTCGGTCACCCAGATATTTATTAAAAAAAAAAAACCCGGTGGATAGACAGCATCTGCAAGGCCACTGGCATGAACATCCAAGGTTCTTTCCACCACCTGGCGAACCTTGATCAACATCCTCATCATCCTGAGACATCAGTTGTTATCTCTCTTTGTGGTCAATAATCACATCGTCGTACAGTGCCCTTCAAACCTGTACACAGCAACACATGACTGCTTCATGGTAGAACAACTGACACCGCGATGGTACCTACCCGGATGAACTCCGCAAGTAGAGTCCTACCACCAGCTTAAGAGTTATGGACCTTACCTGAATATATTATGCAACTGCAGTTCCGCAGGGAAGCACTCGTGGATAACGTCCAGGGTCTTCATTATCTTGCTTTGCACGGAACCCAGGATGTCCGTGCCGAGTTTCATCAGCAGTCTGCGGAAGAAAACAGTCTATAACCGATGAAAAAACAGAGAAGGTCCTTAGAACTCTTCAACGGTCAATAGCATGGACACGAAAATCCAATTATAATCTAATGGATAAGGTTCTCAGAACTCTTCAATGGTCAATAGCATAGACGACAAAATATAATTACAATAAAGAAGAATCTTCAAGGATAATCTTCAAGGATCAATCGCGCATACACAAGGATTTGAATTTTACCATGGTATTATTGATGTATTCATTAGATTACATACTGACTAGGCAACTCGTTAATGGTAGATAGCCGAGACACGCTTTGTTGTATTCACAATCATTTATGATAATTCTTTCTATGTACAAGTATGACAAGGCCGTTATACTACTTGGCTCCTAATGATGGAACTCTTCAACGGTAAACAGCAAAGATACCAAATGTCGATGAAATGATGAGGCTATCGCACGCTGTTGTTTAACTTTGCTCCTAAACAGATAAATAGCAATATATAGCAGCACATAGATGAAATGCTGTATAATCATTTAATTATGAAATTTTGTTTATAATAGCACCATGGCATAAGCTTCTGCACATTTTCACTCCTATGGAGAGAACTCCTCAAAGATTAACAGCACAGATACGAAATTTTGTGTACGCATTTGTCGCAGACTAACGCAGTTCCCCACCTCACCTGAACATGGCTATTGCACTTTTTTACCCCTATGGAGAGAACTCCTCAAAGATTAACAGCACAGATACGAAATTTTGTATACGCATTTATCGCAGACGAAAACAGTTCCACCTCACCTGAACATGGCTATTGCACTTTTTTACCCCTATGGAGAGAACTCCTCAAAGATTAACAGCACAGACACGAAATTTGGTATACGCATTCGTCGCAGACGAAAGCAGTTCCCCACCTCACCTGAACATGGCTATTGCACTTTTTTACCCCTATGGAGAGAACTCCTCAAAGATTAACAGCACAGACACGAAAGGACATGGCCCAAACTTGTATGGAGCTGTGCCCTGGAAAAAAAATATTCATGGCCATCGACAAACAGTACGTCATATTAAAACTTATAATTATGTCTTTACAATCGTTTAGTTTTTATGATCAGAAAACTTGCAAGAGACATAATATCAGCATAACAACTTGCAACAAAATTCGCATATATATTTTTAATAGCAATGATTTTTTTATTAAAAAATGATGCGTAGGTATTGGTTATGAACTTATTAATTTTTCATATTACAAAGCTTAGAAAATACGAGTAAACATTTTGAGAAACAATTTTTAATAAAAAATCATTGCTATTAAAAATATATAGGCGCATTTTGATGCAAGTTGTTATGCTGATATTACGTCTATCGCTAGTTTTCTGATCATAAAAACTAAACGATTGTAAAGGCATAATTATAAGCTTTAATAATTTGACTTACTGTTTGTCAATGGCCATGAATTTTTTTTTTTGAGGGCAGAATCCGGCCATGTCATTTGGTATACGCATTCGTCGCAGTCACCAGCAATTCTGCCTCACCTGAACATGAGTGTATAGAGCCAGTCCCTCAGCTGGTTGGAGTGCACAAGCAGCAGTTCACACACCGCGTCCAGCAGCAAAGAGAACACTTTGGTGTGAGCGTCCACGAACATCTTGTTGAGGAGTTCCGTCAGCCGCCGCAACTGCTGCTCCGATAGTAGTCGCCCACTGTTCAGGTAGTTGGCCTAGCAAACAGAAACAAAGTTAAATAAATAAATATATAGAGGACAACATCACATACATTGCTCCGATCCCATAGTAAGTAGCATATGCACTTGTGTTATGGAAATCAGAAACAACGAAGGTACCACAACATCCAGACCCGAGACAATGTAGAAAAGTTATTTTTCTACATTGCGTCGACCGGGAATCGAACCCGGAACCTCAGAGCAAGCGGCGCCTTGAAAACCGGCACGCTAACCACTCAACCACGGAGGTCGTCAAAGTTATACCACTAGTTCGTTAACAGAGGCATTATACAGGAAGGTTACAATAAGGTAAGAACTATACTCAATAGTCTTTTCAAGCGTAAACAAAGACTACCGGCGTAGCTGGATCACGTAGACTGCTTCAGAAAGGTGATAAACACAATCCTGACACAGAATTGCTTCATAGCTTCTAAAGTCAGAAGCAATATCTTTTAGGGAAATGGTCTTGCAGGAATTAAGATTATGCAAATATTTGACCCGAATGAATATAAATAATTACTGCACCCCTAGCATGTACAGGGGATAAAATCGTATTTCCCCGATTTTGTCCTCTGACAGGGGAGAAAATAGTCGACTTAGCATGGCCAAAGGGAAAAGGGAGAAATTTATCAATATTTGACATTTTACAAGACATAAACCTTCCGAAACTAATCAAACCGGTTTAAAACCAGTTGACGATGAGCAAGGGAGTATTTTTTCCAACCGTGTGCCCATGCTAGGGGGATAAACAAAAACGTGGAAAGGGATAAAATTTTGTACTTACCCGGGGACAAAATAGTCTCTATGCTATTGCGAACTGAATTGCACTTTTCCGTGTCAGCGCTAGGGTCGCTATTTATTTAAATCATCTTGCGGAGCGAACCTTTCATACCTTTATTGTATTCCGTGCCTCGGCAGACCTCGCTCGGCTACCAGGCGTTAAAGACTCACCAGATAAGTGAGCCCGTCCTTCCGCTCCGTCCAGTGCGTGCACGCGCACAGCTCGATGATGTCGTCGGGGGGCGGCGGCGGCGGCGGGGAGCTCTCCCACCCCAGCCGCGACCCCGACCACGACGCACTCTGGAATATACAGGATAAGACTCACCAGATAAGTGAGCCCGTCCTTCCGCTCCGTCCAGTGCGTGCACGCGCACAGCTCGATGATGTCGTCGGGGGGCGGCGGCGGCGGCGGGGAGCTCTCCCAGCCCAGCCGCGACCCCGACCACGACGCACTCTGAAATATACAGGATAAGACTCACCAGATAAGTGAGCCCGTCCTTCCGCTCCGTCCAGTGCGTGCACGCGCACAGCTCGATGATGTCGTCGGGGGGCGGCGGCGGCGGCGGGGAGCTCTCCCAGCCCAGCCGCGACCCCGACCACGACGCACTCTGGAATATACAGGATAAGACTCACCAGATAAGTGAGCCCGTCCTTCCGCTCCGTCCAGTGCGTGCACGCGCACAGCTCGATGATGTCGTCGGGGGCGGCGGCGGCGGCGGGGAGCTCTCCCAGCCCAGCCGCGACCCCGACCACGACGCACTCTGGAATATACAGGATAAGACTCACCAGATAAGTGAGCCCGTCCTTCCGCTCCGTCCAGTGCGTGCACGCGCACAGCTCGATGATGTCGTCGGGGGCGGCGGCGGCGGCGGGGAGCTCTCCCAGCCCAGCCGCGACCCCGACCACGACGCACTCTGGAATATACAGGATAAGACTCACCAGATAAGTGAGCCCGTCCTTCCGCTCCGTCCAGTGCGTGCACGCGCACAGCTCGATGATGTCGTCGGGGGGCGGCGGCGGCGGCGGGGAGCTCTCCCAGCCCAGCCGCGACCCCGACCACGACGCACTCTGGAATATACAGGATAAGACTCACCAGATAAGTGAGCCCGTCCTTCCGCTCCGTCCAGTGCGTGCACGCGCACAGCTCGATGATGTCGTCGGGGGGCGGCGGCGGCGGCGGGGAGCTCTCCCAGCCCAGCCGCGAGCCCGACCACGACGCACTCTGGAATATACAGGATAAGACTCACCAGATAAGTGAGCCCGTCCTTCCGCTCCGTCCAGTGCGTGCACGCGCACAGCTCGATGATGTCGTCGGGGGCGGCGGCGGCGGCGGGGAGCTCTCCCAGCCCAGCCGCGAGCCCGACCACGACGCACTCTGGAATATACAGGATAAGACTCACCAGATAAGTGAGCCCGTCCTTCCGCTCCGTCCAGTGCGTGCACGCGCACAGCTCGATGATGTCGTCGGGGGGCGGCGGCGGCGGCGGGGAGCTTTCCCAGCCCAGCCGCGAGCCCGACCACGACGCACTCTGGAATATACAGGATAAGACTCACCAGATAAGTGAGCCCGTCCTTCCGCTCCGTCCAGTGCGTGCACGCGCACAGCTCGATGATGTCGTCGGGGGGCGGCGGCGGCGGCGGGGAGCTCTCCCAGCCCAGCCGCGAGCCCGACCACGACGCACTCTGGAATATACAGGATAAGACTCACCAGATAAGTGAGCCCGTCCTTCCGCTCCGTCCAGTGCGTGCACGCGCACAGCTCGATGATGTCGTCGGGGGCGGCGGCGGCGGCGGGGAGCTCTCCCAGCCCAGCCGCGACCCCGACCACGACGCACTCTGGAATATACAGGATAAGACTCACCAGATAAGTGAGCCCGTCCTTCCGCTCCGTCCAGTGCGTGCACGCGCACAGCTCGATGATGTCGTCGGGGGGCGGCGGCGGCGGCGGGGAGCTCTCCCAGCCCAGCCGCGAGCCCGACCACGACGCACTCTGGAATATACAGGATAAGACTCACCAGATAAGTGAGCCCGTCCTTCCGCTCCGTCCAGTGCGTGCACGCGCACAGCTCGATGATGTCGTCGGGGGCGGCGGCGGCGGCGGGGAGCTCTCCCAGCCCAGCCGCGACCCCGACCACGACGCACTCTGGAATATACAGGATAAGACTCACCAGATAAGTGGGCCCGTCCTTCCGCTCCGTCCAGTGCGTGCACGCGCACAGCTCGATGATGTCGTCGGGGGCGGCGGCGGCGGCGGGGAGCTCTCCCAGCCCAGCCGCGACCCCGACCACGACGCACTCTGGAATATACAGGATAAGACTCACCAGATAAGTGAGCCCGTCCTTCCGCTCCGTCCAGTGCGTGCACGCGCACAGCTCGATGATGTCGTCGGGGGCGGCGGCGGCGGCGGGGAGCTCTCCCAGCCCAGCCGCGAGCCCGACCACGACGCACTCTGGAATATACAGGATAAGACTCACCAGATAAGTGAGCCCGTCCTTCCGCTCCGTCCAGTGCGTGCACGCGCACAGCTCGATGATGTCGTCGGGGGCGGCGGCGGCGGCGGGGAGCTCTCCCAGCCCAGCCGCGACCCCGACCACGACGCACTCTGGAATATACAGGATAAGACTCACCAGATAAGTGAGCCCGTCCTTCCGCTCCGTCCAGTGCGTGCACGCGCACAGCTCGATGATGTCGTCGGGGGCGGCGGCGGCGGCGGGGAGCTCTCCCAGCCCAGCCGCGACCCCGACCACGACGCACTCTGGAATATACAGGATAAGACTCACCAGATAAGTGAGCCCGTCCTTCCGCTCCGTCCAGTGCGTGCACGCGCACAGCTCGATGATGTCGTCGGGGGCGGCGGCGGCGGCGGGGAGCTCTCCCAGCCCAGCCGCGACCCCGACCACGACGCACTCTGGAATATACAGGATAAGACTCACCAGATAAGTGAGCCCGTCCTTCCGCTCCGTCCAGTGCGTGCACGCGCACAGCTCGATGATGTCGTCGGGGGGCGGCGGCGGCGGCGGGGAGCTCTCCCAGCCCAGCCGCGACCCCGACCACGACGCACTCTGGAATATACAGGATAAAACTCACCAGATAAGTGAGCCCGTCCTTCCGCTCCGTCCAGTGCGTGCACGCGCACAGCTCGATGATGTCGCCGGGGGCGGCGGCGGCGGCGGGGAGCTCTCCCAGCCCAGCCGCGACCCCGACCACGACGCACTCTGGAATATACAGGATAAGACTCACCAGATAAGTGGGCCCGTCCTTCCGCTCCGTCCAGTGCGTGCACGCGCACAGCTCGATGATGTCGTCGGGGGCGGCGGCGGCGGCGGGGAGCTCTCCCAGCCCAGCCGCGACCCCGACCACGACGCACTCTGGAATATACAGGATAAGACTCACCAGATAAGTGAGCCCGTCCTTCCGCTCCGTCCAGTGCGTGCACGCGCACAGCTCGATGATGTCGTCGGGGGCGGCGGCGGCGGCGGGGAGCTCTCCCAGCCCAGCCGCGAGCCCGACCACGACGCACTCTGGAATATACAGGATAAGACTCACCAGATAAGTGAGCCCGTCCTTCCGCTCCGTCCAGTGCGTGCACGCGCACAGCTCGATGATGTCGTCGGGGGCGGCGGCGGCGGCGGGGAGCTCTCCCAGCCCAGCCGCGACCCCGACCACGACGCACTCTGGAATATACAGGATAAGACTCACCAGATAAGTGAGCCCGTCCTTCCGCTCCGTCCAGTGCGTGCACGCGCACAGCTCGATGATGTCGTCGGGGGCGGCGGCGGCGGCGGGGAGCTCTCCCAGCCCAGCCGCGACCCCGACCACGACGCACTCTGGAATATACAGGATAAGACTCACCAGATAAGTGAGCCCGTCCTTCCGCTCCGTCCAGTGCGTGCACGCGCACAGCTCGATGATGTCGTCGGGGGCGGCGGCGGCGGCGGGGAGCTCTCCCAGCCCAGCCGCGAGCCCGACCACGACGCACTCTGGAATATACAGGATAAGACTCACCAGATAAGTGAGCCCGTCCTTCCGCTCCGTCCAGTGCGTGCACGCGCACAGCTCGATGATGTCGTCGGGGGGCGGCGGCGGCGGCGGGGAGCTCTCCCAGCCCAGCCGCGAGCCCGACCACGACGCACTCTGGAATATACAGGATAAGACTCACCAGATAAGTGAGCCCGTCCTTCCGCTCCGTCCAGTGCGTGCACGCGCACAGCTCGATGATGTCGCCGGGGGCGGCGGCGGCGGCGGGGAGCTCTCCCAGCCCAGCCGCGACCCCGACCACGACGCACTCTGGAATATACAGGATAAGACTCACCAGATAAGTGAGCCCGTCCTTCCGCTCCGTCCAGTGCGTGCACGCGCACAGCTCGATGATGTCGTCGGGGGGCGGCGGCGGCGGCGGGGAGCTCTCCCAGCCCAGCCGCGACCCCGACCACGACGCACTCTGGAATATACAGGATAAGACTCACCAGATAAGTGAGCCCGTCCTTCCGCTCCGTCCAGTGCGTGCACGCGCACAGCTCGATGATGTCGCCGGGGGCGGCGGCGGCGGCGGGGAGCTCTCCCAGCCCAGCCGCGACCCCGACCACGACGCACTCTGGAATATACAGGATAAGACTCACCAGATAAGTGAGCCCGTCCTTCCGCTCCGTCCAGTGCGTGCACGCGCACAGCTCGATGATGTCGTCGGGGGCGGCGGCGGCGGCGGGGAGCTCTCCCAGCCCAGCCGCGACCCCGACCACGACGCACTCTGGAATATACAGGATAAGACTCACCAGATAAGTGAGCCCGTCCTTCCGCTCCGTCCAGTGCGTGCACGCGCACAGCTCGATGATGTCGTCGGGGGCGGCGGCGGCGGCGGGGAGCTCTCCCAGCCCAGCCGCGACCCCGACCACGACGCACTCTGGAATATACAGGATAAGACTCACCAGATAAGTGAGCCCGTCCTTCCGCTCCGTCCAGTGCGTGCACGCGCACAGCTCGATGATGTCGTCGGGGGCGGCGGCGGCGGCGGGGAGCTCTCCCAGCCCAGCCGCGACCCCGACCACGACGCACTCTGGAATATACAGGATAAGACTCACCAGATAAGTGAGCCCGTCCTTCCGCTCCGTCCAGTGCGTGCACGCGCACAGCTCGATGATGTCGTCGGGGGGCGGCGGCGGCGGCGGGGAGCTCTCCCAGCCCAGCCGCGACCCCGACCACGACGCACTCTGGAATATACAGGATAATACCCGGCTAAGAATGTTGTGGGCTCCTTGAAATTACGAAGTACGCTACGCTAAGAGGCCAAGAAATATGTGACGTATGGCGTCGTAACCACCCAAAACAGTATGGTATTGCTGACAGCACATAATGGTGTGGCGTAAATTAGCGCCATTTCACAGTTTTGACAAATTAAAAAGGATGCATCAGGGAGGAGGCTCAAAATACATGCGTGACGTCACTACGTGCGTTTGGAACATAGCTATGTTAGAAATCGCATAGATAAGTCCTCTGGCTAGAGCTACTGTCTTTACCATAGTATAAGTATTATCTTACGTCATGTCGTCTATAAGAGTCAAGGCTGCGCTCGGAGCACACGCTCGACGCCTCAGAGTCGTCGTCTCTGCGCACCTCGCACGCAGAACTGTCTTCCGGGCTCTGGAAACACGAGTTATATACTGATGGGACCCGAGCCGAAGGCGGGGACTCATAATCACGCAGACAAGACATTCATTCAGCACACTTCGTATGCTTCGGAAATGTGATTGTAGTAGTAGACCCGAGCCTCGCAGGCTTTGGAAATACGATTGTAGTGTAATTTGTAAATGGCATCTGACTTTGAATAAATGTGCCATTGCTACTTTGTGAACTAAGTACATATCAGGAAATCAAAATTTAAGATGCGTGGTCATACTCTCAAGGCAGCCTCCGCGTCCCTGCTCTGCTGCAGCAGCCGAAGCGTCGCGGCCGGCGCGCGCTGCGGTCGATCCATTGACTCGCGGCGACGGACTCCGCCCGCCACGCTGCTTGAGCGACCAGACCTGTACAGCAAACCATTCCTTTAGATTTAATGTTCATCATTTTCATCATGTTCTATTTTTAAAATATTCTGTCTAGGTTATGGACACGTTAGATCCTAACACTTTGCATTGCAATATCATAACGATGCATTGCACTGCGCTCGTCATCCTGGAACATCAGTTTCAAGTGTCATTAGAGCTTTTGTGTGATATACGGATTCTGCAAAACAGCCCTACCACCTAAAACATACGATTTCGAAAAACGAGAGAGAGAGATGTACGTACAATCATTTTTTTCCATATTTTCATAATGGGTTTTTAGTGGCACAAAGGAAAATCTGAAAGATCCCGAGTATGCTAAGAAAACAATATTGTAGATAGGTATTTAGACTCAGTTAGATAAGTTATCATCCTAAAAATATTGCATCCATATTGCAGAAGTGCATTAAAAACACCTAGTCCGCCATCTTGTATTCCGCCATATTGGATTTAGGATGACGTCACACAACTAACCATGCATATACCGTAAAACTTCAGGTCAATCGGTTGATTATATCTGCTTAATAATTGAGTTACAATTTCAACAAACATTGCAAGTAAAATAAAAGCTTGTAAAATGGTGTGAGTCAAACACCGAAGGACGACTGGAGTTTACTTATAAGAACCTTAGTACCTTGTAGGGCTGGTCTCCCTTGAGCCGGCCAAGGACCTCGGGATACCAGAGGGTCTCCTCCGAGCGGTCGTCAGTGACACCGGACCGCTCCGAGAAGAAGGCGATGATGATCTTGAAGTGGCTGTCAAAATATTATACTGATTATTATTTATCATGATGATGATGGTGGATGGCAGAACTCCTCAATGGTTACTAGTCAACCTCTCAAGTATGGCGCGTTTGGTTTGTTTTGGGAAAAGGGCTTTGAGGAAATTAGTTGTAGGTAATTGCGGCGCGACGTTATTGCAATCACAAAAAATTGAAAATCTTTTTTATTTTCATTTAAAAAGGAGGGAAAACCGGGTCGTCAAAATTTCAAAATAAGATAACAATATTGAGTAGGGTATCATATAAAAGGGCGTTACTTATGTATTCTAAAACCGATTTTTATTTATTTTTATGCCTGATAGTTTTCGATTTATTGGGCAAACTGTCGAAAAAAATACCGTTCCCCCCCCTTATCTCCGAAGATTACCGATCGAAAAATCTGAAATAATTATGATCAATAGAAGTAAATTTATATTTTACAGGAAAAATAAAATCAACTCTCCAACTATTATACTTTTTTTGATAATAACAATAAACTGGCGAAAACAAAGTTAGGTTTGCGGTTTGCCAACAAAAGTACCTATATGTAAATTATATACTCGCAAATTCATGAACAAAAGTGATTCTTTCAATGTTTTACTTCTTTTATGGTATGGAACCCTCGGTGCGCGAGTCCGACTCGCACTTGGCCGGTTTTTTTTTGAAGGTACCAATACGTTACACCTGAAGACGAAGGGCTGATGGTGAGGATGCATCCTGGATGTATATAATGGAACTCCTCAATGGTTACTAGTATACCTCCCAAATATGGCTCATTTTACATGTTGAAACGAGTCGAGTACACGTAAAGGGTGTTTTTTAAAACATAGTTATTGTGAAGGTGTTTAGCTAGGTAATACTTACGTTGCGACTGCGAGACTCCGGGTCTCGACCGCGACCGCCCCACAACTCTCTCCGGACTGGGCGGCACGGCGGCACTCACTGGGGACCTTTTAGCGCGGGCTAGAATAAAAATTGGCTATTTAACCTAGGATTTAAGCACATTGTTTTTTTTCTTTTACTCACTACAAATTACTACATCACTATTTGCAATCAAGTCAGACGGTATTAATCCATCGTCCGAAAGCAAAGTTCTCAGTTGGACAAAGTCACATTTTAAACACGTGTTGTATATTACAAAGTTACAACACTTATGTACGCGTTGTCCTCCAAAACGGTAATAACGTCACACGTAACTAAATTACCAAAACTCCCACAGTTCATCCTGACTGTCGTGCCAGCCGTGATTGGCGCAGCCGTGTGGATCAACCAACCAACAGGACTATATTAAAAAACTGCCAGCCGTGATTGGCGCAGCCGCGTGGATCAACAAATCCACGGTCAAATTACACGTATAATTTTAATGGGGTCATATTTGAGTGGGAGACATGGTCCTATTATACCATTCTTTAGTATTTTGATGCATATAGCCTACCTTGTTGGGCCACTTCCCCTTCTTCAGTAGGTGAAGCATGCAAAACATAAATAAGCTACTATAATAATATGTTCATATTAAACAGTATCTTCCTAATCGGACGAAGTTAAGTGAAAATTAGACAATTTTTATTAGTCAAAATCAGTATCTGTGGTGTGAATTCACTCCGTAATAGCTGTAGAATGATGATATGATGTAGCCGGCAACGCATTTGCAGTTCCTATGGTGCTGCCAATGTTTAGGGCGGTAGTGATCGCCTGCTTGTGTTCACAAAAAAATATTAAAATGGGTTCTCGGACGAAAATTTTACGTTATAAAGAGAGATAAATGCGTCGCTGTTGAAATGGAAAAGAAATAGATGCGTCGTAAGCTGAACGTTAAGGCCAATCGTGCCTCTCTATCGTTTGTTCCGCGCTCTCGCTTGCACGCTCGGGTCAGACGGAATTTGACAATGATTGATGCTTTTCCGAGCGTGCAGCCGGCGTTCATCGATTTATACGACGTTATCTCATCAAAATACAACCCGGTTACAATATCTGTGGACCTCGCTGGAATGCGTACTTTCACCTCCCCGCGCTCGCCCCGGCGCCATTGTTTTGCGCACCATATCAGAGCGCTGACACGACGTGACGTCATCGAGCCAGGTCCACAGATATTGTAACCGGGTTATATATACTTACGTAAGCTGGCGGTGCCGGCAGCGACTTTAGACCTAGCCAGGTGCGAGTAGAGAGCCCTGGCGCGGGCCCTCTGCGCCGCCGCCGCGTCCAACGCCGATACTGATCGCGCCGCGCCGCCGGGGGAGCGGTCTGTGCGACAGGGTACAATTTAAAGTATTGTTTATTGTTGAACAAATATGAACTCTAAAACTAAAGTGTTAAGGTCTTTGTTCCCACGACACCTATCTCGGAAACCATTAGTCTTAGGAAACATCGTCTGTCCGTCTACAAGTCCATTCTTAATCGCTTGTATATAGGTGTTGAAAATAGGCAAATGACCTTTGATAGCAACGGATTTGTGAGTGATGATTTCTTTTGTGACTGGATGAATGGGAGTTTTTCAAAGAATTCATAGGTTAGAGTATAATCCTTTACAGCATTGGTTGCCTGGAAGAGATCGCTAGGTAGCGATAAGGCCGCCAAATTGTGTACCTATTCTTTGTAATTTTTGTGTTGTCCTTTGTTTGACTTTGTGGTGTGCAATAAAAGTATATTCATTCATTCATTCATTCATAGAGTAGGATGTTGATCAAACCGTGTGGTCCCACATAAGTACGCAATTCGTTTTAAAATTTAAAAATCTAACACATTTAAAAACTTCTCCTCCCTTTTAACACGGCAAAGAGACGAAACTAATCTTAAAGACTAGCGCTTTCTAATTGTACTGTACTAAGTGTAGTTTTTTTTGACGCGCTTTTAGAAACCTGGGATCTTGGAATTGGTACCATTTCCAGTCTTTTTGCAAAGGGCATAAGGAAGCCCTATTGGGTCATCTGTCCGTCCGTCTAACCGTAATCATTGGTAAGATATCTATTCTAATATTATAAAGCTGAATAAAATAAATAGGCAATAGGTAGTTAAAAACAATATATGGACCTCTCATGGCGACAGGAATGTGAGAGATGGGAGGTCTTTCTTGCGAGGCGCGCCTTCTTCTCAGCGAGTTAGTTCTATTTACGCCGGAAACCAAGTTTTCCGTGGACGCTTAAGTTTTAAACATTACCGAATCCATTGCAGCGTGGAAAACAAGAAAAAATCAAGTAGAATATAAGAGAAGACAATACCACCAAAATCTTAAGTAGACACTTTCAACCCGTTTTATTCCTTTTAAAACCAATTTTTAAATATAACAACCAAAGATTTAAATCGCTGGATGAGCCCTAAAGCTCCAAAATCGTCCACGTTTTTGTCTAGTGTGCGACACGTTGTTATTTTACACACACAGCGACATAAATATTAGTCCATTGAAAAGTTACAATAAGCACCGAATATTGCATTTGTTAGTTTTCGAGATGTCGTGAAAAAGCGTTTTCACCCCTTTTTCCAAGATGGCGGCCGGGGGACAAGGGTGGCGACCCCACAAATTTAAGGTTAAGCTTCTATTGACCCCCCAAACATGTCCCAAAAATAAAATCGCGTCCTATAACAAATGCAAAGCTCATTTCAATGGACTATATAGCGAGGTCTCATTTACTCTTAAGTAAAATTTGCACTTGCGTTCTCTGTCACACAATCGCACACGACAGCATGTTGAGAGCACTCACTCAGCATGTTTGTGGATGTTTTCGATGTACGTAATGCAGGCTTAGGACGTATCCAGATTTAAATCTTTGATAACAACGCCGCAAGATGTTAATAAGAAGCATGTAAAATTAGTAGTTTAAAGAGAAGTATAAATGTCTTCACCTCACAAGCTAAGAAAGTACAACTTTGCTTCTTATAAACCAGACAGCAAAATTCAGTTTTGCTCACCGGTGGTGTAAGATAAATATTTACAAGCTCCGCAGCTCAGCTTATTTTGATCTCTTTAAGTTGGATGGAATTTGTATTTTGTTTTTCTTCATTTTGTTTTTTTTTTTTTTGGTTTTTATTAATTTTCTTGTTTTCTGTTTTCTTGCTTTTTTTGGTTTTGTCTTTGTCGTCTCACGTGTTGCTTTTTCTCGCTAAAGTGAGGTGAAAAAATTTATATAGAAGAGAATATTTTAATAAAAGAGGGCAAAGTTAATGTTTGGAATCACGCGCTTTATCTACTGACAATAGCGAATGCAAAACAAACGAACTTTGCTCCCTTGTTATTAAAATAATCATTTTCAAAATTATGTAATGACTAATAGTAATCTATGGTGAATTACCTGAAACGCTGGCCGACGGACTTCTGGGGCTTGTGATATTTCTTCTTTCTGTAATTAAAATAATTTTATTAACGGCGTAGACGGCGTATTTAAGCGATTTTTAGTCAGCTACAGTTTCAAAACTAAAATAATCACTATAAAATTTAAACATTATGTATTTTGTGCTATCAATCTAAAATCGATGTGAAGCAGAAACACGACTGGGTAAATTTTTTTCAATATAAAGATCTCCCAGAAGTTGCGCCAAAATCTTCATTCTTCTAATTTTTATCGGAAACTACAATGGATGCAATTCTAATTTTTGTTTTAATGTATCGTTAATAATACTATCCTAAAAGGCTCCAAACAGATTTTTGACAACTGGCTTAGTTTTTTAGTGATTAGGTAAAACATCGTTTTTAAAATCGCTCTCGGTCTGTAGTTGGTTACATTAACATTTACAACTTTTGTACTATTTTGACTTTTCAAAATTCATTATTAATTTATTTCATACAAAAAATGACATTTCTGTAAAGTGACACTACACAGTTGCGGTTTCGCGCGGCCGCGCCATTGCCACTTGTTGATGTTACAGAGTAAGGACAAGTAGAGTATCTCCGTAAAATATTGAATATTCGATATTTCTCAAAAGATCGAGTAAAATAAGTCGTTGAACAAAAGTTGTTAGTTTTAATGTAAAAACAAATACAGGCCGAGAGCGATTTGGTACTTTTCATACACATAACCCTGTAAATCTAAGAACTGACCCGTGGCGATGTGGTGGAGGCTATCAAGCGAGCCGAGTCTCTCTCTCTCTATCTGCTTCTGCGCCGCGGAGTCCAGCCGCAGGAACAACTGCTCTGCGTCCGATGGGAAATGGCGTTTGTATGCGAAGAACGCTCTGCGAGTTTAAACGGTCATTATCTAAATATATAAAAGACTAGTATGGTGCATGCGAGTGGTTTGTCTTTTTTTTACACTATATAAGTTAGTACCTGGCTGCGATCTCACCTGATGGTAAGTGATGATGCAGCCGAAGATGTTTACGTACTAACTTGGAAGGGGTCAGTAAAGTTACCCCAACGGTTTCTACACAGCATCGCACCGGAACGCTAAATCGCTTGGCGGTACGTCTTTGCTGGTAGAGTGGTAACCATGAAAGAAGAGCCACGGCCGAAGCCTCCCACCAGACCAGTCCTGACCCAATTTAGAAATTATAAAATTCCGTGGCGGGAATCGAACCCGCGACCTCCCACTATTGAATCCGAGCGCGCGTCCCCTGCGCCAGAGAGGTCGTCGTTTGCCTTCCAACTTTTAGTCTCTTCAGCATTCGCCATATATTTTTTTATTAAAAAATAATTTCCGCCATTTTGAATTTTTTTCTATCCATCGAATCGACCTTCGACTTTTGATCACCTCTTGTCCAGAAACCGTTCTTCCATCTTTTATAGATAGAGATAACAACGAAATTCGTATGGCGGCCATCTTGAATCCGCCATATTGTTTTTTTTTCAGCTTACTGCCAATTGTCCCGCACGAATTTGCCAAGCTATATATTGAATTTCCGTCCACTTCTTTACGTTGTCGCGAAGTAACCTAACCTATGCTGAACGCATATACGCACTTGCGGCCGTGGTTCCTCGCAGAGCTGTCGGCGTCGACGCACGCGCGGCGGATGGCATCCCGTACTGCCGCCTGCTGCTTCTCTATGATGGGCGTGCTCCATTTCTCCAGTAGGATCAGTAGCACCTCACTGGGAACATACGTAGACAAATAGACACTGTATTTTTTTATAATAAAGATTTATAACAAGAAAAAGGCGTGTGGCACTCGGAGACTGCCGCGGTAAAGCTATTGCATAGAATTTAAAGTTATTTTTAGTTTTGCCATCAATAGAAAAGTAGAACTTTTGGTACCAGGCTAACTTCACACAGTTTTTGAAATATCACGCACGCATTATTTCAAAAAGTCATTAAAAAGTTCTGCTATTTTTCGATAGATGGCAAACTAAAAACTAAAAAGTTGTGGAGTTGCGCTCCTTGCTGTCATGCTAGCCTAGTACCAAAAGCTTTACTTTAGGAGTGCCAGGTTATTTTCGTTACGGTTTTTCTGGATTAGGTCTGCACCGTCAAAGCCCGCGATAGAAGCTATGCAATAGCTTAATAAGAACTTTACGGTTGATTTCACATTTAGTAATAATTTTCTTCTAGAACATTGACATTCAAATTTCGCTATTCAGCCAGTACTGCACTTAACATATCTATTAAAGTAAAATAAATACTGTTGGAACTTGTGACGAATGTTTTTATTTTACAGTAGTATGACAAGTTATATAATAATAGAAAACCTAACATCGTAGTCCTCCTACTCTTAGGAACTGACGCCAAGAGCTTTAGTCAGCCTTTCCAGCCTGGGTGCATATAAGGGCTTTGTGAAACAATCAGCCAGTTGGTCCTCAGTAGTAACTTGCTTGACCTCAAGTTTGCCAGCTGCCACACACTCTCTGACATAGAGATACCTTCGTTGTATGTGCTTGGTTCGGCTATGTTGCTCGTACGGCGGATTGTATGCTAGCTTTATTGTTGACTCATTGTCAATGTAAAGAAGTGGGGGCTTTTCAGTTTTAGTGATTTCCTCCAACATCTGTTGTAGCCATATAATTTCCCGGGCTGTCTCCGTAGCTGCCACTAGCTCTGCCTCTGTCGACGATAAAGCTATCGTCTTTTGCTTGTTACTCCAGCCTTCTGCATTCACTGATAACATGTCCTTTCTTCTTGCAAAATTTGCATGTTTTTACGAAATTTGTCTCTTCTTCGTATTCATCTTTAGTGTTGGTAGTATTGGTGTTGGAACCATTATTAAATTGTCTGGCTTCTGATTCTTTTAAAATTTTTACCTTGAGTTCTTCAGGTTTCGGTAACGTGTCTCTGGATTCTATCGCTACACGAAAATTTTCGTAGTTAGGTGGTAAGCTGTATAGCATCATAACAGTGAGCAAATCCTCATGAATACAAATGTCCATATCCTGCAATTTGTCTACCACGTCCATGAACTCATTTAAATGCTCTCTAATATTGCCATTTTCCATTTTGGACAATATTAACTTCCTATTAACTAAAACAGAGGCCTTCCTAGCCGGTCCCTTAC
Organism: Coenonympha glycerion; assembly: GCA_963855885.1. Taxonomy (NCBI): domain Eukaryota; kingdom Metazoa; phylum Arthropoda; class Insecta; order Lepidoptera; family Nymphalidae; genus Coenonympha; species Coenonympha glycerion. The sequence continues at coordinate 8,632,034 of OY979653.1, forward strand.
TGGCATATATAAAATCAAGCAAAGTCCAAATCTCGTGAGCTGTTTTGCAGTTTTTTATTTGCTTCCATTCAGAGGGTGAAATTAAAAGTACTAACTCAGATTGAGCTAAAAGATCCTTCTCTCTCTTCTCTTCATCAGCTTTCGCAAGATTCAGCGGCTTCTCAACAACACTCCATAATTTATTTTTGATGAGTACGGCCCTTGCTTGAATTCGCCATGTGTCGAAATTTTCTTTATTTAAAGTCTCAATTTTTGTACTTGAGCCCGACGCCATCGTGATCAACGTATTTATAGCTTTATTTTTACTCTACTACCATATTAAAGTAAAATAAATACTGTTGGAACTTGTGACGAATGTTTTTATTTTACAGTAGTATGACAAGTTAAATAATAATAGAAAACTGTTGCTATGGAGACTGAAGGTACAGTCCTCCTAACAATATCGATAAAACATTATCGACTGTTCCGCGTATAGAGTAGACGAATCTGTTCAGAGTAAACTTAGGAAGTTTTATCACTAGGTACTATACGGATTTTGTACGCTTATCAATAGTAGAAAAATGGCTTTTCATTGCGGTAATAGATTACAGTAAATTTATTGAAGAATTGAAGATCTTACTATTTCAGTTTCTTAAGGGAGCCAATTTTAAAAGAAACATGGACCAAAGCTACTTGAAGGCTACATTAGTTCCCTTCAAAAACAAGTACAATCTGCTCCGAACAGGCCTAGAATCACGTGATTCTAGGCCTGTTCCCGACAGTGTTAAATTAAAGTTGACACTTGAGTGACAGTGTTTCAAGGATATTTGAGTTTTACTTTTCCTCATAATATTACATGAAACAATGTTTTGTATTTCAAATCGGTCTTTACTCAGTTTATTTTTTGGTGAATATAACATTTTCTGAAAATAATCCCAGCTAGATCGATTTATCGTCCCCGAAACCTCCTGTATACCGTTCACGAAAATCGTTGGAGCTGTTTCCGAGATTCAAATATATATGTTACAGTCATAGTGATTAAACAGCTATTATTAATAATGACTGGTTACTATGGATAATAGCCAAATTGACTAGACAACTTGATAAATTAATCACTTTATCTGGATATTATTCATAGGCGCTGGTCACAGTTGGCGAAAGTGATAATACGGTCTATTTGGCTTGTAAAACCCCCCCCGTTCTTCATCCCGCTGCCGCGTGGCGTGATCAGTAGGTAGCTGACTAAATTGTTGTTAAGTTGATTCTTAAAATAATTAAAATTCTTAAAATACTAATTAAAGTAATAGTTTTCGTGAAATAATTTTTTTAAGTTTTAAAATTTTAAGGTTAATAATTTAGTTTTCCCTTACACTTTTCAAGGCTCGTTCGACGGAGCCCCGCTTCGCGGGGCTCCTATTTCTGGGTGGTCATAAAAGAAAATAACCACTCAGAAGGATGGCGGGGCCTTGCAGGCCCCGCCATCCTCTTCGTCACCTAACCCAACCGAGTCGGGGTGCCCTCAAGTCCCGAGCTCGCTTCGCTCGCTCCTAGACCCTGTATTAATACTATTATTTCATTAAAATATTAGCAAACTGGCAAAGAAATACGTTAAATGTCGTCTGAAATAACCTAGCAAATTATGATTTTTAATAATAATTTTTCTTATTACTTCTCGTTAATTTGAGTTATTTACGAAAGCTAGTGACATTGTGAAGGGAATTACATAAAAGCATTCATAAATAATTTAGTAAACAGGTAAATAATCTTTATCCATACTTGTTTTATTACATTATCCAAGTCTTCGAAGATGGTATAAATAATAGCTGGTTAATGTGATTAATTCTATGTCAATTATCACTTTATCCAAATTGAGTTGACATTATTAATAATGGCCAGATGATATGTATAATATCCGGATTAATCGCTTTGGCTGTGACATATACACGAATTACTCGTTTGAAGACATAAGATTAAACAAAGTTTTGCATGTAGCAACTTATGATAAAAAGTTTTCTCAAATTAGGTAATAGTAAATTCTTTTCCTTCAACAGTTCTCTGATTGGCCCATTATGTCATTTTATGTGATTTTTTATGAATCAGGAGAAATAAATTAAATTTGATTTTTTCATATTGATTTTTTCAACTTTATCGATAATTTTACGAGTCACGGTTAAGATAAATCACTATACTTTGACAGTTATCAAAAATTTAAGTTTATTCTTTGCCATTGAAATTTTAACCTTAATTACATAAAAACAGAGTTCCTAAAAAAAATTTTAAAATACGAATCAACTAGCGCTGGTGCGGGCAAAAGCGGAACTATAGGTATATTTTAAGTCAATTTTTGCAATATAAATTATATGCCTGTGACAATAAGGTTGACTTTTATGTTGGCTTGTTGGTTGGTGGAATTTTTTCGTTACGGTTTTTCTGGATTCGGTTCACCCGTCAAGGCCCGCGATAGAAGCTATGCAATAGCTTAACAAGAAAAAAAAGAAACAGACACAGTTATGGATCAAACTGTGTATGCTTGCATCTACGAAGCGGTTTGATTCCTCGTTCCTGATACGCACTACAAAGGTCTGGAATACCCTCCCAGGCACTGTCTTTCCCACCACATACAACCTGGGCGCCTTCAAATCAAGAGTGACGAGTGAGGCAACTACTATACAAGGCAATGCTATCACTCACCACAGCGTGGAGCGTATCTCCTTGCTCTTGTGCGTGGTCATGTGCTTGGTGAGCACGGGGATGAGCCGCGGAGCATGCACATGCATCACTATATAACGCACGCACACCGTGCCCGCTGACGATATTACCTGAAAATAAAGAAATATCACATACATACATAAACATACATACATACATGAACCCTAAAACATTACACTCCTTTTTTGGGCAGTCGTGTTATAAGTGAGGGCCGGTTTCCACCAGTGCGGAGCGGAGCGGAGTAACCAATCAGATTTTATCATTATGACGTCTCCGAATCAACTCAACATTAAAACTGTCAGGGAGGATATAAACAGCTACATTTCCAATTACAAATGTAGGCTAACCAGCCATCCGAACCAACTAGCTGTACAGCTTACAATGCCAGAAGTGATTCGAAGACTGAAAAGACGGCATAATATACTAGATAGCCGCGAAAGTGACATAAGGGAGATCTTCCTGATGGGGAAGTCATCTTGCCGTACCGCCAATCTCATGCAACACATCTGCTCATAGTCAACAGACTGATTGCAAGATTACCACAAAACAAAAAAAAAATGACGTCTCCGGAACTGAGGGGAGAAGAGATGTCGAAATGACGATCTGATTGGTTACTCAAACACAGCTCCGCTCCGCTCCGCACTGGTGGAAACCGGCCCTTATCATTAAAAGAACGGCCGGAGGAAACGAGTCGGACTCGCGCAGTGACGAACTACGCTACGCTAAGAGGACGGGAAAGATGTGACGTATATTGAAGCAAAAAAATCTCAAATATATGGCGTCTCGCTTCATACATTTCGGTACCGCTGACAGCACATACCGCTGTCGGTCGCATACATTAGCGCCATTATACAGTTTTGACAACTTAAAAATCCGGCTTTAGGGCGGAGCCCAGGGACTTATCACTTAGTGCATTTAGGCTCCAGTAGAAAAATATGAACAGAAATATAGTTAGGGCCACGCGGTAGAGATGGCGCTGTTGAAAAATTTGAAAATATTTTTTTCATCTGTCCACATGTCTGATTTTTTTAATTTATTTAACAGCCTGGAATCAAGTCTTTTGTGGCCTTACATTGATGTCATTCAGGGTTGCCAGGGTGAAATAACAACCAAAAATCCAATCGGCTAATACCAGACTACCAGATTTGGAAATACATATTTGGAATCAATATACCTAAAGTAAATGAGTATTTTTGAGGATTTTTTGCTAAAAAAAAATTGTAGGTATATAAACATGTATGTAAACATTTGGTTATTATTTGGATGTTTACACCGTAATTGCAAAGAAAAATTGTATAATAGTCATGGAATATTGGTATAAATTAAGATATTAATAATTAAAAACTGCTACGTAATTAAGACGATTCAGACATCGAATTTTGAACGTAGATCACGTCATACACTCAATTCAATGATTCAGCCAATCACTCGTTCTCAAACTCTATATCGTAATAATGGTGTCTATTTATTGGCTGATGAGCGCCACGTGACGTCACGACCAGGCACGTTCTGTCATGAACGTTTGGAACATTTTTCACTTTTTTGAAATTAGTTTCTTCAATGGGATTATATAAAAATCAATATCACAAAAATGTTTTAATACCGATGAGTGATGATGATATTTATAATCATAAATAAAAATTATTAACCTTTTTATATTTTTTTTGCAAAAAGCCTATTAGCCTACTATTTGCGAAAACAAAATAAAATTTGAATTTGGCGGCCAAATGTTACCCATTTATTACTTCTTTCTTTTCATTTCTTTTAAACGTGTCTTTTTTATTTGGGCTCTTAGCTCAAAAGTATTAGGTTAGTAAAAGTATTAAAGTATTATTATTAATATGCTACTAGTGCAAAAAAAATTTTAAGGAGCCCACGTATGGTGGGCAGATACAAATACAGGTGCGCCCACGAAATTCAATTTTTTTTGTGGTTTTACGCGATTTTTCAGCTCATAAGACGTAATAGGCTTATGGCAGTAAAATTGCGATAATCCCAAGATCATCTTCATATAAAAAAAATTGGTTGCCTGTAAAGTCGGTATACGGGCGAAAGTTTTACGTGATAACGTATGTCTGTCTCTCTCGCTCTTAGGCGGGCTAACCATGCCCGAGTGGAAGGGACGCGTGCCTCTCACTCGCTCTCATTGTGAGCGCATAACGTGAGCGGAGCGTAACGCAGTTTCTTGAAGTGTCACCCGGCAAACCAATTTATAAGACGTTGTCACGTCAAAATCTCTGCTTGAAAGTGTCGAGTTAAAGAAATTTATCCGAGATTTGCGAGTTGCTCACTTAAAACTCTGCTGACATTTTTATTCAAAATTTTTTATATTAACATGTAAAGAAGTAACTGCCACTCTCGCAAAATGACTGTCATAAGCCTATTATATGTAATTAGCGAACAAATTGCAAAAAACCACGAAAATTTTGAATTTCGCGGGCAGATAGGCAAAATTAGGCGAATTCAGTAAGCTGACATCTGGCAACCCCGGATGTAAATGTCAATTGTCATTTGTAGTTGTCTATGATTGACGTAATCCACGTTTGTTTTTCTTTGTTATTCTTTGAAGTGGTTTTCGGGTTTTTATTTTATTTTTCCGGACAACTTTGATTCGACATGGATGTTGGTGGCTTTTTATATTGTGTTGACACTGCTTTGCTTGAACTCGACCCTGTTTTGTGTTTGATCCCGGCTACCTTTTATGGAATACAATTTTGTGTCATGGAGGAACAAAAAAGCGTTGTGCTGTGATGTTGAAGTGATATATTTTAACAAAAGAAAAAAATAAATGATTTCATCAATCTCATTTGTTTCATTGACCTTAATTAGAAGTTGACTTCTAATTTATTACTGTATCAATAGATACCTATTGATACATACGATGTATTTATATCTTGTATGTAGTATATAGGCATAGTATTACCCGGCCTCTACACTGCTCACGAATTTGACCGAAGTTGAACGAAGCAGGAGTAGTGTGGACGGGGAGTAGTAAACTGTAACTGGGACCACTGGTAAGAGATGTCGCTAGCACAAAAAAGAGACTGATGACTCTATACCCCTATATTCAATATACTCTATGGCGGAGCCTAAAAATGTATGCGTGACGTCAGTAACCCTTTAAAATGTTTAATCTACAATTAGGGCGGATGCTTTTGTAGCAGTGTAGGTACAGCTAGACCGCTATAAACTTGGCCCTCCCATGGTCTGCGGGACGCGGGGCGGGAGCTACTCAACCACTGATCTCTGTTCTATGGATTAAACATTCTATACAATTCAGGCTAGGTTCACTGTGGATCCATAGAATAGGGATCAGTGCACTCTACTAATCAGCTGTCAGAGACTGACGTGAATTTCGCTACACACGATGATATTAATCTTGCGACGTGGATAATATACTCAAGAAAATACCATAGGCGAATTCTCAAGATGCGAGTCATTACATCGTATCGTGTATAGCCGATCGCACACCCGCCCCGCGTCCCGCAGACCATGGGAGGGGCAAGTTTATAGCGGTCAAGCTATAGTTATGTCATGCTATTTGTACTGAGTGCCAGAGGCCTGGTAGTAGAGTCCCATTTTTACCCTTTGGTTACGGAACCCTAAAAAATAAGTGATTAGACGACCTCCGTGGCGCAGGGGACGCACGCTCGGATTCGAGTGGGAGGTCGCGGGTTCGATTCCCGCCACGGGCCACTTTGGAATTTTATAATTTCTAAATTGGCTCAGGTCTGGTCTGGTGGGAGGCATTGGCCGTGGCTAGTTACCACCCTGCCAGCAAAGACTTACCGCCAAGCGATTTAGCGTTCCGGTACGATGCTGTGTAGAAACCGTTGGGGTGACATAACTTACCCCCTCCAATATAGTACGCTATCATCTTCGGCTGCATCATCACTTACCATCAGGTGAGATCGCAGTCAAGTACGAACTTGTATAGCGTAAAAAAAAAAAGATACTCACTTTGGCAGCGTTCTGTATGAGGTTGATGAGATCCTCGAGGATGTACAGGCTGAACACCTCCAGTTTGCTCTTCAGAACCTTGGCCATGTGCGCTATCGTGATGCACGCTTCGCGGACCACCTGCGAAAAAAATTTAAAACTCAGAAAAAAAAGATTTCCTTTTAATTTTCAACCTTAGATCAATGCGATTAGAGTTGATTTTCACTTGCATGCGATATCTAATAGCCTTGGCTTTAGAGTTCACGTTTATTCAACATAGCCTGATATAGCGGCTACGAGAGAAAATCAACTCTAGTTATAATGCAATAAGGTTAAAATTTGTTGTTGTAATATATTTTGCGGAATTACAAGATAATCGATTAAGGGCGATGGGTACCATCCGGGCGCGAAAATTCAAATTTTATTTAGTTTTTCGCTCATAGTGGGCTAATTATACATCGAAGGCTAAGAGCAATGTGTTTTGCGAGCACAACGTTTATGCATCTACATGTTTTTAACAAAAACTCTGCTCAACAATACTCATTTACTTCATATTGGTTCCCGATAGCTCGAAATCTGGGAAACTGCAAAAAATTATCTTTCGGGAACCAATATGAGATGAGTGGGAACTTTCGAGCAAAGTTTCTATTAAAAAGTGTAGATGCATAAAAAGTAGGCCCGCAAAATGCATTGCCATAAATCTACAATGTGCAGTTAGTCTAATATTTGCGAAAAACTAAATAATATTTGAATTTCGCGGGCTGGCAGGGCCGCAACACCTTAACCACAAAACTCTTTGTCGCAGTCTGCAATATCGGATTAATTTGTATGATACAAGTGAAAAAAAAATTCTACCAAAACTCGCTCCGACACAGAAGCATCATTGAATGTTGGCTTGCCAAGGTTTGCATTCTTGCAATAGTTACAATATCGAAATTGTCACGCTTTTTCAAAGATTTCTGCGATTTCTCTCACTTATTAAACATAAAGGCAGAAGCCTGTTTTTATAAACTCGTAAAAAATAAGCGATGTTGCAACCTGAATTGCACTTTATTCTATCGCAGCTAAAGTAGAAATCTATTTGCACGATTTTGTAGAATCTTCTGCACTATGTATTTAGCGATAATGGCTCAAACTGCTGAGTTCAGTAGGCAAATCCTATACCTTTAAACGAGCAATTCTTGTATATATAATATATATTTCTATATAATCTGGATCTCGGCAACGGCTTCAACGATTTTCATGAAATTTAGTATACAGGGGGTTTTGGGGACGATAAATCGATCTAGCTAGGATTCTTTTTAGAAAATGTCGAATTTACCAAAAAAATAATAAAAATATGACTTTTGCTGCCATCTATTAGCCAGTAGTTAAACTACCGAAGCACTCCTGCTGCCATCTATTAGCCAGTAGTTAAACTACCGTGCGAAGCTCGGTCACCCAGATATTCAGTACTTACAAGAGCCGGGAAGAAACTCTATACTTTCTCACCTGACTCCTCAAGTCCTTGATAACAACTAGGAAAGGCACGGAGAGTTCTTTGAGGTGCGCGGCGAATTCCACAGGGTACTGCGTGTGTGCATTCGCTGTCAGGAGTGAACGGATTTTCTTTAGCTGCAAAAGAAGAAAAACTTATCAAACAAGAGCGAAGCAAGCGCTAATTTTTTACATGACTGTCCAAAAAAGGAGTGTAATTTTTTGGGGGAAAATCAGGGCTGCAACTGTTAATCACTGCAGCATTATGCTGAGGCAGTAGCCTTTTCACATAAACACTTTTTATTAGGTTCCATACCAAAATGGTAAAAATGGAACCCTTATAGTGAGACTTTCTCCGTCCGTCCGTCCGTCCGTCCGTCCGTCTGTCACACTCGATTATTTCAGTAACTACTAAAGCTATCGACCTGAAATTTGGAATAGTTGTGAGTAATTGCGGCGCGCCGGAATTGCAATCATAAAAAATTGAAAAGCCCGCGCGCGCCGTACACGGCGGCCGGCGCGCTCGCCGCGAACGACATCGCTCGCCACTCACCGCGTCGATCCTCTTCTCCCAGTCGGCGCCCTTGTCGCCCAGCACGGCGGACGCGTGTCGGAACAGGTCGTCGAGCCCGCGCGCGCCGTACACGGCGGCCGGCGCGCTCGCCGCGAACGACATCGCTCGCCACTCACCGCGTCGATCCTCTTCTCCCAGTCGGCGCCCTTGTCGCCCAGCACGGCGGACGCGTGTCGGAACAGGTCGTCGAGCCCGCGCGCGCCGTACACGGCGGCCGGCGCGCTCGCCGCGAACGACATCGCTCGCCACTCACCGCGTCGATCCTCTTCTCCCAGTCGGCGCCCTTGTCGCCCAGCACGGCGGACGCGTGTCGGAACAGGTCGTCGAGCCCGCGCGCGCCGTACACGGCGGCCGGCGCGCTCGCCGCGAACGACATCGCTCGCCACTCACCGCGTCGATCCTCTTCTCCCAGTCGGCGCCCTTGTCGCCCAGCACGGCGGACGCGTGTCGGAACAGGTCGTCGAGCCCGCGCGCGCCGTACACGGCGGCCGGCGCGCTCGCCGCGAACGACATCGCTCGCCACTCACCGCGTCGATCCTCTTCTCCCAGTCGGCGCCCTTGTCGCCCAGCACGGCGGACGCGTGTCGGAACAGGTCGTCGAGCCCGCGCGCGCCGTACACGGCGGCCGGCGCGCTCGCCGCGAACGACATCGCTCGCCACTCACCGCGTCGATCCTCTTCTCCCAGTCGGCGCCCTTGTCGCCCAGCACGGCGGACGCGTGTCGGAACAGGTCGTCGAGCCCGCGCGCGCCGTACACGGCGGCCGGCGCGCTCGCCGCGAACGACATCGCTCGCCACTCACCGCGTCGATCCTCTTCTCCCAGTCGGCGCCCTTGTCGCCCAGCACGGCGGACGCGTGTCGGAACAGGTCGTCGAGCCCGCGCGCGCCGTACACGGCGGCCGGCGCGCTCGCCGCGAACGACATCGCTCGCCACTCACCGCGTCGATCCTCTTCTCCCAGTCGGCGCCCTTGTCGCCCAGCACGGCGGACGCGTGTCGGAACAGGTCGTCGAGCCCGCGCGCGCCGTACACGGCGGCCGGCGCGCTCGCCGCGAACGACATCGCTCGCCACTCACCGCGTCGATCCTCTTCTCCCAGTCGGCGCCCTTGTCGCCCAGCACGGCGGACGCGTGTCGGAACAGGTCGTCGAGCCCGCGCGCGCCGTACACGGCGGCCGGCGCGCTCGCCGCGAACGACATCGCTCGCCACTCACCGCGTCGATCCTCTTCTCCCAGTCGGCGCCCTTGTCGCCCAGCACGGCGGACGCGTGTCGGAACAGGTCGTCGAGCCCGCGCGCGCCGTACACGGCGGCCGGCGCGCTCGCCGCGAACGCCGCCTCGAACGCTTCAGACGACACCGCGCCCGCCTCGCCCGCGCCGCCGCCCGCGCCGCCGCCCGCGCCGCCGCCCGCGCCGCTCGACACTGCAACACCAACATTAATGGCTGACTTGACTACAATCATGCCTGATGGAAAGCAGTGTTAAGGTCTAGGTTTGAGCGCTCTTGCCTATAAAATGCCTATTCACTCTTCTCTTGAAGACACCCAGATTGTACTTGGCTGAAAACACGGAGTCTGGAAGAGCCTCACACCTCAGCGATTCGTATCAAAAACGTGGAAGAAAATCCATACGATATAGTTAAGTGAGCGACATGGCTGCAGGTTGCTGTTGTGACTTCTAGGCGTATATTTCTGTAACGTAAGACGCTAAGAGCGATGGCATCGGCGGTGTTCTGTAACAGACGCGTTAGGTCGCGTCCGACGTGACGTCGTACGCGGCCTATGAGTGCTTACTATGGAAATGTACTAGTGTGGTCTCGTTTATGCGCCGCGTAAGACGTGCGATGTCAGAGAGACTACAGTAAAACATTTCTATAGTAGCATTTATAGGCCGCGTACAGCGTGACGTCAGATGCGACCTTTACAAACGCGTCTTTTACAGACCACCACCTAAGATCGCGTCCCACGTGATGTTTTACGCGGCCTGTGAATGCTTACCATGGAAATGTACTAGTGTGGTCTCGTTTATGCGCCGCGTCAGGCGTGTCAGAGATACCACAATAATACATTTCCATAGTAAGCATTCATAGGCCGAGTACAGCGTAACGTCGGACGTGACCTAACGCGTCTGTTATTTACCACCGCCTTAGGTCGCGTCCGACGTGATGTTGTACGCAGCCTATGAATGCTTACCATGGAAATGAACTAGTCTTGTCTCGTCGTTCGTGCATCACGTTAGGCGTGTCAGAGAGACTACACTAGTACATTTCCATAGTAAGCATTCATAGGCCGACTACAGCGTCAGGTCGACCCCGACCTAACGCATCTATTACAGACCACCGACTTATGTGGTTGACATCCGACAAACTCGCAAACGTTTTTCTGCTTCGCTTAGGATGACCGTCTACCCCGTTAACTCAAAGGCCCCTTCGCACACGGCTCCTAGCGTAAGCATAGCGTAATCCTCGCATACGACTAGAGCAGGACGAGTTCAAACATGTCCGCAGACAGTGTTACAGCGAATTGTATATGGCGTTATTGCTATACCGTTATGCGTAGCGTCATTACGATACGCTTACGCTTACGAGCCGTGTTCGAAGGGGGTAAGTGTAGTAAGTATAACCCGGTTACAATATCTGTGGACCTAGCTGGAATCCGTACCCCCTTCCCGTTCTCCTTTCACCTCCCCGCGCTCGCCCCGGCGCTTTTGTTTTGCGCACCATATCAGAGCGCTGACACGACGTGACGTCATCGACGCCAGGTCCACAGATATTGTAACCGGGTTATAAAGCTTGTGACCACTCACCGGTAGCAGAACTAGTCAGTTTGGCGGGCGGTGGGGGTTTCCTTGAGGCGGACGGCATGCTGTACAGACCCGCCACTACACGCTTGGGCTCGCACGCTGTACGCACGCACGCAAGCACGCGTGTACGCAAATGCGTGTACGTTGTGTGTAGTGTTTGTGTAACGTGTAAAATTGTACGCATGTGTACAAGTGTGTGACAAATGTGTATATTTTTATTTATTTTTTAAATGAAAGTAACACATTTTATTAAATCCATGTTTAAATAAATTGAAAAAAAAAAAGATTTGTTAAAGGTATTGTATAAGAGAATAGAAAAAGTTAATTGCAATTTTTAAAGAAAACAATGTGATAATAAAAATCGAAAGTAACATAAGAATATTATGCGATGGTGATGAATTATAAATCGTGATACGTGATAGTTAGAAAGGTGATAAGTGTGATGTGATGAGTGTTAGAGTTATCACCAAACGCCGATGAGCCCCGAGTGATGGTGATGGTACATGGTGGGAAGAGAGAGATTAAGATAGATTAGTATTCAATAAGCCATATCTAGGTAATAAGTATTAAAGAATTAACTAAATACTATTAATTTTCAATGCATAAAGTGTAGTCTTTTCCAGTAATTATAAGCAGAATTTCATAGTCGTTCGTCAAAAACAGTGTCGTAATGAAATACGTAACCACACAAGTGTGATTATGACTCGAAACAAAGATGGCGGCGTTGCTGATAAGCTGATTTTTCATGAGTTATATTAGACTTTTCTGAAATTGCCTCTTTCTGCCAAAACTGCCTAAAGCCGAAGCTTCTTTCCACTATTGCATTTAATCTTAAAATTAAATGCAATACCTTCTTATATTCACAGATTAAAAATTTTTTGAATAAAAAAAAGTAAAAATGTCTTTATTTCACATAGGCCTAATTAATATAAAGGCACTTGTAACAAAGTCGGTATGACATTTGTTGCATATGAATGGTGATAACTACAATATTTCTGAATCTGTGGTTTTGTCATAATAGTGTACATATTTTAATTGATTATATCTTTTAAATTATAACTCTTAAAAAATAAAATAATACCTCTTTGTTAAAGAATATAGACATTATCTTCCTATTTGACCAAACAATTTTGACTGGAATGGCCAATTGGGTATTTGACTCCAATTTTTTTATTACTTTATTATAAAGTAGACTTAAAATAATGACGTGCACTGAAAGAACTAATTAAATCGATCAAATAACAAAAAAGTTATAAGCATTTAAAGATTTGTGATTAGACAGAGATAGCAACATGAAATTGTGACGTCACACCGTACCAATGCCATAGTAGCTTCGTGCGGCTTCATACAAATTTTCGTTTTGCGAGAAAGGGATAGAAGATCCCCCCCACTCCAAAGTTTAAACGCCTGTAACTTTGTAAATCTTCGTTGGATTTTAATATTTCTTTCACTGCACGTCATTACTTTTATCCTAGTTTATAATAAAGTAATATTTTTTATCAAATTCAAAAGTAGTGTAAGACCCAATTGGCTGGTGATAGTTTCGTTATTATGATTGGCCGATATACAATTTATATATTTTCGAGAATGACACCCCAGCTGAGAGGCAACCTCGTGGCCGCTACAGCCAACTACGCAGGAGAACTAACCGGGCGTGGAGGCGCCGGAGCTGTCGCCGTCCCGGCTGCGTGCCGACGTCGGCAAGGTCATAGTCTTCTTCACGCTGCGCGCCACGAAGTCCGCCTCGTCCACGCTTTGCGCTGCAAATTAAATCAAATCTAAATATCTTTATTTCACATAGGCCTAACATACAGGCTCTTGCGAACGTCGGTATGACATTTCTTGCATAATAATGGTGATAACTACAAGTCGACTTGAAACTAAGTTAACGAGGGTTCCAAACGCGCCCTGACGCTGAGAAGAAGCCCACAACAAACTCAGCCGGGTATTTTTTTATGTTATCACCATTTAACAAAATAAGTATAAATACTAAAAATAGGCTAGCAACGACAACAGAGCAATCTACCACTTATAAATTGAAGAAGTTAATGTAATTAACAAACAGCATTAACTTCTTCTTTTTTTAGGGTTCCGTACCAAAAGGGTAAAAAAGAAACCATATTACTGAGACTTTGCTGTCCGTCCGTCCGTCTGCCTGTCACCAGGCTGTATCTCTTGAACAGTGATAGCTAACATTCATGTAAACTGGGTTGGATGTGAGATAAACTAGTTTTTTTTTGTGGATAGAAATGTAGAAACTTGATGATATAAATCTTATACCTTTAAACGAACAATTCTTGTATATATTTCTATATAATATGGATCTCGGAAACGGCTCAATCGATTTTCATGATATTTAGTATACAGAGGTTTTAGGGGCGATAAATCGATCTAGCTAGGATTCATTTTTAGAAAATGTCGAATTTACCAAAAAAAAAAAGACTCCTGCTGCCATCTATTGGCCATCGAGCGAAGCTCGGTCACCCATATATATTTATAAATATTTAAAAAATCTCCATTCAAGAGGCAAGTTCTGAAACTCACCAGAAGGAAGCAGCAGTCCCGCTTCCCTGGCCTCGTCAAACTTCTGCTCCAGAAGCACCAGCTTAGAGGCCGGGATCAGTTCCTTCTTCTTGAGATCCTGTCTTAACCGCTCGCCTGGAAAGTTAATGTGTAGTAATAACAAAATACCGGCCAAGCGCGAGTCGGACTCGCGCACCGAGGGTTCCATACCATAAAAGAAGTAAAACATTGAAAGAATCACTTTTGTTCATGAATATACGAGTATAATTTACTTGCAGGTACTTTTATGTTGGCGTATCTGAATAATAAATAAATATCCTGAACTACTGTACTAACCCGAGTAACATCACAACACGATCGAAATATGCACGAATTACAAATAATTTTGGTATTACAAATGTATGGAGAAATCGTAGGTCAGGGCATTCTTAAGGCGAACTCAACAGGTCTGCCCGCGAAATTCAAAATTTTCGCGGTTTCTTGCAATTTGGACGCTAATTACACATAATAGGCTTATGGCAGTCATTTTGCGAGAATGGCAGTTACTTCTTTACACGTTTATATCAAAATTTTTGCATAAAAATGTCTGTCCTAGGAAATTATTCCGAGTAAAAAGTTTTAAGTGAGCAACTCGCAAATCTCGGATTAATTTTTTCAACTCGACACTTTCAAGCAGAGATTTTTATATAAATACGTGAAGATGAACTTGGGATTATCGCAATTTGACTGCCATAAGCCCACGACGCTCGAGTAACTAACAAAATCTCCTCTTGGGCTCCCCCACTATAACAATGTTATAATTGACGTACGATCGAAATGGTAGACTAGTAAAATCGGTAAATTATAACAATAATGGAGCAATTGAGTAGTAATTGAGATGTAATTGTCATAGCAGACTTGAGGCCCTGTTGATTTCGCAAAGTCCTGAGGATGACTCACCGACATGTCGGTACACGTCAACCAGCAGCTGTACGGCAGCGTCGCGCACCGCTCCGCTCGGGTCACCCAGCAACGCGGCCAGGCTGGGCACCGCCGACCGCAGCTGGAGCTCCGCTGCGCCGTGCCTGACCCACCAAACATAAGATACTTTAAACGTATACATAGGTGTCGGGGTAACTCACATGTTGAGCAATTATAAGTAGATGTTGGGGTAACTCACTCGTTGAGCGGCTATAAGTATATATTGGGACAACTCACTCGTTGAGCGGCTATAAGTATATGTTGGGACAACTCACTCGTTGAGCGGCTATAAGTATATGTTGGGACAACTCACTCGTTGAGCGGCTATAAGTATATGTTGGGACAATTCACTTGTTGAGCGGCTATAAGTATATGTTGGGACAACTCACTCGTTGAGCGGCTATAAGTATATGTTGGGACAATTCACTTGTTGAGCGGCTATAAGTAGATGTTGGGATAGTTCACGCGTTGAGCGGCTATAGTAGATGTTGGGGTAACTCACGCGCTAAGCGGCTTTAAGTAGGTGTAGGGATAACTCACGCGTTGACCAATTATAAGTAGATGTTGGGACAACTCACTCGTTGAGCGGCTATAAGTAGATGTTGGGACAACTCATTCGTTGAGCGGCTATAAGTAGATGTTGGGATAACTCACTCGTTGAGCGGCTATAGTTAACTAGATGTTGGGATAGTTCACACGTTGAGCGGCTACAAGTACGTGTTGGGATAACTCACACGTTGAACGCTTATAAGTAGATGTTAGGATAACTCACACGTTGAGCGGCTATAAGTAGGTGTTGGGATAGCTCACACATTGAGCGGCTATAGTAGGTGTTGGGATAGCTCATGCATTGAGCGGGTATATGTAGGTGTTGGGGTAACTCACGCGCTAAGCGGCTTTAAGTAGGTGTAGGGGTAACTCACGCGCTGAGCGGCTTTAAGTAGGTGTAGGGGTAACTCACGCGCTGAGCGGCTATAAGTAGATGTTGGGATAGCTCACAGGTTAAGCGGCTATAAGTAGGTGTTGGGATAACTCACTCGTTGAGCGGCTATAAGTAGATGTTGGGATAACTCATTCGTTGAGCGGGTATAAGTAGATGTTGGGATAACTCACACGTTGAGCTATTATAAGTAGGTGTTGGGATAACTCACTAGTTGATGGGCTATAAGTAGGTGTTGGGATAACTCACTCGTTGAGCGGCTATAGTAGATGTTGGGGTAACTCACGCGCTAAGCGGCTTTAAGTAGGTGTAGAGGTAACTCACGCGCTAAGCGGCTATAAGTAGGTGTTGGGGTAACTCACGCGTTGAGCAGTTCGGAGATACACTTGAGAGCCTCCTCCCTCGTGTGCGGCGCCTTGTGCTGTAGGGCCGGCGTCAGACGCGCAAGCATGGGTCGCGGGGGCGCCGCTCGACTCTCGCTCAGCGCGGATATACACTGCCGAGCGGCGACGCGCACGCCCTCTTTCGTGTCTGCTAGTCTGTGGAGTTATAAAGAAGCTATGCTATGATCTATGACCTATGCGTTTAGAACAAGGAAGGGCCCTTAACTAACTTAACTGATTTAATAGAAAGGTACAAAATAAATCATGTTTTTGTTACGTATAATCGTAAACAGAAATGCTCAACTATACCAATATGAAAGATTTAATCGTCCATTATTTCTTAAATGAGCGAAGATCTTGCTAAGTAAGCTGAGGTAGTACTGGGAAGTCTGTCGGTATATACATGTCATCAACTCATCATCCTAATACTAAAACAATGGCCCGTCCCATTCCACTCGTTGAGATATAGTCTCGCATGACGGAGTGTATTGGTCTCGTGACGTCACTTCCTCCATAAAATGATTCTCGTTTGTTTTATTGTACGGTCAACTTCAAATATCATTCACTGCTTAAGCGGAATTGAAAAGCTGAATTTATTTGTGTCTTTCTCACGCTTACGAATACGTTGGTGGGTGCGACATGCAGCGTTGCGAAAGAATAGAACAGAAAAACGACGTTTTACCTAATTACTATAAAACTAAGCCAATTATAAAAAAAGTTATCACCCGAAGCAATATTTCAAGAATAAAATGTAGGCCTAGCTCTGGACTTTCACCTCTCTCTATAGAGGCATAGATATATCATTTTTGAAAAATTCCTACTCGCGTTGTGCTTCGTCACTAGACGACACTCTTAACACTCTTTCCTCTGTCTCTAATCTATGGACCAACCTGTCAATGATGTGCGGCAGTACAGTGGACACGTAGTGGCTGAACTCCGGTCCCATGCGCTCCGCGATCGCGGCGATCACCTCCAAGCCGCTCTGCGCCACCTGAGAGCAAGAATAACTTATCAGTACCTGGATGACCGAGCTTCGCTCGGTTTTTTTTTGTAAATTGTAATTTGGAGTAGAAACTATATTTAAATATGAATTACATAGGTACTAATGTAATGATGAAATATGAAAAAATATTTTTCGATCTTATCGACATAATAATAAAAAAAAATATGAACTCGTAAGTATGGTTAAGGGGAAATCAACGACTCTGCCCGCGAAATTCAAAATTTTCATTGTTTTTTTGCAATTTGTTCGCTAATTACGCATTTGTGAGAATGGCAGTAACGTCTTTGCATGATTATATCAAAATCTTTGCATAAAAATGTTCTAGGAAATTAGTCCGAGTATCGAGTTTTATGTGAGTAACTCGCAAATCTCGGACTAATTTCTTTAACTCGACACTTTCGAGCAGAGATTTTTATATAAATACGTAAAGAAGATATTGGGATTATCGCAATTTGACTGCCATAAGCCTATTATGTCTTATTAGGTTAAAAATCGCGAAAAACCACAAAAAAATTGAATTTCGCGAGCACACCCGTGGTGTGCTCCTTAAATAAAAATCACGAGTGTAATTAGTTTAATATTTATATATTATACTAATACTTTATTTTTAGGGTTCCATACCAATTTGGTAAAAATGGAACCCTTATGGTGAGACTTTCTCCGTCCGTCCGTCCGTCCGTCCGTCCGTCCGTCCGTCCGTCCGTCTGTCACACTCGATTATTTCAGTAACTATCAAAGCTATCGACTTGAAATTTGGAATAGTTATAGGTAATAGTGACGCGACGTCATAACAATCGTAAAAATTTGAAAATTATTTTTATTTTTATATAAAAAGGGGGAAAACCGGACCTTCGATTTTTCAAAATGAGATAACAATATTGAGTGGGGTATCATATGAAAGGGCGTTACTTGTGCAGTCTTAAACCGATTTTTATTTATTTTTATATCCGATAGTTTTTGATTTATTGAGCAAACTGTTGAAAAAAATACCGTTCCCCCCCCCCCCCCTTATCTCCGAAATTTACCAATCGAAAAATCTGAAATAATTATGATCAAAAGAAGTTAATGTATATTTTACAGGAAAAATAAAATCAACTCACTGACTAATATACTTTTTTTGATAATAACAATAATCCGCCAAAAACAAAGTTACGTTTGCGGTTTGCCAACAAAAGTTTTACATGTAAATTTTACTCGTAAATTCATGAATAAAAGTGATTCTTTCAATGTTTTACTTCTTTTATGGTATGGAACCCTCGGTGCGCGAGTCCGACTCGCACTTGGCCGGTTTTTTACATTACATCAACCAATTACGTAAGTTATTTTATTTCGAGTGTTTAAAATTATCGCTGCCAACGGGAATTGAACCCGTACCCCCTAGCTATCACAGCTGAGTGCCCTGCCAATTGTGCCATGGATTATCTTGCTCTGTGGATGGCACGATAATTTTGATATTGGGAAACTACGATTAAAAACCAATTTCAAAGGCCCATTATTTCGAATGGAGCTAGCTTTGAACGAGAGAATACCACCTTGCCCCTTTTAATGTTGTGCCCGCAAAACTCATTGCCATAAACTTACGATGTATAATTATTAGCCCACTATCATAGCTGGGCACCGTTAATCAAATACTTAACTTCGTTAATCGTTAATCCGTTACAAAATAAGTAAGCTTCGTTAAACGTTAAAGCGTTACTTTGCGGAAGAATTAACGCAAGTTAACGTTAATCGTTAATCCGTTAATATACCTACCTATGTAAAATTTTTATATCGTTGCGTTACTGAATTAATAAAACCTGTTGAAGTTAGTTAAAAGTTAAACCGTTAATCAAAATGTTAACTTCGTAAATTAACGATTAACGGATTAACGAGTTAATGCCCAGCTATGCCCACTATTAGCAAAAACTAAATAAAATTTGAATTTTCGCGCCCAATTCGTTGACTCCATAAAAAAATTAGTATTAAGTACTTCTCGTCAATAGATGTCAGCAGAAAGAGTCATATTTATTGTGTCGTTAAAACAGTTGGATGCCTGTGCCATTATAATAGTATTGCTATTGGCCAATAGATGTCACGTTGTTTCCTAGTTTTCAATATATCGAGAAACAATATGAGGTAAATGAGTATTGTTGAGCAGAGTTTTGATTACAAATATGAGATGCATAAATGTTGTGTATAAACTATATAAACTTAGGATGTATAAGCCCACTAAACCAGAAAACTAAATAAAATTTGAATTTTCGCGCCCAGTTCGTTGACTCCATAAAAAAAATAATATAACTTCTCGCCAATAGATGTCGGGAGAAGTCATATTTTACCTTTAGCATTATAATATTATTCTCGTTAAAACAAATGCCAGCCGCGGTCATTAAAATTCGTTTCACTATTCGCTAATAGATGTCATGTAGTTTCCCAGATTTCAAGCCATCGGGAAAAAATATGAAGTAAATGATTATACTTGGTTGATCAAGCTTTGCTTGGTAATATCACAGCCACTCACCAATAGATGGCAGCAGAAAATTACTGTAATAGTTTAACTTTTTGCCAATAGATGTCAGGAATAGAGTAACATTTTTTTTATTGGTAAATACGACATTTAAAAAAAATGAATCCTAGCTAGATCGATTTATCGCCCCCAAAACCCCTTGTATACTAAATTTCATGAAAATCGGTGCAGCCGTTTCCGAGATCCAGATTATATAGAAATATACATATATACAAGAATTGCTCGTTTAAAGGTATAGGATTAAAGAAATATTTAACAAAAAACAAGCTTTTATACGGTATATTTCATGTAGGAGTGCATTAAAAATAGCTAGTCCGCCATATTGTGTTCCACCATGTTGGATTTAGAATGACGTCACACAGCTAACTATGTAGCTTAATCACTGTCAAAAAAAATCGGCCAAGTGCGAGTCGGACTCGCGCACCGAGGGTTCCATACCATAAAAGAAGTAAAACATTGACCGAATCACTTTTGTTCATGAAGTATAATTTACATTTAGGTACTTTTGATGGCAAACCGCAAACATAACTTTGTTTTTGGCGGTTTATTGTTAGTATCAATAAAAGTTTAATAGCTAGAGTGTTGATTTTATTTTTCCTGTAAAATATACATTTACTTCTATTGATCATAATTATTTCAGATTTTTCGATTGGTAAACTTCGGAGATAAGGGGGGGGGGGGGGGGACGGTATTTTTTTCGACAGTTTGCAAATCAAAAACTACCAGGCATAAAAATAAAAAAAAAACGGGTTTGGAATACACAAGTAACGCCCTTTCATATGATACCCTACTCAATATTGTTATCTCATTTTGAAATTTTGACGACCCGGTTTTCCCCCTTTTTAAATAAAAATAAAAAAGATTTTCAATTTTTTATGATTGCAATAACGTCGCGCCGCAAAATATTCCAAATTTCAGGTTGATAGCTTTATAATTAATAGTTACTGAAATAATCGAGTGTGACAGACGGACGGACGGACGGACGGAGAAAGTCTCACCATAAGGGTTCCATTTTTACCATTTTGGTATGGAACCCTAAAAACATACTTTATTATAAAACTTATACATAATGACATTTTTAAAAAGAGCAAGTGCCAGGACTTCTGGTGCAAACCTGTCTTCCGAACCTGGCGGTAGAGTTCAATCAATCAATCAATCAAGTTTATTTGCTAAAAACATGTCAAATACAGATGTTATTACAATAATATAAGCGTTTCAATGTTTCTACCATAAATATAAGCGTTTCAATGTTTCTAACAATAAGGTAGAAACATTGAAACGCTTATGTTACATGCAAAAAGAGTTTTGACTTTTACATTTTAGAGCCTATTTTATTTAGGCCTACGTGAAAAGTAAAGATTTTCAAACACACATACATTGCAAGTTACACACACATACATTACGTCTCCTGAAGATTGCAACAAAATAAATTAATCAGTCTGTTACAAAAAATCAAGCAAACCTCACCGAACTTAATGCAATAACAAAAAGCCACACAAAACCGTATCACATATGTCCGTAGCGCACAGTTGAGCACTAAAATGAGATGTGTCTACAGAATCCCGCCCACATGCTAAGACGCGGCCGGGCCTATTCTGGACCTAGATCTATTTTTGGTGTTTTTAACTTAGCTTTCACTTGTTATACTGTTTTAATGGCAAGTGGTTTAGTTTAGAATAGAGCATAGAAAGTTCTAGCTGATCCCAATGCTTGCATTACGCGAGAACAGTGTGTGATAGACTTAAAAATAAAAATACAAGGTGTTTTAATGTATGTACTTGTACGTGACAATATATTGTCAGATTGGTCATTCTTTTATCGGCTAATATTGGTTGTTGCAGTAGCAATCAGAGCGAGTTGATGCTACACTCAGTGTGCGAAAATGGTAAAACATTAAATTACGGAGGAAATACACTTGAGAAGGGTCAATAAATCCAAACATACATTGCCTTTTCCTTCTTTTTTCTCGGGATATTTGAGTGGTACTGTCAAGCTATATAGAGATTGCTTCTTCTATCGAGTACAAATAGCAGAAGTACCTATTTTGACTTTCCCAAATTAGCACCCGCTTCTAATCAGTATTTACAAAAATATCTCACAAAACGTTATCGTTTACACGTTTCAGAATAAGCCCGCAGCCGGCGCGGACGCGATGGTGCGTGCGAGCGATCGCAATCAGAACGTACACGATGCGCGATAAATGATTATAACTTCTGCAGAACTGAACAATGTTGCACCGCTGGGGTAACCTGGGGCCGTACCACCATCTCTTTATAGCAGTATTATTTTAATATTATTTTGACATTTTCATACAATGTCAGTATGAAAAATTTTAAACAATATTACAATAATACTGCTATAAGAGATGGTGGTACGGCCCCTGATCTGGTCAAACTGCAAGCCAGGTGTCGGTGTGAGTTTCAGTTTTTCACAAATCCCGCGGAAACCATTGAATTTTCCAGGTTTTATCTCCATCCCAAATTTCAGCAAAATCCGATCAGTAGTTGCGGCTTGAAGCAGTATTTCTCCCATGTGAATTTTGGGTCACGTACGGGAATTTTGAAACACGTATGTTTCCGGGATAGAAAGTAGCCTATTATGTAATCCAGAATAACATCTAACTCCATTCCAAATTTCAGCCGATTCGGTTCAGTTCAGAATTGCAGTATGAAGGAGTATTTCTCTCTTGTGAATTTCGGTTTTTCACAAATCCTGCAGCAAGCATGGATTTT
Source organism: Coenonympha glycerion (assembly GCA_963855885.1). Lineage (NCBI taxonomy): Eukaryota > Metazoa > Arthropoda > Insecta > Lepidoptera > Nymphalidae > Coenonympha > Coenonympha glycerion. Next base: position 8,654,558 of record OY979653.1, read on the forward strand.
TCCGGGAAGAAAAGTAGTCTATGTGTTAATCTACAATATAATCTATCTCCACTCCAAATTTCAACCAAATCGGTTCAGTAGTTGCATCGTGAAGGAGTATTTCTCCCGTGTGAATCATATCCAGAATGATATCCAGAATCTATCCCTCACCTTGAAGTTCCCTCCGTTGAGCCACGTGACCAGCGCGTCCAGCATGGGCGCCACGATGTCGTGCGTGAGCTCCTCGCGCCGCACTAGCGCCGCCAGCCGCTCACCAAGCTGCTGCCGCAGACGCGGGTCCGGTCGCACCATGAGCGGCAGTGCCGCCTCCAGGCTAGCCGGTTGTGGGTAGTGCGCCATCTGGTACATTAATATGCCACTATAAAACTATTTTTCTTAACCCACCTCCAACGCAGAGGGCAGAACCGCTACCGCTGCGCTATTCACTCGACGGAAATTGGATCAACAGCATTGGATTTAAAGTTTAATCAAATCAAATCAAATCAAAATATCTTTATTTCACATAGGCCTAACATAGGCTCTTGCGAACGTCGGTATGACATTTCTTGCATAAAAATGGTGATAGCTAAAAGTCGACCTAAAACTAAGTTTACGAGGGTTCCAAACGCGCCCTGCCGCTGAGAAGAAGCCCACAACAAACTCAGCCGGGTAAAACCAATGATTAAACCAATGATTCACCAATCACCCAATGAAACCAATGTTTAAACCAATGATCCACCAATCACCATGGCCAATGCTTTCAAACTCCCATGTAAAACCTACACTGTGGTGTACCTATATGGAAAATATTAACATCCTACTAAAACATTTCATGTAAAATGTTGCCAAGACGAGACGAAGATACGGCTTGCACTGTCAAAACTCATGTAGACCCTACATAGATTCTAGCTCTACAAGCTCTAACTTCCCAAACCTTTACCCTTTGTCAAATTATCAAATATTTTTTTTTTTTTTTTTTATTATGGATAGGCTTGCGCTTGACTACAATCATATCTGGTGAACAGAAATGATGAGGTCTAGGATGGAGCGCGCTTGCCTAGAAAATGCCTATTCACTCTTCTCTTGAAGGCACTCAGGTTGTACTTGGCTGGGAACACAGAAGCTGGAAGGGTGTTCCACACCTTAGCGGTACGTATCAGAAACGTGGATGAAAATCGTTTCGTTCGAGCTTGCTGGACATCAACCACATAAGGATGCCACTTCTCCCGGCGTCTTGCGGTTCTATGGTAGAAAGGTGAAGGAGGTACTAGGTTGTGGAGTTCTTGAGCACACTCTCCAAAGTATATCCTGTAAAAAACCGCTAAACAGGCAACCTTGCGTCGGTGTTCTAGACTGAGCAATTTTGCCCGTGTTAACGATTCCTTGCCGATTATTTTGCGTGCGCGGCGATCAACCGAGTCCAATGCATCGAGCTGATATTTTGCAGAACCATCCCAGAGGTGACTGCAGTACTCCATGCCGGAACGAACCTGAGCTTCATACAGTGTCAAAAGCTGTTCGGGCGTGAAGTACCGCTTAACCTTGTTCAGGATGCCTAGTTTTTTGGCAGCTGTTTTCGCCTTAGCTTCGATGCATTTCCCAAAATTGAGATTGGGGGAGATACTAATACCCAAGAGATCGATGTGATCGCCGATCGGAACGGATACACTTTGAAAAGTGGGAGCCAAGGTGAAGGGGCTCTTTACTCGTATTATAAATTTCTTGAAATTCAAAAACTCAAGTCTCATACATACTTCCATCCCCAAAGTAGTTTAAGGGATTGAGGAGTAAGAGAGTAAGTTTCAAGTTTTAGATTTTTTTGTTCTTTATCACTAATACTAACTTCCATGCCAAACAGCTTTCAGTAACCTCAGGAAGTACTTCCAGAATTTTGATAATCATCAGATAGTCAGTCAGGCTCAGGACAAGGTTAAAGTTATCCAACTAAAAGATACATACCAACAATTTAGTTCATCTGGTACAATCCAACCTGAGTTTCAAAAGAAGGCAGGGTGCTCTTGTATTCACTCGTCTTGGCGAGCGCACTAACGAGCCCCCAGATAGCAGAAAGAAATTCATATAAAAAATCCACTCACCGTTTACCAAATCAGCTTATAATCCTTGGTTAAATCCAAAATATTATCTTTGCCCGATACGCAAAGTGTCCAAGCCGATGTAAAATACATCGCACACGCGGCCGGGACGCTTTTGACGTTAACTGTCAACTAGAACCATGCGCAGCACTAGAACATCACTGTAGCACTAAACACTAGCACATTACACTAAATTTAGTGTCCCAATCATGGCATGTCACTTTTTGTAGTCATTTTTTGTTGCCTGGTAATCTCTCGACTCCTGTAAAAAATATGACATTGTTAATTTCCAAATCAAATATAATTTTACCTATATTATTGGTAAAATTTTAAGCTATTGCATAGCTTCTACTTCTACACAGCTTTGAGCGTGGAGACCGAATCCAGAAATTCCGTAACGAAAATAACCTAACACCCCTAAAGTAGATCTTTTGCATTTTCATGAATGCAGGAGAGCGCACCTTCACAAACTTTTTAGTTTTTAGTTTAGCAAAACTAAAAACTAAAAATAGCTTAAAATGCTATGCAATAGCTTTACCGCGGCAGTCTCCGAGTGCCACACGTCTTTTTTTTCCCCAAAAATCATGCCCGGCAGTGGGACACAAAGAAAGAATTGAGAGAACATAGTTCGTAAATAAATTTGGTCATGCTTTCAGTTAGTAACTTGACAGAAATTTCATCTTCATGGTAAGCTGCGCTGATGTACTTGAACTTGAAGAGCTGTTATCGTACTAGCATGGAAGGGGGTAGCTACAAGACTGGTGCGATGCTGTGTAGCAACTACACAGCACTGTGATAATACATATATATATTTATATTGATTATAAAAAAATCACGTTCGATTAATGGGAGGCCCCTGTTCTGTTTTTTTGTATTAATTGTTCTTTAAACAGCAACAGAAATATATTGTCTGTGAAAATTTCAAGTGTGTAACTATCATGGTTCCAGAGATACTGCCTGGTGGCAAACAAACAGACAGACGGACGGACGGACGGACGGACTGCAAAGTCTTAGTAATAGGTACCCTTTGGGTGCAGAAGAGCAGTACTTCACCTACTATACCTGTAGCGATTACAGTGCCTGCCATACAGCCCATAAGTTCGAAAGAGATCGTAAGAAGCTGTCCGTTTCTCTGTTTTATTGCCTCACGAGCGGCGGCTGTTTGCCGCAGGTATAGCGGCGTGTGTTTAGATCCTAACGAATTTATCAATCAAGCGTACAATCTGCTGGGGCGACCTTGACAAGAGGTCAATTTTGTTTACGAGTAGATAACTGTATGACATCATGTTCTCTATAATAGTCACACTTATAGTATCATAAAGGCGAAAGTTTGTATGTATGTGCGTTTGTTACTCCTTTACCCTTAAGCCACTGAACTGATTTTTTAAACTCAATTAAGAATAATGTCGTGACTATTAAATGAGTGCATCATGTTTAGAGTTCTGTACCCAAAGGGGAAAACCGGGACACTATTACTGAAAGTTCGCCGTCTGTCCGTCCGTCTATCTTTCACCAAGCTGTATCTCTTGAACCGTGATAGTAACACACTTGAAGTTTTCACAGAATGATGTATTTCTGTTGCCACTATAACAACGAATCAATCAATCAATCAATCAATCAATCAAGTTTATTTGCTAAAAACATGTCAAATACAGATGTCATTACAATAATATAAGCGTTTCAATGTTTCTACCATTTTCAGGCATGCAAAAGTTACAAGTGAGTAGAAAGTAATCTATGCAAATATAAACATAATTAATTTACCAATAATAAATTTACAACAAATTGAATTTTACTCATAATAAACAATAATAAATGAATTATTAAAAGTTCTACTGAATTATATCGCTAAATTACTTACATTAAATATTCTTTAATATCATAATAACCTTTTTCCATGAGATGTTCGTCAAGTTTCCTTCTAAATGTATTTAGCGTCAATTTTTCAAAGTCTTTTGGTAATTTATTATAAATTTTTACTGCCATACAATAAGGGCTTTTCATGTATGTGCTGCAGCACAGTTTCCCTATGCATAGCCTTTCGGGATATCTTACAGACCTATTCATATTAATTTCACAGTTACGTTTGAAATACTTTAAATGTCTTTTTACAAATATACACATATCCCTGATATACATACAAGGTAGTGGAAGGATGCGTAAGTTTTTAAAAAGCGGCCTACAGCTTTCTAATGGCCCAACATTACATATAGCCCTTATGCATTTCTTTTGTAGTCGGAACGCTCTTATAAAATCAACAGAATTACCCCAAAGTATTAAACCATATGACAACACGGATGTTACATATCCATGATATGCACTCAAGGCCGCATCTAACGATACTGTAAGGACTAAACGCCTTAAGGCATATATGAATTTGTCCAACTTTGTACAAATATAGTCAATATGTGCTTTCCAGTTACAGTTTTTGTCATAAATTATACCTAAGAACTTTTGAATGTCAACTTCTTCTACTTTCGTATTGTTAATTTCAATGGTTTTTGGAATAGTTTTAGTATTATAATAACTAAACTGCATCATTTTAGTTTTTTTTAAATTTACTTTTAGGTCATTATCATGTAGCCAATTAATCATGTCTTTTATAGTGCTATTAATGTCTTGTTCATAAGTTTTTTTATTCTTACATTTTACTAATAGTGTTGTATCGTCCGCAAACAATACACAGGGATGTGTGGTTGCCGTTGTGATGTCGTTTATGTAAACTAGGAAAAGAAAGGGCCCCAGTATACTACCTTGTGGTACGCCCCTGTTATTATATTTAAATTCTGATTTATATACTTCCTTTGTGTTAGTTTCTATTTTAGATATTTCAGTGCATATTTTTCTGTCTTTTAAATATGACTTCATCCAATCATAAGCCTTTCCTCTAACTCCGTATCTGTCTAACTTGTCCAGTAATATTTGATGATTGACATAATCGAAAGCTTTCGTCGAATACTAAAAACTAGTTTAAAAAAATGATTAAAGGGGGCTCCCATAAAACAAATGTAATTTTTTGATTGTTTTTGATCAATGAGTCAGAAGCCCCAATATTACCCTATTTATACAGGGATAAAGTGCAACCCCGAAAGGGGGTGAGAAACTAGACCATAAATTATCGACAAAAAAATAGAAAAAAAGTTCAAAAAAAATTATTTTACTTTTTATTAGCAAATTAAGATTTTTATTTGATAAGTAGACTCTATGTAAGAAAAAAAAACGATTTCTTCAAAATTACTGGGTCGATTGCTTTCAAATAAAAAAATATTATGCCACATACTTGGCAGTAAGGATTAAATAACAATTAGCTCGCAAAAAAGTAGCATCATGACATAAACTTTGCTTTTTATGAAAAAGAAACCCTTTTTTATGACTATTTTTTTCAATGATCTCTAAATTTCTCTGAAAAATACCAGAAGATTTTACAAATAAAAAAAATATTTGTTGTAACCCAAGAAATGAGCTAGGACAGAATACTTCGTGCGCGATTCCGACTCTCACTTGGCCGATTTCCATGTACATAGTAAAAACTTATAGGAATAGCAGGTGTTAAAATTATTATTTAACTGTATCCATAAATAATCAATTAAGAATGAAAGTTTATTCACACAGCACACATTCTGTATGAGTAATATGTGTGTCAGATTTTTTCCCACGACTATTATCTACCTTGGCTCTACAAATGTGAAAGGTGTGTTTTAAATGTACCTAGCTTTAGGGAACCCTTGAAAATGAGCAAAACAAAAGCATTTTATTCAAAGAAAATAACCATTCTGTTGATTTAATTAAACAACAATGATGAAATATTGACCAAAGCTAGCGCATTTTTTTCTACATATGATTCTCATAGTAGTAGATTTGGTTCCCTCTGCACCTTTTACCATAGAACAGCAAGGTATTGAAAAGGCATCCAGCCATACATAGTCGATGTCCCAAAGATTTTTTTCCTTGTTCCTGATACTCACTGCAAAGGTCTGGAATACCCTCCCAGGCACTGTCTTCCCCACCACCTACAACCTGGGCGCCTTCACATCAAGAGTGAATATCCATCTCCTAGGCAAGCGCGATCCACCTTAGACTGTATCATCACTTTCCATCAGATGTGATCACAGTCAAGCTCTAGCTAGATAGTTAAAAAAAATTTTGTACTAACTAGGAAAGCTTTTTTTACGCTACAAGTTAGTACTTGACTGCGATCTCACCTGATGGTAAGTGATGATGCAGCCGAAGATGTTAGGGTACTAACTTTGAAGGGGTAAGTTATGTCACCCCAACGGTTTCTACACAGCATCGTACCGGAACGCTAAATCGCTTGCCGGTACGTCTTTGCTGGTAGGGTGGTAACTAGCCACCGCCAAAGCCTCCCACCAGACCAGACCTGAGCCAATTTAGAAATTATAAAATTCCAAAGTGGCCCGTGGCGGGAATCGAACCCGCGACTTCCCACTCGAATCCGAGCATGCGTCCCCTGCGCCACGGAGGTCGTCAAAATTAAAGGAGGATTAAATAACCCCCTATGATTGATTGCTACATGAATTGCGCAAAAACGCAAAATTGCTTGGCAATAGATATTTGCTGGTAGGTTGGTTACCAGATCTGCCCCCTGATTGCATAAAAAAAACGTATTCATTGTTATCGTAATCGTTTACTAATTCTGTCCGCTGATTGGGTTTTTCATTTGCGTCAGTCAATCGCTAGCGTTTACGATAACGATGAATACGTTTGTCTTATGCAATCAGGAGGCTGAGCCAATTTAGAAATTATGACTGAATGGCAACTTCTTGGAGTAGTCCAGAAAAGTCAAAAAGACAAGTGTAAAAATTGTATTCAAGCACAATAATCTACTAATCTGTATTTATAGGCCATATCTTTCAGTATAATCAAAACAAGGAATGTTAAAAATTACATGATAACCCCTAATCTAATTCAATCATAATCTTTCACAATTTTTTAAAGAACTACTTAAGTCCAAAGTAAACTTCTTTTAAAGTTAATTGCAATTAAAGAGCTATGTGACGAGCTTTGGCATATATAGTAGTGAAGAAAGCTTAAAAAAAAAAGGGAGAAGTGCAAGATTCATGCACCGAGGGTTCCATACTACTATAGACAAAGTAGACCAAACCACAAACTAAGTTTGTTTTTAGAAATTAATTGTAACAGGTGGTGACAGACAGACAACAATGTGATCAGACCCTAAAAAATGATCTATGTGCTGCTGTTGATCTCTACTGTTATACTTAATGATCTTTGTCCACCTACTGGGTATTAAGTCTGCATATACACCAACTAGCTGGCCTGACATTCTTTGCACGTCTAATCCCAGCCGCACATTAGGTTCCTGGATGATTTTAATTGCGAGTTCAACCTATCTGGCACCTATTTCATTACACAAAGATTCCATCAAAATCAGTCTAGCAATTTTGAAATAACTGCCTGTGAGTTAGGCGAGATGAGAAAGTAGGACCTAATAAGGGGAATTCAGAAGTAATAAAGTATAAACAGACAGACAGACAGACAAGTGCAAATCCACTAAGTTTACTCATAGACCTCAGCTTTAGAACTTTGCTCAGTCAAATATAGAGGATAGATAGATAGACATAAGATTTATAATGCAATGAAGTCATGTCCACAAATAAGGCATAAGAATTTTGCCGAAAATAGGCTTGAATATAATTAAATTATTATATTGTGTCCTCAGATGCCACACCTACATACGATTTAATATTTTAATGGTTCTTTACCTTTAATACTTATTGTTTTCTTTAATTTGTGTGTGTATGCTTTGTGGTAGTGATTAATATACAGGTTTGTGTGTGTGTTTGTGTGTGACTGCAATTTGTTTATCACGCAAAATTCAAAATTTTCGTGGTTTTTGCAATTTGTATGCTAATTAGACATAATAGGCTTATGGCAGTCAAATTGCGGGAATTTCAGTATCATCTTCACATGTTTATATAAAAATCTCTGCTTAAAAGTGTAGAGTTAAAGAAATTAGTCCGAGATTTGCAAGTTACTCACTCCAAATTCGATACTTTGACTAATTTCCTAGGAAAGAAATTTTTATACAAGGATTTTGATATAAACATGTGAAGATGATACTGACCTTCTTCATTCAAATCACGAAAAACCACAAAAACTATTGAATTTCGCGGGCACACCCGTGGCATGCCCCTTAAGTAGTTTCTTAAATTACTTAAATAGGTAAGTTAGTATCACTGTAATCTCGGATGAGGCTTTGAATCGAGTCACTTTCATTCAAAGAGGGTTTTAAGAGGGTTAAAGAAAAAGAGTGAACACTAAAGAGCCGGTTGGCTCTTTAGTGTTCACTCTTTTTCTCTTTTTAACCTCAAGCTATTACAAGGCTGAGGGCCTTATACCCGTTCACTAAAGTCTATTGTCATAAATAACTGAGAATACAAGAACAAACGAAGCGAGATCGGAACTTGAGGGCACCCCAACTCAGATAATTTAGGTGACAAAGAGGATCCTTCTGAGTGGTTATTTTCTTTTATGACCACCCAGAAATAGGAGCCCCATGAAGTGGGGCTCCGTCGACCCGTCTTTTAAGAGAATTAAAGATATAAGAATTATTCAAGGCGACCAACTTCAAATCCCTTACCGTAATCTCTCCTGATGGCAAGTGAAGATGCCGGTAAAAGTGTTATAATACTAACTGGGGTTGTAGGGGTTAATAAAAATACTATAAATATTATAAAGGAGAAGAATTTGTCTCTTTTCAGTTTTTTTTTGTCAGTTTGAACACACTAATCTCAGGAAGTACTAGTCCGAACGAAAAAAATCCTGTGTTGGATAGTTCATTTATCTAGGAAGGCATAAGATATATATTGTTATGCTACAACTAATACGAGAGAAGCATCAATGCAAAATAGCGCGAAAATGGGAGAAATTGTAGAGCTTCCATTGTGTGTGCTGTAAAGTTACACTTAAATTATGTGTGATGGAATTGTTCTTGTTTAAAAGCTCTAAAAAAGTCAGCGACACCACAATATGTTTATCTTCTAAGGTTCCCTCATTATGATGGGATATTTAAAAACCATAAATCATGGGGTTGAAGCCGCGGGCAACAGGTAATAAGTCCTATTAGCAGTATTACACTGCAAGACAATAGTAGTTTATGGTACAAGTGAGTAAAGTTGGTGATCACCTCTGATTACCATTCCGGTCTTAAGATAGCCGAGGACAGTAATCATCAAGCTGTCTAACTCACTAGTGAATAATAGTAATGTAAAAGTCAGTTTGTGATTATAGGTAAAATGGGGTTATTGTAAATATTTCTTAATTATAAGGATTCTAAAGTTGTAGGGATATGCTTCTGTCCCCTCACAAGATATAATTAAAATCATGTAATAAACTTTCATTGTATGTAAGAAAAGTTCTATATTACATTGACATTTTTGCAAAGAGCTCGTGCAGAGTTTCTTGCAGTTCTTTTCATGAAAAAGAGTATGTATGCAATACAGTGTTAAACATTTACAATATAACTCTAAAATTACAAGTCAAATAATTTTAGAGTTATATTGTTATGAACTAAAAAGAGAAAACATACTTTGTTAAGACTTTCTAAAGGACCTATGCAGTGTTTATATCGTAATTCATGATGTCATCATGAAGATCCGAATTCCGAATACATGCATACTTTAAGAAGTACACACCCTGGTTACTAATGTAATGTAAATATGCTACTTTCTACATAAATCGAAGATAAAGACCCAAATAACAGTTTTACTAGTAATTTTCACGCAGATATTGGGCGTTGAAATCGTATGTATTGAAATTACTTTTTGTATGGTCTGACATTTGAATTGAAAGAGGTCTCAACAAAGAAATGTCAAAAATTTCTACACCCAAAATAGCGATTATGAACCCACTCTTTAATGAATATAAAGCTTTGAAATTCATAAAAACCTTACACACGCCGCTGTTAGAATCCAATGCACAAAGATTTAGCACAAATCTCACATTCAGATAAAATGAAACCCGATTGCCATTTACAGATTTGACCTTTACCACGACGACTTAGCACTATTCACTTGCACTTTTTAACATCGTCTAGCGATAAATTTGAACGCAAAACACAAAAGACTGTTTAAAATAAAATAAAATGTAGAAAATCTCACCGTTTCTAAAATCACACAAAATATTTCGGTAGGTTTACGCGCATGCCCAACAAAAATTTACATCACGTGACCTGTCATGGCGTCATAAGCCATAGAGTCATAGACATAAAACACTATAGGGATACCTACATAGAGTCGTACTGCACCATAGACATAAAACACTATAGGGATAGACTGCACTGCTGCAGACTGAGCATAGACGAAAACCACAGACATATTACTTCCGTTCCATATATATTATTTCGTTTCGTTCATATTTTGTTGTATTTTGCGAAAACATATTTTGTATTTGTTTATTCTTTAAAGCTTAGTAGGACAGATTAATTTGTTTTGCTTTCATACGCTACTTGAAAAAATTCTGTATGGTACAATATGCAGGAACACCGCCCACATGAAACACCACACACAATTCTTCCAACTCTTTCTTCGACGCACGTTTTTCCTGACACCGGGACATCCTCACAATGCGAAATCGTCAACGAAAGAGTTAACAGTGGGGGTACCACGGGCAATAAACGCATAAGTCTGGGTTTGGTGGCTATACTGGTCACATTATTATTAATTATTAGGAATTATTTTAAAACAATTTTTTAAATTGTTGGTACAGACTAAGTAATAAATTCAGACGAGAATAGGTGATTTTGAAACACCTGGCAATTCAGAAATATAGATTTGGAAGTAGCAAAAAAGAATACGTAGGAGAACTATCAAAAGTGAAGTATTAAGCAGTAAGATGCCATTCTAATTCTAAATTTTGAGTAGGTAGGTGTTTTTTGATCATTTTAATTTTTTTCATTTTTAAATTCAGTGATACGTATTTTGGAGAAAATTTCTGTAGAATCTTCTAGGAAATGTAAGTTACCTTCATTAATTATTTTAAATACAAAAACAATTAGTGTCTAAAAAATACACGAATTTTTATTTATATTATTTAGATACATTTACTATAAATACAAAAACTACTTATATAGGAATTTTAATCAACAGTTAGGTACTAACTTTATCCGTCAAAATGCGGGTAGGTCACAGATGTATATAAAGAATGTTTAGAAAAGATTTTTAATCTGTGGGATACTCTTCAAGTACAACTCTATAACGAAAACCTATGCCATTATTTCATCGGCAGAGACGTACCACTGGCCTTCCGGTGCGATGCTGTGTAGCAAACTTTAGTAGGTACGTACTGTAGTCCTGCTTCCCCTTCCAAGTCACTGGGATCTAGAAGTCACTAATAACATTCTCGATTACATCAATTAAATCAACAAGAAAGTTTGCAGTTAAGCATAAAATAAAAATAAAAACACTTTCCAGGCCTGTTCTCACTTCTCAGAACAACCAAGGCTCCTACCGGATTGATTGTTACTCTTCTACGCGTCTGATCAAAATGACCGTGAGTGCTTTTCTGAAATGTCTTTTAATTCACACAAACGAGTTGTCAACCCTCCACCACCGATGGCCCAATCAACTAAAAGTCTTTTCAACGAAACGCGAGACCAGACGTAAACAAAAGCCGATCATTTAGTAGTAGCGACGACGGAACAAACAAAATATGACTATCTCTTTCTATCTTGTTTGTTTGCTATCTGCCGCACCGCTCACGACTTTCGCTTTCAAGGTCAAAGCATGTCATGGGGGTTATCGTAAACATTTGGATAATATTTTATATTTTATTTTGTTCCCCTAATCATAAACCTAGAATAAATATTTTAATTGACGCGTGATATTGACGTGTCACTTGTCTCAACATTCGAAGCGATTGTATAGAATAGCGTCCATTCGCGTGGATGGCGTGGCGCTGCATGACCTGACGTGCCACTCAGCGTGCTTCTAGTGAGGCACTGAAGTGGCGCGTAACACGAAACTTTCACTTATGTTAAATCTAGTTTCAAGATATCATTAAAAAAATTCAAACAATACGATATTATTGTCAAAACATAAATTTATTTTAAATTTGAAAAATTAGTATACGTTAAAAAGGTTGCGCAACCCTGCTTAAGCGAATGACCTGGCAGTCGGTTTGTTTATACGTCTGGTATCGCTCGAGATTGAATAGACTTTTTACAATGCAAACTTCCATATCCCTTGTTTCCTTTATCAAGCGAGGCCTGCGTTTGGATAACAATGCATGGTTATTTGTGTGACGTCATTCTAAATCCAACATGGTGGAACACGCAGACAACAGATGGCGCACTAAGTAGTTATCCAAGATTTCGGACTAGTTATTTTTAATGCAATTAGGTACATTATAAGTCAATCAACTACTTAATGAAAGGTTTCGCAGAGAAAATGTCGCCAGTTTACCGGTGTCAATAATGCTTGTTTTGCCACCAGCCTCGTGTAGTAAGACCTCGTTGTAGTTCGCTCAGCGGCCACCTACAGAATTTTGACAGATGGCGCTACTGTTTACCTGTACGAAAAAGGTTTACGACCTCCTTGGCGATGCGCACTTGGATTCGAGTAGCAGGATCACGGGTTGGATTCCCGCCACGGGCCCACTTTGGAATTTTATAATTTCTAAATTGGCTCAGGTCCGGTCTGTTGGGAGGCCTCGGCCGTGGCTAGTTACCACCCTACCAGCAAAGACATACCGCCAATCGATTTAGCGTTCTGGTGCGATGCTGTGTAGAAACCTTTGGGGTGACTTTACTTATACCTTCCAAGTTAGTACGTTAGCATCTTCGGCTGCATCGCAGTCAAGTACTAACTTGTATAGTGTCAAAAACCGGCCAAGTCAGACTCGCGCACCGAGGGTTCCATACTATAAAAGAAGTAAAACATTAAAGTAATCTCTTTTGTTCATGAATTTACGAGTATAATTTACATGTAGGTATTTTTGTTGGTGAACCGCAAACGTAACTTTGTTTTTGGTGGTTTATTGTTAATATCACAAAAAGTATATAGGTAAGTTAGCGGGTTCATTTTATTTTTCCTGTAAATGATCATGATTATTTCAGATTTTTCGAATGGCAAACTTCGGAGATAAGTAAGGGGGGGAACGGTATTTTTTTCGACAGTTTGCCCAATAAATCAAAAACTATCAAGCAAAAAATAAATAAAAATTGGTTTTAGAATACACTAGTAACGCCCTTTCATATGATACCCCACTCAATATTGTTATCTCATTTTGAAATTTCAACAACCCGGTTTACCCCCCCTTTTAAATAAAAATAAAAATTATTTTCAAAATTTTATGATTGCAATGACATTGGGTCACTATTACCTAAAACTATTCCAAATTCCAAGTCGATAGCTTCGATAGTTACTGAAATATAATCGAGTGTGACAGACGGACGGATGGACGGAGAAAGTCTCACCAAGGGTTCCATTTTTACCATTTTGGTATGGAACCATAAAAAGGATGCCTATTTACTGAGGGTTCTTATTCTCCAGCACATCCCCACGATCCCGGAGGAGTGACTGCTATGGAGGCTGGCGAGGGAATGGTGGCCGTGGTGAGAAGGCTCAAGGACGCGGGGCTCGCCGTCACCTTGGTAGACGCGGGGCGACGGTATACCTTGCTGCCTGACACAGGTAATGTCTTACTGATGGATTAGACAAGCCCGCGGCCTGGCCCGCATGTACAACTCGGTTACAATATCTGTGGACCTCGCTGGAATGCGTACCCCCTTCCCGTTCTCCTTTCACCTCCCCGCGCTCGCCCCGGCTGATTGTTTTGCGCACCATATCAGAGCGCTGACACGACGTGACGTCATCGAGCCAGGTCCACAGATATTGTAAGCGGGTTATACTTATTTCAGTTTTTAGGTTTCTGCACCCAAAGGGTAAAAACCTGGACCGCATTACTGAGACTTCGCCGCCCGTCCGTTCGTCTGTCACCAGGCTGAATCTCTTGTACCGTGATAGTTGCACACTTGAAATTTTCACAGAATATGTTTTTCCATTGCCAATTTCCAATGAATTTTGTGGGCAGACTATACCATTTAAATAGCCCTGCCTAAACTAAAGTAATGACCTGTGACCATCTCTTGCAGTACTACATCCCAAAGTACCCCCAGAGTACGCCAGTCGCGTCCCAGCGTATCAGTATACCAGCACACCCTCTCGAAGAGACAGCGGTGTACAGGCGACTGATGAACGATATGCTAGCACTTATAGGGTTAGTTCTCCTACTAATCCTTCTTAGGGTTACGTATCCAAAGGGTAAAACGGGACTATATTACCAAAACACCGTCGTCCGTCGGTCTTCCGTCCATATATGCGGCCGTTCGTCTGTCACCAGGCTGTATCTCTTGAATCGTGATAGTTAGACAGTTGACATTTTCACAGATGATGCATATCTGTTGCCGCTATAGCAACAAATCCTAAAATGCACGTTATAACTCAGAAAAGTGGCACAGATTTGTAGAAAGTTCATTTTACCCTTTGTTAATCAAGCAAGGACAAAGATCTGGCAACAGAATAAATCGCTACCGTATTACTATATATTCCAGATGATGCATTGCCACGTGACTCCCACCTCCCCTCCAGATCTGGTCACGGAGTTCCCCCCACAAAAGCCGGAGTTATGTCGCGGTAACAAATTCTTTTTTAATTTGTTCTAGCGCCATCATCCTAATAAGCCTGTACCTATGGATACTGAAGACGTTTGTCCAGGCACATGGATTTTATGGGAAAGGTAACTTTTGGTTCCTTATTTTTGCTTTCCTGTAAACATAGAAGCCTCCACCACCCATGGAGCCTCAAAACCTTGCGGTTATGGGTGCCGGGCGCTACTTGCTCTTGGCGTGTTCCCGGGGCGCCTTTTTGATATATCCCTCAATTAAGTAGGGGTTGCTTTATCGAATGTTGACACCTTAAACTCTAAGGTAACGTTATGAAATAATTACTGACGCGTTCCTTCTATATGCTCCAGGGCATGAAAACTTCCAAATCGGAGGAGTGGGAAGTGGAGAAACGTACTTTCAATCAACAAAATGCAACCGTTTTAGAGGCGGCATGTGCTGGCCTGGTAGAGGTGCGGATAATTTGTTCTTTGACTTTTATTAATTCCACAGCTAATTATTTCGACGGCTGCTTTAGGAAGCTAACTGCTAAGGCAGGTATCTATTAAACAGATTTAGCTAAGCAATTAGCAAGCCCCGCTAATTACTTATTTATTTACCAGGTGGTAGGATTCAATACCTCTGCAGACCGCAGTTCCAGATATTCTGCTGTAAAGAAGTCATTGTGAAGCGTTACTGTGTTTCGGTTTGAAGGGACTATACCTGATGATATTGCTGGCCATAATGAGACTTAACAACATCACCTGATGGCATAGGATGATGAACGCGGTGACTTTTGTGTCATTGCAATTTGCAATCTGGATTAAGTATTTAGTGCTTCTGGCAAAGGGAAGATGAATCACTTAAATTAGGCAAACTTCTAGCTCGTTTCTGCATCTCCAAGAGTTCACGACTTCCAAGGAACTTGGCACCTTACTTAATGAGCCTATGGACGTACACTGCTGGACATAGACCTTTCCGAGAGCGCGCCACCACACACGGTCTTCCGATTTCCTCATCCAATCGCTACCAGCGACCTTTTCAGGTCGTCCGCGTCGGTCCAGCGGGCATATGGTCGTCCTACGCTGCGCTTATCGGTACGCGGTCTCCACTCCAGAACACGTCTGCCCCAACGGCCGTCGGTTCTGCGACAGATATGGCTCGCCCACTACCACTTCAGCTTGCTAATCCGTTGGGCTATGTCGGTTACTTTGGTGCTCCTACTGATGACCTCGTTGCGCCTACTTCTATCAAACTGTTGCACATTTCCAGGGTCAGTGCTCACTTCAAAACCGTCAATCCAGCGTGATTCCTTCACCAGCTCACTGCGCAAATATCCCAATCTCTCCCACGACCGTTCATCAGAAATTGTGGAGCGTCTTATTTCCTTTACGCAAGCTAAGAACAGTGAGTAAATCATAGAAATAATAGAATTTTATTATGGCTAGAGCAGAGAGCTGCTGTAGCCTGTAACTTATAAATTGTTCCAGCGGCGTCAAAAGCCCAACGGTCCAACGTTTCACCGACCCGTCTCATGGACTCCGATGTGTCCAACCAGACCATCAGCTTGGATGCCTCGTACAGAACCAACAGCGCGAAAATCCATCGGCAGTATGAACCAGACGCTACCGTAAGACCAAAGAGGTAAACGCTCCAATGTTACCATCACAGAATTGGTACTACCACAATGTCAGATATTCTGTCGTAAAGCAGTTCTTGCGAAGCGTTACTGGTCTGCCAATCCACCGGAGTAGAGCCGAGAAACTGAGAAATATTAACCAATAGGATTGCACAAAATCTCCGCTCCTCTTAAGTGGAGCAATCCTACTGGTTAATATTTCTCCGTTTCTCGGCTCCGCTGCCTCGCTGCGCTCTACTAGTAGCCTAAAGAATCCTGTAGCCAGCGACTTTATTGAACACAATGACTGCATTTAACATTAGCTGATCACTTATAGCTTTTATGATGAACCAACAGAACAATACGACTGTTTTTGGCAGCTTTCGGTAAGCCTTCTGTTCCATCTTCTCAGCCAGATCTTCTCTTCCATCGTCGAATTCTTCAATGTCTGAAAACGAAAATACTTAACCATTGCGTCCTGCCGACCCTCGGTTATGGTGCTGAAACTTGGGCAAAAGTTGCTCAGCGTTCTACCAAGCATTTTTGGCACCGGTAAACTGGCGTCATTTTTTCGCGGCGTTTGCCCTATCCAGGACATATTATGTCTATTGCTTCACGGCAGAATATGTAACATTGTGTGATACTGTAGTTGTGTAGACGGATCAAGCGTCCTACCTAGTTGTGAATTGTTTCAGTGCTTTAAACTACAGGTTGGAAGAATCACCCACCCGAGAGAGGTCCAGAAGGGGTCCGGTAGACCAGGAAACCTTGGACTCTTGGAGGCGTTCCACCTTCTGCAAGACCAACGATGTCAGGTTCCTACGGGACATGTCCAGGAAAGTCCGGGCAGGGCTGAAGAGTTTACCCCAACAAGTAAGAATTTTAAAAATTACTAGCTGACCTCCTAAAGGTTGTTTTCATATATTGGGGTATGTATAAAAAATAGCTTAAATCCTTTTCTTAGACTTACCGAATGTACCTAGACGTAGAATTTGATAAATATCGGTCAAGCCGAATTCAAATGACTTCATATAGACCTAATTTACAGCACTTATGAATAGTCAGGAGATAGGAGTAGGTAGGTACTAAATAGAGATAATTATGTAACGACTTAAAACTAAGTTTACGAGGGTTAACTTAACCAAAACTAATAATAAAGCCTTTTATTACTGAACATTTTACAATTTTCTTGACATCTTTAAACTCTGCTTATGAAATAAAAGGCTTTATTATTATTATTAACTTAACCAAAACTACCCTAGCCTAATCGTTTTAGTCCGTTAAACGTGGTTTTAGTTCTTAACTAATTTGAAACTTATTTTCAGAACATTCAGCCTGAAAAATTAAATGCTGAAAAACATGAACACATTACGATCGACAAGAAAATAGGAGTTGAGTCGGTAAGTTATCGTTCAGTTCGACGATGGACGCGCAATTAAGTTGACCCAAAATGGAGGCTGTCACATCGGTGCATCTCTTTGTGCCTCATCTTACGAGCTTCCCCTCGCGGCGCTCTCCGCACCGCAATTGACACCCAATATGGGTTCTGCAGTGCAGGGTTCAATTTACACGTTGCCTACTTTAGTGAGAGGTCTCGGTTTCGATTGGCGGTTTCGGTTTTGATTATTGGGGATACCGGTGGAATATCGTAGCTTTCTGATGCGATGCTGCGTAGCATGCGACGGTTACAGGGGTTATACCTACCCCTTGAACCCCCTCCAAATTAGTACTACATTTTCGGATGTGCCCAATATAGCATTGTATTGACAATAGCTTGAAAACAGTACTATGCGATTTAAAATATTTATGAAGGAAGCCATCATATAGATCCAACGTCACACTGTCTTGTTTAACGTGAAATCAACGGGTCTGCCCGCGAAATTCAAAAGAACATGGGCAGAAATGTACACAAATAAAGTTTAGCGTCTAGATGTAATATTTATTACAAGACGATTCTAATAAATAACAGAATTTTTTCAAGGTATCACCAGTTATTGTAAAGGACGGGTCAAAAAATAAAATATTTAAAGAAATTCAATTGATACTGATAGGTTCCGTTTCCACATTTCTGACTGCTAGTGTTGCCGGATGCCAAACTTTTCCACTTTTATGCTCCATCTTTTTGAAGATCGGTCCACTTTTATACGAGAACAACATGTAAAAAAACCTATTTTCAAGTACTACGTTAATTCTTAGATCAGACTGTAGAATCCAAGACAATAATAACTGTGTCAAAATTCAAATTCAAAATTCAAAAATTGTATTCTTTCACATAGGCCTAACTTACAGGCTCTTGCGAAACGTTAAGGAGCACACCACGGCTGTGCCCGCGAAATTCAAATTTTTCGTGGTTTGTCGCGATTTTTAAGCTAATAAGATATAATAGGCTTATGGCCGTCAAATTGCGATAATCCCAATATCTTCTTCACGTGTTTATATAAAAATCTCTGCTCGAAAGTGTCGAGTTAAAGAAATTAGTCCAAGATTTGCGAGTTACTTACATAAAACTCGATACTCGGATTAATTTCCTAGGATACACATTTTTATGCAAAGATTTTGATATAATCATGTAAAGATGGTACTGCCATCCTCGCAAATTGATTGCCATAAGCCTATCATGTCTAATTAGCGTACAAATTGCAAAAAACCACGAAAATTTTGAATTTCGCGGGCAGACCCGTTGAGTTCACGTTAAGACTCTACCGCCTCGTTCGGAAAGTAGCACTGCAAGAACGGGCAAGAAACTCGGCACTTGCTTTTTTTTTAAATAATAAATATAAATGTCGATTTCAATCGTTCTTTATTTGCATTTTATTTTATTCGAATATATTTACATAAAAAGATTAAATTAGTTTAGGGGTTTCCAATGCGTTGGAGTAAAACTGAATATTATTTTTCCGTGTGAGCCAGTCTCACTTAAATAAACTGTTTGAATATTTGTGATTTTGTAATTCAATATTAATTTATTAACTCAATAAGATTTTTCTTTCAGTCAATTGGAGTTTTTTAATTCCGGCATCTCGCAACACTGTCCGACAGCTACATGATGGCTACATGGTCTCAACTGTCGACATTGACAAATTCTGGGACAAGTGACAAGTATTTATCAAAGAGTATATAGTGTATTGTCTATGCTTTTAGATGCTTCATGGCGGAGGTCACAGTTGTTATAATACTCAGATACAATATTTTGAAAATAAATATTAATTTTTCTCCACTTTTTTGTAAGAAAAATCTTTTAGCATTGAGTTCAGGCTTGCAGGTCCAACCAAAAAAATATTTTTTCATTTATAGTTGCAATAGCGTAACGTGACCGAAAGCGATGTATGGGCCCGCACCATTGTTCTTTTCGTGGTTTTTTTGCAATTTGTACGCTAATTAGACATGATAGGCTTATGGCAATCAATTTGCGAGATGGCAGTATCATATTTACATAATTATATCAAAATCTTTGCATAAAAATGTGTATCCTAGGAAATTAGTCCGAGTATCGAGTTTTATGTGAGTAACTCGCAAATCTTGGACTAATTTCTTTAACTCGACGTGAAGCAGATATTGGGATTATCGCAATGTGACGGCCATAAGCCTATAATGTCTTATTAGCTTAAAAATCGCGAAAAACCACGAAAAAATTTGAATTTCGCGGGCACACCCGTGGTGTGCTTTTTAAAACCAAACGATTTGAAATGCATAGCAATTAATTTAATTAATATTTGAATCGCATAGAAATTTTTACATTTTCTGTGGAGAGTCATCATTCCAGTAAGTACTTAATGTCATTTAAATTCGTATTTCCATTTTCACTTGTTTTCGGATTTTAAAATTCTTTCTTTTTTTTCAGAACACAAATTCGGTGAATATGGAAATACAAGGTAGGTTAATATTAAAATTACTTTTGCTTTTACTACTCTTGTTGTGTACACAGCATCACACCGGAATGCTTTACCAGAACGGAGCTAATTTATTTTTAAATAATTCTTAATAATATGTTTGCCGCAGTGATAGCTCAGTGGTTCTGATCTCTGCCTCTCATAAGGAAGTCGCGGGTTCGAATCCTGGGCACGCACCTCTGACTTTTCCGAGTTATGTGCGTTTTTAGGAAACTAACTATCACTTGCTTGGCGGTGAAGGAAAACATCGTGAGCAAACCTGCATGCCTGAGAGTTCACAAAAATGTTCTCGAAGGTGTGTGAAGCCCGCTAACCCGCACTTGGCCAGCGTGGTGGGCTACGGCCAAACCCCTCTCATTCTGAGAGGAGACCCGTGCCCAGCGGTGGGACATAAAAAAGGGTTCCGATGATGAGTTGATGAATATGTTTGCAGCGGCCGTACAGATGGTGTCGCGAGAGATAGTCACCGCACTAATAGCCCCGCCTTCGCAAAGAACAGTAAGTAGAACCTAAATATTTAGTAAACTTAATAATATAATATAATAATAGTCATTTTCCATTTTCCAAAAGTCAGTAGCACAGGTAAAAACATTACAATCGCGCCATCTATTGAGAGTTTGGATATTCCATTCCAAAAATC
The DNA here is from genome assembly GCA_963855885.1 of Coenonympha glycerion. Classification (NCBI taxonomy): domain Eukaryota; kingdom Metazoa; phylum Arthropoda; class Insecta; order Lepidoptera; family Nymphalidae; genus Coenonympha; species Coenonympha glycerion. The sequence continues at coordinate 8,675,418 of OY979653.1, forward strand.
TGTCCGCCCCATTTTAAGTATACCCAACGCACCTAAAAAGTTGTTCACTTTAAAAAGGTACATCAGTGAAACCAAATAAACAAAAGAAACCAAATTTTGTCTGGTGTGAGGCTTCGGCCGTGGCTAGTTACCACCCTACCAGCAAAGAAGTACCGCCAAGCGATTTAGCGTTCCGGTGCGATGCTGTGCAGAAACCGTGGGGGTGACTTTACTTACCCCTTCTAAGTTAGTACGTTAACATCTTTGGCTGCATCATCACTTACCATCGCAGTCAAGTACTAACTTGTATTGTGTAAAAAAATATATATCACAACAGCAATAATTTTCCATAGATATAGTAATAAATTTCTTCTTTCAGATAGCAGTACCTCTAACGCCATCACCGTCACAAGCTGAACCGAATTCGAAAATCCTCTCACAGTGTCCTTCAGAAAACCCTATAATAGTACCAGAAACAGAAACCCCTGCAATAAAAACTGATAAAGATACAGAACTCCAAACAGCAATCAACGATTTGGAACTAAGGGAAAACAAACTTAAACAGTACAAAGGAAGCAAATCCCAAGACGAAATCAGAAAGGTACAAAATGAAGTATTAGTCATCCAAGATTTACACGTAGGAACATGCTGTTCAAAATTCCATCAAAGATCTTACAGCAAACTCAATAGAAATAAAAAGTTTCTAATAAAGTTCACTAGAAACCATGAAAGAATGACAGAACATAAAAGTAAATTTTATGAGCATAGACGCAATCACGTCGCTGATGATTCCAAAGAGCTAAAAAAGTCTCAGTCATACGCAAGGGTATTTCATGCTCAGGTAAAACCATTAAGAACTTCTTTTGATAACGATGTAGCTGAATTATTAGAAGATTGGTTAGACCTGATACCTCTTAAGCAAGAAGAATATCCTAATGGAAGGTTTAGAAAGGAATACATGTTTTATGACTTTTTCGAATGCTTGAAATATTTTGCTAGCAATCCTCTAGAGTCAAATAGGAAACACAAATTGAAATCGGATATTTTAGATAGACTAGAAAGTGTTCCGATCGAAACAAAAGGAAATAGAAGAGTGGTTTTAAATAGATTAGCAGATATTTTGATAAATAAGATAAAGCATATTGGATGCAAGAAATGCAACGTAAGTGCAGAAAGTAGTAAACGAGAAATCAATGAACTTTTGAACACTTGCACTACAAATTATAATGAAAGATATATCCCTTCAACTGAAAGTGAGCTTAAAATATTTATAGCCGCAGAACTAATGTTATACTTGGAAAAAACCCGATTAAATATTAATCGACGTAGAACTAAAATTTTAGAAGACGATTTACTCGATTCCTTTATATTTCATATGCAAGAATTACAGTTAGGTAACGAGAAAGGTTGCAAGAAAAGCGTGCTCGAGATATTGATTGATTATGGATTTACAGAATACCAAGCCACCGAGTTTGCAAATATCTTGCTAACCCATTTAAAAGAATCATTTAAAGGTAACACAATATCACCGACTAAAGTAAAATCTGAGACGAATATTGTTTTAGCAAATAAACAAAAGCCAGAAGAAAACAGTTTTCAGAATCATGTAGCGAACCATAATAAAGCTAGCATAGAAAGTGAAACTATAGAAAATACAAATGATAATCTAAACAATTATACAAATGAATTATGCAAGCAAATAGATGATTGGATTTCGAGTTTGAAATTACCAATCTTGGAATCTGTCGAAGATAGATTTAGAAAAGTAATAATTAATGATTTAGCTGGAGACATTATTGATAGGCAGAAGTATTTAGAATTAAATCCAAGTAGCAAAGGATCAGATGAAGCAGAATTGGAACATTTAAAATATCAGATTTTTAAATGGACTAGCAAACTTGTTGGTGAAGACAATTTTGTACCCAAAGACCATGCACCAGAGCTAATGATAAGAATCAGGGAAATACCTAAGTTTCTGAACTCTCGTGATGATCAAAGAAGTAATTCAGATTACCCCCTTAATATTCTTAAAGTGTGTAAACAAGCTCTTTTTATACAGAATTCAATAAGCGATTTTGATGTTAAGAATAACAGATCCACATCAAAATTAAAAGACAAGCCGAACACTAATGGTTCAAGTAAAGCTGAAAGACGTTCATTACATGCAAGTTTTTCTAATAGCTCAAGACTCATCAACGTTATGACTATGACTAATATGGGAACTTCTACAATACGTATTAATGGTTCTGAAAACCGTAAAGGCAATCAAAACACAAAATTACCTTGTTGTATTAATGTCAACAAATCATGTCAGAGTATGAAATCTATCGAACAGCTTGAAGCTGAATATGCGAAATTTGTAAAAGATTGGGTACAGCGTGTTCCTATTAAAGTGTTCGGTCCAGATCACGAGGCTTTAGTAGAGAAAGCTAGAACTGAATTACACAAAAGTTTGTGGAAAATAGTATCCAAGTTAAATTGCGATCCAGCCACTTATTACAATCGCTTCTTTTATGAAGACCTTTTAGATGATGCAATTGAAGATCTATTAGATTGCTTACCTCAATCTCCAGAAATAAAATCTACAAGAAATACACTTAAAATAGAGTTCATTGAAAAAACGGTCCATCTTAACGATCATATAAAAGCACATGAAGATGTTTCATTTAAAAATAAATTAGTGAAAAATGTGATAACGAATCTTCGCCAACACGGCATTATTGACAATGACCAAGATGAAACTATAAAGGAACGTGAAGATTATCAAATAATAAAGCTTGTTGAGGAGTACCTGCTTTATACCAGATTTAAAAATGATAACAAATTAATTTCTAATGTATTTAAGAAAAATCTAACACAAGAAATTGGAGATTTCGTAACACATTTAAAAAATAACCATGAAAAAGAATTAAGTAATATTAATACAGTGTCACTTAAAACTGAAATCATGACCGCGTTGGAAAAAGTTCCATTGCCATGTGAAAGCACAATAAGGGAAGAAGCTGAAGACATAATTATGGGAATCGAAGTGGAACAGTGGTATAATGATTTACCTATCATCCAAAATGAAGATTCTATTGAAAAAATACACAGGAAAAGAGAATTAGACACGTTGACAATGAAAATCAAAGAGTTTGAAAGTAATATTAGCACAGAAAACTCCAACATTGAACTTAAAAAAGAAATAACAAAATTACTTCAAAA